>JAABOM020000007.1:144647-186560 GCA_011800125.2 Solanum clarkiae
GGAGGAGGATTGCCTAAGCCTTATAAGGAGACCACCTATCCCATTAACCACCAATGTGGGACTTTGTGTCTCAACACATTAACACTTTCTCATTAGCCTCTTAATTCCTCAGTTACATCACTCTTCTTACAAGACCTGTCAATTAATCCTATTTTATTTCGACCAAGAAGAGTCAATCTAATGGATCTACTCCATAGAACAAGTTGAAATGATATAAGATTCACTCCACTGATATCGACAAGACTCCAGAACAAGGGATGGTTATAATTCATACCTTGATTACAGGGCATAGTTGGTGTGAAACTTGAGTTTCCAGGACATCAACCACCACTGAATGTTGCAGCATTCGTTATTATTAACCCCTTGAACCATTTCTTTTGTAGCTCTAATACTGCTAGTTCCCATTCTGAATTTCCTTCTTGACTTATTCTTGCAGAAGCTTTAATTATCCAGGACTCTGTGTAGAGAGATATAGCAGAAGAAAAATATTATCGGAAGACCTTCTACTAGTCCAAAATCATTAACTAAGATCGAAAAATTCAACTAAAGAAGAGGAAGCTAGAAAGGAGAAGTAATATTTTGGAAAGTAGAACTTTGTTATAGAAGAAACTCTTTGTTTTTTGTTTTGGTTGCTTGGTTACAAATGACAAAGACTACCCCTATTTATACTTGTTTAGGGATGGTTCTAGATACTCTTACAAAAATAATCTAGACAAGAATTTAGACTATTCTATTATTTTCTACAGATATCCTCTATAAAATATCCTTAAGAAAATTCTAGTACATTTGTCTTTTTCTTTAAAATATCTAGATATTTATTCTAGATAATTATTTAAGTTTCTATACTAGGACAATGTAAAGAAATCTGTCATCTTCCAAAAAATTAACTTTAACATTTTTCACACTCTGATCTTCAAAAATCTAGGAATCACATTCACAAATTCACAATCTACTAAGACTTCGATTATGGCTCCAATACTATGAAGGTTTTTACACTATTTATAACTTTAAGAATATGAACAGATGAATGGAGAAGAAATGTATCTTCATTGAATGTAATTTTTCGTGATCAATGAGATACAAAACTTGGTATATATACAACACTCCTTGTCTTGATTCTTGAAACTAACTGACTTCTTCTAACTAACTCCTAACTACTTTCTTGAAATCACTTCGGGACATGAAGCACACTATTCATAAAAGAGTATTTGTTAACACAATTGCTCAATAAAAATAATAATTAGTATTACCTGATGAAATGTAGCATCACGAGTTTTTCACCTAGCATAGTGGGAAAGTTGTTGGAGCTTTGTTCCTAAACTTCTACTATTTTATTGAGTGCCACAATCTGAAGAGTGCAACCTCTTATACCTATGATTACTATTAATAAATATTAATTATTGGGAAGAAGAAAGGGATTATTGAAATGAATTTTCTGGGCAAAAAATTAGTGTAGTGATACAACATTAATACCTATAAATAAATGTCAATTATGGGGAATGAGAAGAGAGAATTTTTTCTGCGAGAAAAATTCTAGTACTACCTTCGTTTGGGCACTTTTAATTTTACACGATTATTAAGAAATCATTAATACATTAGTGGATTTTACCATTTTATCCTTTATTTATATCAATATATATTAAATTAAGTTAGAAAAAATCATTAATACACTAGTTCATGGTGGGGTAAAATGGGAAAAAATAACTAATTCTATCCTAATTTAATAAATGCCCTTATAATATGGGATAAATATTTATAGAAAGATGTCCTTATAATTTTGTGATGGAGGTAGTACTTCCTCCGTCCAACAATATTTGTTCACCGTTAACTTGACATATGAATTAAGAAGTGATAAACGATCAAAGTAATTTTATCAAATTATTTTTTGATTATAATAAATATAATATCTTGAAAAGTATAATAAGGAAATAACAATAATTAATGATAAGAATAAATTAGGAATTAAATATAAAATTATCTTTCAATTTTATAAAGTAAACAAATATTGTTGAACATATAGTTTTAGTATAATGGACCAGTAAAACTGGACCAAGGGGTACATATTTCAAAGTTAATGGTGATTGGTTTTTTCAAATACTGTAATTGATTGGAGCTTTTATATTGATGCTTTAATGAGGAGAGAAATACTATAATTTAATGCTGTAAAAACCTTACGCACATATTTCATCTTCGGCTTAAGTTCTCATCTAAATATTCCTTGATATATATGCTAAGAATTTGCATTGTATCACTTGTGGTTAGGTACCATGCCATGCCTGAGGTGTAAAATGATAAATTCATGTCAAACTTATGGATATTTTTAATATCCCTTCTCTCTATTTTATGTGATACCTTTTGATTTGATATGATATTTTTTTGAAAAAAAAAATTGAAATTTATGGTATAAAATAATTCTTAGATATTTGTGTGATTATAAATTATTTAATCAAGGGTGTAAGAGAAATTATAAAATTAAAAATATTTCTAATTATAGTAAGATGACATTCTTTTTAATACAAACAAAAAAGAAAAAATGTCATATAAAATAAAACAGAGGGAATAATTTTTAAAACTTATAGGTATAAATCATAATTCATGTTTTTTTTCAGGAAAAAAAAGAAATATGAAAGCTCCTCAAAATTATGATATTGAAACTTCATATTTAAAAATCTATGATCAAACATTAGATTAGCCAAAAATAAATAAATAAATAAATAAATAAATAAATCTTAATCATTTATTTTAGGAAAAATGGTTAAAAATACCCCCTCAATTTTGTTTTATTGTTTCACTTTATCTCCACCATTAAAATAAGTTTATTTATACCCCTACCATTAACAAACTCACCAGATTTGCCCCTAAATTAGACGAATTGCCCCAAATTATATTCATATGGGAAAAGGGTCAAAAATACCCCTCAATTTTATTTTATTGTTTGACCTAATCCTTGTCGTTAAATGAGTTTATTTTTTCCTCCACCGTTACAAAACTTATCACTCATGCCCCTACTTGGACGAAAATATCTTAATTAACCCAAAAAATAAAGAATGAAGAGATTTTTGTAAAGATGATTTTCTATTTCATCAAGAATAAGTATTTTTTCTTAAAATTATTTATTGTTATTAACTTGAAAAAGTAAGAAAAATTTTCAACTCTCCAATTGTTTCAATGGTTGTTGGTAGCTCCGGTGATGGCCTAGACGCTATCCACCCTCCTCTTTGCTCCAAATTTGACTAGATGTTTTATGCTGCTTCAGAACGCCATTGAAGCAATATCACAACTCCGACATTTTCGACAAAATCTATTAACAAATTATGTTTGTTGTATTCTGGTCCTCCAAATCCACCATATAGGACAACGTAAGTGACCATGTTTCTATAAATCAGAGATGGGTTTAGAGGAGATGAATTTTGGGATTAATTTGGTATGAATTTATTGAATTTAGAGGGTCAAATTCGGGTTAAAAAGGAAAATCGGGTCATTCTCACTTGAATTGGATAATTTTATTTAATTTGGGGCTTTTCATCCAATTGAAGGGCATGGGTGATAAGTTTTGTAACGTTAGAGACAAAAATAAACTTATTTAACGACAAGGATTAGGTCAAACAATAAAACAAAATTGAGAGGTATTTTTGACCCTTTTTTCATATGAATATAATTTGGGGCAATCCGTCCAATTTAGGGGCAAATCTCGTGAGTTTGTTAATGGCAGAGGTATAAATAAACTTATTTTAACGGCGGGGATAAAGTGAAATAATAAAACAAAATTGAGGGGTATTTTTGATCTTTTTCCTTTTATTTTAACTACTATTTTAAAAAAAGAATTAACTTTGTTTGCACCCCCCACCTTTTTTTTTTTTTTTTGGGGGGGGGGGGGACAAAAACTAGGGGTAGGAAAAATCAGAAGATTATAGTGTGTTTGGTTAGAAGGAGAATATTTTCCTTCAAAATACGTTAAATTCTAACTAATTTTCTTATGTTTGGTAAGTGAATAAAAATATTTTCTATTTTAGCTAAAGAGTAATTTTTTTTTAAGAAAAGTAATTTCTAACATGAAAATCAACCTTGATTTAGGATTTGATCCTGACACTTATTGCGAGACTCAACTCAACTTTTGACCTAAATTCGACTTATAAATTTAAACTTAGTCTCGACTTTCGAACCAAAATCAGACCATATTTGTAAAATCCCACACGCTATTCATAGGTACCGAATTCTTTCGTCGTAAGTATATAAGCTTGAACCTAGTGATGCCTTATATGTACCTATATTTTAAGGCTCATTCATCTATGTGTGAAGTGTATTATAAGTGGATTAGGTTCATAAGAGACCTCTAGTACTTAGTCAAGTTAAAAATTTTCCTATTGATTAAGTTTTTCACATTAGATTATGCAAAATCATCTTTTCAATGCCACCAATTTTGCCTTATTTGGAGTTTGAAGTAAAAAATTATGTCTGTTTTACTATAGACTGTCAATTTAGAGTTGTTTTTATGACCCTGATTTACGGTCATAGATTGAACAACGACCTGTACTGTCAGGTCATGGAATGACTCCTGCAAGTCCATTTTTGGGTCCCAAACTCTACGGACCCAATTATGGATCGTAAAAGCTTCTGTGGGTCATAGTTTGGACCCATAGAATGAGTTTCACGACCTTGAAATCCACCTTAGTTTCCACAAATGGATTCTACGGTCCGTATAAGCTTCTACGGGCCGTAAATAGTCTCGTAGACGACTTAGACAATGTTTTTAAAGAAGGGTATTTTCATCCTTTCTCACCCTTTAAACTTAAACTTGTCAGTTTTTAACCTAATTAAATCCCTAAACGTGATTTTTCAACATCATTACGCACAAAACACTGTCCAAACTTAGAATGCAGTTTCAAGAGGAGAAAAGTCAGGGCTTTCAAGCACCTTCTTCAAAGTTCTTAAGAATCTAATTCTTCTAGGTATTTAAGGCCTACAAAAAATCTTCTACATTATTTCACCATCATGTAACTACTAGTTTCTTCAAGTATCAAGTTAATAGTTGGAAAGAAGATTTCTTTATTTTGAGTAATTATTGTTTATGCTATTTTTTTGAAGAAAAGCGTGAAATTTACTTAATTTTTCTACTATATTGAGGTTTTAGGTTGAGATGCTACTTTTAATTGTTAAACTAGTTAAACCCTAAAATTACTACGAAAATTTATGAATTTTCAATTCTTGCTACAAACTTAAGAAAAGTATTAACATAAATATTTTATGAACAGTGAAGCATGAAACCTTTGATTTTAGATAGTTTTGAGATAAGTTAAGAGAATACTAAGTTGGGCTAAGTTCTAAAAAGAAGAAAAGTAATACCTAAAGCAGATTATATTCTTTTAAGTATGAGCTTATGATTTATACTTTTGAGAGTAATATTGAGCACCGATATGGGTAAGAGTATAATAACTTGAACTTATAAATTACATAGCCAATGTAGGATAGGAATGTACCAAAAGTACAGCTCCTCATAACTGAGATGGCCTAATTTTGGGGTGGATCCATTCCCCTAGTTTTCGTTCCTTACCCCTGGCAAAGTATTAGATGGCTTTGACAGCGTGGGCAAGACATTGTATCATCATAACGCTCATAGTGATGGTTGTCAGTTAGAAAAACTCTCTAAGAAGTAAAGTTTATTATTTTATGCACTGAAATTTATTATTTCTTTATTGAAGTGCTTCATTTTATTGTGTTGCATATTTAATTGACTTGAGCTATTTGCAGAGCTACACATTTGAGTATTCTATTTTTATATATTTAGTTGTGTTTATTAATGCATTAAAGTACGTATTTCTTTTATATTGAGTTGCACTGTTAAAAGCGTTTAAAACTTATGTTTTGTTTGCATGACATATTTTGGTCAATTGAGCTATCTCAAAGTTCAGTTTAAAGGTTGAGTATTCTGTTCTTGGTACTTTTTGGCCATTATACATACCTTACATTCTTCGTACTGACGTCTTTTGGCGTTGCATCATTTTATGATACAGATTCAGGTACTTATGATAGCAGACATTCAGTAAGACAATCCCCATTAGCATTCGGTGAGACCTTTTTGCATTCAGAGGAGCTCGAGAGTCTTTATTTCTTTTGTACTTATTCAGTTGAGGTAGCCTTGAGCCTACTTCGGTACCTAGTTTACAGTCAGTACTTCAGAGGCTTCATAAACTAAAAAAGATATTGTTCTTATTATTACCTTGGAGTTGTTTGAAAGCTTTGAGTGAAGTTGTATATATTATTATTTTATGTCTGAGTTCATTAATATTGAGCCCATTCTAATTTATTATGGTGGTAATATCTTCCGTTGAGTAAGTTAGCCAGACCAAGTGGTTCGCTTGGGACCAAAAATGTTCTTCGAGTGTCGGGCACGTCCAGGGTGTAGGCTCGGGGTGTGACAATATTTGACTCCAACCTAACTCTCAAATAATTTAGTTTTTTTTGTATGTTGAGGGAGGGGGGTGCGTGGGGATAAGAAAAAAGAAATTTTTAAAATTTAAATTTTTTTCAAAAATATCCTTTTTTGGTGTGTGCGCGGGGAGATGGTGGGATGGTAGGGGGTGGGGTGATAAGAGGCGGGTGGAATAAAAAAAATGAAATTTGAGATTGAAGGAGGATTTTGAAAAATATTTTTTAAAATTTTTAGAAGAAAGTCAATTTTTTTAAATTCAAGAAAAATTTAATTGATTTAAAAAATATCTTTCAAAATATTTAATCTAAGTAAATATAAAAAAATTGAAAAATATTTTCTCAATACCATACACTCATTATGGAGAAAATTCTTTTTTTTAATTAATTATGGAGAAAATTCAATCCTCACTATATTGGTGAAATTTTGAATAGTCAACCGACTCTAAGGATAAAGAAAATGATTTTTATATAATCCTATGGAAAGTTATATACAATCTTTATGTCAAATCGTCATCTCTTACGAACTCCCTCATCGTTCATCACTTGCCACATACTGCAATTTCAGACGCACAAATAAAAGATTAGATATCCGCAAAATAAATCAAAAACAAAAAATGAAATCCAAACAGTACCTCTACCTGTTTATCTTCTTCTTCCTTCTCAGCTTGGTTTCTTCCCCTGCATCGGCAGCCCATGATACCAGCATAATATTCACCACCTTGGGAAGATCAACCTATGCCTTCGACATCTTCGCTCTTCCAACAATACACCCACAAACAGAATTGCAGTTGACGGACGGCAATTCCGTTAACTTTAACGGTCATTTTCCGGCCTCTCTACCACCTTCCCTGCTCTCGCGCTTACCCGATGATTCCATCATCTCCGGTAAGCTGCCCTTTCATCTCATCTACGTGACGGAACGGAACGGCACCCACCATGTATTTTACGACGCTGTGTTTTATGGGGTCGCCGAAAGAAGAGCCATACTTGAGTTTCCAGCTCGGAGAGAGTCGACTCGAGTTCAGGTTCCTTTGGTGGGTTTTGCGCAGTCAGGTGGGAGAGTTTCTATGAAAGATAAGCCTAGTTTAGCTGGAGAATCTTTGATATACGTGTCGACTCATGAGGAGTCCGGTGTGCCTAGGACGAGCTGGGCTGCAGTATATTCGACTCACTTGGGTACCGGGCTGACCCGGAGGTTGACACCTAAAGGAGTTGCTGATTTTAGCCCAGCGGTGTCTCCTTCGGGCGTTTGGACGGCGGTGGCATCGTCCGGCAAGAAAGGTTGGGGTGGGGAGGTTGAGGAACTCGCTACGGATATCTACGTGTTCATGACTCGTGATGGGTCGGGTCGGCTTAAGGTGGTGGAGCATGGTGGGTGGCCGACTTGGGCTGATGATCATACTCTGTATTTCCACCGGAGGTGCGATGACGGATGGTGGAGTGTGTTCAAAGCTTTTATTCCCAGATCAGGTGAGCTCAGTGTCGACTCTGTTTCTACCCAGCGAGTCACACCACCGGGTTTGCACGTGTTCACTCCAGCGGCCTCTCCGGCTAATAAGAATCTCATCGCCGTAGCTACCAGAAGAGCAGGTTCAGAGTATCGGCACATCGAGCTATTCGACATCGTTTCTAAGAAGTTTACAGAAATAACCCGACCTGTTTCTCCTCATGCCCATCATCTGAACCCGTTCTTTTCGCCCGATTCTTCATGGGTCGGATACCATAAATGTCGAGGTTCAGGCAACGGAAGAGGAAGCGATCCTCTATTACTGGAAAATCTTCAAAACCCAATCCCAGGAATCTCTCTATTCCGGATTGATGGGTCGTTTCCATCATTTTCACCAAATGGTGATCGGATAGCTTATGTGAGGTTACCTGGATTATATGTGGTGAATTATGACGGGTCAGGTCTGCGTCAAATTTCATCAAGAACGGCCTTTTCCACAGCTTGGGACCCTAAAAGAAAGGGAGTAGTTTACACTAGCTTTGGACCAACATTTGCTAGTGAAAGCACAGAAGTGGATATCGTCTCCATCAATGTAGATGATGAAGGCCTGAGCTACAAGCAATTGACAATAGGAGGGCAGAATAATGCGTTTCCATCTCCTTCACCTGATGGAAAATGGATCGTCTTCCGATCTGGGAGATCGGGTCACAAGAACTTGTACATTATGGATGCTTTCGAAGGAGAGGCGGGTGGTCTTCGTCCATTAACAGAGGGGCCATGGACAGATACCATGTGTAATTGGTCACCGGATGGTGAATGGATTGCATTTGCATCCGACCGAGAAAGCCCCGGATCAGGCAGTTTTGAGATGTATATAATTCACCCTAATGGAACAGGGATCAAGAAGCTGATACAGAGTGGTACGGGTGGAAGGACTAACCACCCGTATTTCAGCCCGGATGGGAAGTATATCGTGTTCACTTCAGATTACGCCGCAGTATCAGCTGAGCCCATATCAAACCCTCATCATTATCAGCCATATGGTGATATATATGTGATCAAAACAGATGGCTCGGACATCCGAAGATTAACCCACAATTCATATGAGGATGGAACCCCCGCTTGGGGCCCAACGTTCATAAAACCTGTGGATGTGGAATGGCCTAATGGTGGAACCCCCTGTTCTTTTGAAGATTGTCACTGGCTGAATATTAGGCCTAATGCCAGTGTAATGGATGCATCCTTCGGCTTAGGTTCTACTAAGATAGAGTGTGCTCAATGAGCTTGTATTTTGGGGCTGGTATTTTTGTTTTATATGTTATATCATAGAATAACAATGTATCTGTTGATACAACTTAACGTCTATGCTGACGTTGTAAAATATTCTTAGCATTATCAATGTATGTATGGTTGGTTGAATCCTTGATCGATTAATTAAGAGTAAATTAATAAATGTAAAATATACAATCACAATGTGTTGGTGCTTAACTTTTCTTTTCACCCAACTTCTGTACAGCTCTAAGTTCAGTTGTACCAGTTGCTCATATGACGATGAAAAATGATGACTTTGAACAGTTGGCACAAAAGGAATTATCACTGAATAGTTTCCGAGTTAAATGAAGCAGCCAACAGCTTGCTCTTCTTCTGTACACAAACTTAGAAGTAACTAAACTAGAGAAGAACAGTAGAGTACAAAACTAATCCTGCAATGTCAATGCTAATGACTACAATCTGCTAAGGCCGCACGAGGGGAGAGGAACCAAGAATGAACTCTTCCTGGGACACTGCAAGTTTATGACTATTAGATTGTATTCCTTCGCGTTCAAATGACATGAATTAGTCCAACCAACAATTGGAAAACTGAAATTGATGCCTCTTCTCATGTCTCCCTGGCTCAGCAGCTTGTGTTCTGGAAGAACTCTACAGGTATAGTTGGAGGGCAATACTTCTTTGCAACAAATTTATACTGTTTCAAAAAACCAAACCTTAAAATAAACTCGGATGCCTAGGTATGTACATAAACATAAATGTCTATTCAGTTAACATGATTTGATTAGTGTTGAGAAGGATGGTCAGTTGTCCCCAGGGAATTCCTTCAGAAGGTTGATCATTTATACAAGAAGATTCAGAAGATGTATTGTCAATCTTCATCAATTATCAGTTAGAATTACCTTGTGTTGGCTGTATTTTTCCCTGACTGCTGGTAAGCTAGAACTTTTATTGTTGCAGCAAAGGCTATGTAGTGCCATGACACAGTCGCGTAAATCAGAGGGTTCATACTGAGTATAATGCCTCAAGGTAGAGTTCTGTATTAGGAGTTTCCAAAAGTCAATTTTTATAAGAATATATTTGTGAAAAGGAGAATAAGAAGGGAAAATACATTACAACCGTTTGTATGATTGTCATAATGCTAATTCATACATACCCAAGGTTTCATTGCAGGGAGAAGAATATATTTGGCCAAGAAAATTGCAGAAGCAGCAATGAGTGATGGAGCATAACAAAGCATGTCGTATTCTAAAAGAGAGAGTTCTGCGATGTAGTTAGCCAAGTGTTCTAACTGCAGTGACAGAACCTGTAGATGATTATAAAATTTTTATCAACTCTGTTTCCTGTATAAAATATGTTGGAGAATAATCAACTTTGAATGGAGAGGTTACCTCATTAAGTCCTTGAGCAGCACGAACAAACCTCCTGCAGTATATCTCAACAATAAGTTCCTTAAATCATCATATACTTAAAAGCAACTACTAGATAAGGGTAAGATATTACCTCAGAAAACATTTGACTGTTGGAGCTGTCATTTCAAACTTCAAGTAATTTAAAACAGCAGACTCCATTTGCAAGACCTGCATAATAATACATAGTTTTAGTGCCACTACAAAGTTTAACAACAGCAGGTTCTGTGAATAAAGATCATATACCTCCTCCTTGAAGTAAGTGTTGTCTGTTATGTAGCAGAACTCTTCTACTTGAGGTGCACAGATCTCCTCATATTTGCTGCAATATAGTATTATCGCATTTCCCATATTAATTAATGTCTTAGAGCATTTTCTTACAGATATGCTTGTAATATTTGAGGAAGTAAGAATATGAAAAGCACTCAAGGAAATTTTTATAAATATCATTGCAAAAACAAATGGAGTAAAGGTCAGAGGGTAGTTTCTTACGATGCTATCATCATGCAAGCTACTCCAAGCAACTGTAGTCGCTGCCTGTCCATCAAATTACCCGAAAGATATCGATCAATGTAGTTAATTGTCAGATACAATGTGTCTGGGACAAGCCTGTACTCCTCGGCAACCTATACATCAAACAAATTCCACAGCAAACTAATGAATTGCTGAGCTCAACGACATTTGTTAAGTCATAATTTCCAGCACGCTGATATTCCGTGAGGGACACAACTTTAGAGAAGAAAGATACTGGTAGAAGTTTACCTCAACAAGCCAGTCAATTAAGATAGCACGCATGCTAGGATTTATGTCTTTCTGTACTTTCGCCATGAAATCTGTGGAAGGCCGTTTCTTTGCCTGGTACAATGACCAAAGATAACATTAAAACATATTTGACAACTGGCAGCAAATGTTAGTTACACTGCAATTTGGTTAAAAAATTAGCAGCAGCATCCAATTCAAATAGCTGAAAAGAGATAGAAGGTAAACATTTTTATACCTCAGAGGCTCTCAAGTGTTTGTATATGTCACAGGCCATTGTAGCACATAACTGCGGGTCAACAAGATTGTTGTCAATGTTGACAATTTTATCCCCTGATTCCAAGTCTACAAGTACATCTCTCTTGCATATATCTGCTGCTGGAAGAAAAAATAGATAAATTGAATAAAAAGATCTTATAGTTAAAATGAAATGCTAGAACAAGGACTACTCTCTGCTGAAAAGATCAAAACCTGCTGCTTTGACATTTTCTGAGATGTAGAGGGTGCTACACGTCTTCTTCTCAATGGAATCAACTGCAGCCGTTTCATGGTCATCTATGTATTCGACCTCTGGACTTCTCACTGTGTCAGAAGTTGACACAGATTCATCCATGGAGACTAATGATCCGTCTGAGTGAGTTGGAGATATGTCCATACTGCAAGTGGCAGGAAGAGGAATTGCAGTGATCTTAGGTATAACTGCATCATTTCTTTGAGTAGAAACAGTTTTGCTGCTTGGTCTGATAGAGGAGGATGCTGGCAGAACAGCAGTCCCCGAGGAAACTGCATTACTGTTGCAAGTAGAAATGTTCTTCTTAATGCTTACAATCTTGGATGTACATGGTGCCTTCCAATGCCAAAAATAATTTGACGTTAGTCACAGAAGTGCAAAACAGCTTATTAATTTTAAATACAAGGTTCATCCAACTGTGAAAACACAAAATTAACAAAAGTTGCTTAACTTCTGCTCATTTGTGTAAAAACAAATTTTGTCCCTAACAAAATTAAGAACAGTAGTAAAATCATTTAAACAAATTCATGTTAAAGCTGACAACTATAATCTAGAATGCCCCTGGTCCACTCCATGATTGTCCAATGATACATCCAATTTGAAAAAGCAAAAACTTTTCTTTAGCCTAATAACATAAACATTAGAACTTTCAAATGTTCAAAAAGCAAAGTGACAGCCAAACAAAAAGAAACAAAAAGCAGGAATTGGGGGAAGATGTTTCAAATTTTCCATCCATAAGCTTTTCAACAAGAGAAAAAACTCCACCCAAAACTCAATTCAGTTCCCTTGATAACTGACGCATTTCCTGCTAAAAATAGTGAACTATTTTTATAAGGGAAGTCAACAAACCAAGATAACAACTTCCTAATATCAAAATCTTGAGAAAAAAACGAAATCCCTCAAATCCGCTCCTATCAAAAACCCTCAAATAGCTTCGCTTGATTTTTCTCAAATTTATTTTTACCCAGTATCTTCAATCAATTTTTCATGAAACCCCACGTAACATTAACCATTTTAGTAGTTATTTAATCCAACAAAGAAAAACCCCAAAAATAAATCACAGAACCCACCTGCATTTTCCTTGGAATACAAATTTTGATCAAGAAATCACATAAACAACATGCGAAAAAGTGAATCATCAAACCAGTAATAAAAAAAACCCAAAGGAAAAAAATCACAGAGAAAGATTAAAAAAAGGATAACCCCATAAACCCCAATTATCTTCCTAGAGTAAAAAAAGGGTACACATGCAATTTATACAAACAGAGAACAAAAAACAAAGAGATATACTCACAAGTTTGGAGGAATGAGAGAGCGAGTTCCGAGCAGAGGCAGTTGTATGATTTGAGATATTAGATAGCGCTGGTCTTTTCTTGGGTGCTCCTGCATTCAATTTTCCGGCCTGATGATTCTCCAACGACGATGAATTAGCCGCCATCGCTTGCCTCTTAGCCACCGCACTCGAAACTGACGAACGCCTATTCTGGGTCGTCGTCATTCCCTCCTCCTAAAAAAAAACCCTTCAATCACTAGACGAAAAATCGAAAAATTTCCTCCTCCTATCAGCAACTTCTCATTCCTGTAAACAACTTCTCTTCAAGAAAACGAAGAAGAAAGCTGTTATATAAAAGCAATAAATAAATGATTAAACTATGATGCATAGGCGGGGAAAAAGGGCTGATTTGAATTGAAAGAAGATCTGGCCCGTCCGATTAGTTTTAGGTATTCGTTAGGAGCGGACAAGGTATGGGCCCACTAAAAATCACTTGTTTGAATTGGACGTGAAAGTTAAAACACGAAGGACCAATCAGATGAGGACATATTTACTGTGGTGATGAAAGGAATGTGAGTTTAGTGAGTAATTTTTTGAATTCGAATTTGAAGGGATTTGTCTTGACTTTAGTGCACCCAGAAAAAAGCTCACGCTTCCCCTTTGGTTTTTTTTTTTCCCCCACAAATAAAGCCAAATACAAACAGAAAAAGAGATCTTTTTTTTTTGGAAAAACAAATTAAAATAATAAGTCCTGATTACATGCTAATGACAGATTATATTAATGGAAATAAATTTTGGTAATAAGGAATGAAATTGTGTTAGTATCCAAAGGGTCACTTAGCTTTGAATTGAGTTGAACATGAAAGCAAACTTATTTGAATTTAAAGTTAAAAATGGAATTTAGGATCATAATAATTTAGGTATGAAATAAAACAATGAAGAGGATTAGGTATATTTTTGACACTTCACTCAAAGTATATTTAAATTTCAAAATATTCTTTTTTAAATATATAATAAAATACATCTTTAACTTCAACCTAATTTTAAAATTTCAAATAGTTTTTTTGTCATGATGTGATTGTAAAAATTGAAGAATAATGAGCTACGTAGCATATTTAGTAAAGTTTCACAAATAAAATCTAATAAGACTACTCTAGTGAGTAGATGTGGAGTTTTTCTTTTAAATTAAAGTTGAAATAACCTTCAAAACAAACTATTTCAGAACTTATCAAATAAAGTAATATCAGTAATTTAAAATGAAGTTACTCATTCACTCAAAAAAAATTTATATTTTTTAAAATTTTATATTTAATCAAATTATGCCATGTAAATTAGAACGAGCAAAGTAAGTTGGTTTACATTCTTTTTACTAGGTGCCTATACTTATTCATATTTTGTAAAGGGAAACTAACAGATGTTTTTTTCCTCTTAAAATAATTTTTTAAAAACGAAATTGTACTTTTCGCCCGTCTCTATATTTTCATTCGAGAGTTGATTTCTTCGAGAGACAAATCCTTTTCACCTCAACTTTATTTTAAAAATCAAACTCTCCTTTCAATTTTGAACAATAACTAAAATCCCTTGTTCAACCAAAAATCCTCTTTATTCTATACATTGTCAATTTTATCCATGTTATATCATATATATTTAATATATTTCTATATTATATTAATAGGGGTGACAATTGAGCGGGTTGATTCAAATTTGAGCAGGATATAATGAGTGAAGACAACAAATGGGTCAAGACCCAACCCAACTCAAATTTACTTGGGTTAAAATGAGTTGGGTCAAAACGAGTTGAGTGATGGGTTATAGAGTAGGTCAAGACACAACCGGACCCAACTTTTACTAAGTTTTACTTACTTTATTTGTTCTTTTTCAATATTTTAGTATTTAATTAAATTATATTTTTCTTTATTTTGGTTATATAAAACATATCAAATGTAAAAAAAAAAAAGTGTTTTAAAAATATTTTGGTAAGATCTCTCTCAAGTCAATTTGAGTTGAATATCAACCCAATTTTAAATGGGTTGAAATGGGTTGAGTTGAGATGAATTGAGTTAATAAATGACCCGTCCAAACTTCCACAAGCTGGCGGATTGAATGTGTTGAGTTTAATTTTATCACCCCTAATTATATATAATTTATTTTTTTAACATAGGTATTTATAACCTTTTTTTTTTAACTTCATTCGCATTATAAGTAGAATAACATTTTCATTAATTTGTCACAAAATTTAATAATATTTTTATAATCGTGGTTTCAATATAGTATGCATTAAGAGTGTGTCTATATGTGTGTGACGTGTATTTTTGTTTTTATCCATTCTCTTACTCCATGTATTTTATATTATTTGGATTAGGGGTGCTCACGAGTCGGTTTGGGTCAGTTATTGGTCAAAATTAAAATCAAACCAATTTAATTCGTTTTTTAAATTTTCAAAATCAACCCAACCTAATTATAATATACATCATCGGTTTGGTTGTTATAAGTTTTTGTTTGGTGTCGTTCGGTTATTGGGTTATTAACCATACACAAAAATAAAAATAGTGGTACCTTTAAAATTGAGAAAAAGTGACAATGATCCATTCAAAATGAAAAATCATTAGAACGACTGATATAATGAAACTTTCAATTATTAAATTTACTGTGAAAAAGATTTTACTTCACCATTTTAGCTTAAAAGGAAGAGATAGTGATATTCTAGTCGCACCAAGAATTATCACAGACATTCACATATATGAAATCAATAAAATAAATGTTCTCATCTTGAATATTTATGCTTGCATAAGTAGATTAAATAATAAAATTTATTTTTATAAATAATGTATTATGTATAAAATATATAAATATTTGGTTCGGTTTAGTTATTTCTTTGATTTTTTTGAACAAACACAAGCCCAAATCAAATACTATTGATTTTTAAAAAATTAAAATCAAACCAAACCAAACTCAAATAAAGTTGGTTTATTTAATCGGTTTGGATCGATTTTCATCCAAACCAAGAACACCCCTAACTTGGGTCTTCTTGATACGTCTCCTTACAAAAATTTAATTAAAGGTGTATTTTATTAAAATAACATTATTAATAATGTTTTAAAATTTTAGTAAAGATATATTCTACTAAACTAACATTATTAATAATGCTTTAAAATTTTAAATTTGACTACGATTACTTTAACATCTATTTAATAGTAAGGATAGAAGTAAAAGAATATTAAAAATTTTCTTGTGATTTCATGAATTGGGCTTGTAAATTAAAATAATTATTTTTGAAATGAGGATTAAATAATATAGACGAAGGGGTATTCTGTATTGTTTATATAAATAAACATTTGATTGACATTTATGGGGTATTACACAAATTATAGTTAAAATAATTTAAAATCTAAATAAATACAATTTTTAAAAGTTTGATCTTAATTGAATTAATTATTTTGTAATTCCTACATCTAAATATATTTGTATACTTATTTATTCTTTTTTATTTTCATTCATATAAATAAATATTAGAGTTTTGACTATTATTAATAAAATTAAATTTATCATTATACTAATTTATTTCATTGTAAAAAATCATTAGCTCATCTACTTAGTATTTCTTACAATTTTTTGTTCAAAAGATAATGTTTATGCTTTTATGAAAAATTTGTTGCATGCCATCAAGAAAAATGAAAATTATCATGACTTTTAAAGAAGTAAAAAATAAATAAATTGAGAAGGAAAAGGTATAATAGGCTATAACGACCTTCCAGGTCATTTCTGTGTAACTGCCTTTATTTGTCAATTAAACTTTTCTATAGAGATTCCAGGTCATTTATGACTTCCAGATATTGACAGTTCGGACGCTTGGTCGTTCGTTTGGATTTTGTGCTGCTTTTCATATTTGACGGCCCTTATAACTTGAAAAGTTGACTTCAGTCTAAAGTATAGGAAAATGGCCCCAGAATAGAATTTTGACAGTTCCATCAACTCCAAAATGACCAATTTAGTTCAGGAGCATGGTCGACTCAAGTTTCAAAGCTTTTGGTTTGAGTTTGAACCATTTAGTATTTAGCTTTCCAAATTTGACCTAAAGTTGACTTTGATCAATATTCTTAGAAATCGTATTTGAATGTTAATTCATACAATATAGTTAGCTCAGAACATCGAGTTTAATCTAGAACGACCTTTCATTTGGTTTTCGAGGCTTTGAACTGATTTCAAACCTCTTAGTGGAATTTAGCTAAAAATGACATTTAAAAATGGGGTCCATTTTTCTGGGACCACCTAGTGTAAAAATTTTGATTGCACTTGTTGAGTCCAAAATGTTGAATTTTGTAAGGTAGCATAGTTCGTTTGCACACATGAGGTTCTTGATAAATCATTAGCACTTGTTGGAGATTTAGACTTCTCCAAAAATCAATACTTTTAGTTGGTAGTGGTGCAGGATCACCTTTGTACTCCACATTCGCAAGCCTTGAGGCTACACTTATAGAGGCTTGCTGAGTTTTCCTCTGCATTTGAAGGCTGGCCCCCACGTCTGCAGAGATATGTGAGCTTCTACTATGCATTCAGAAGCCACTTAAGGTTGCATTTACAGAGGTTATTTGAGTCTGGTCTTTATTTAAAAAATCAGAAGCGATCAACATGAGTCTTTATTTTCGCTTCTCAAGTTTTTGGTCATTTTAACCCCATTTGGTGATTCCTTGGTCTATGTTAGGAGGATTTTCTGAGTGAACATAGTAGTGTGATCGAATATTATTAAAGAGGCTCTATTTAGGGCAAATTTTGAGAACTATTTGCTTCCATTATTGTGTTTTGGTATAATTTTGAAAATTAATTCCATGTTGTGCTTTGAACTGTTCTGAGCCTCGAATTGTGTCTCATTTTGGGACACAAGTTCGAGGGACTTTTTAAGACCTTTTAGGGTAGTTAATTGCATATTTCAAATCCACGATTCACCTTTTCATTTTTACTGTAAAATTGGTCCATTTTTATTTCTTATATTTTGGTGTCAAAACAACTACAATGACGTTGTGATTTTATTTTTGATAAGCATCCAGAGGCCATTCAAAAAGAAAAAACTTTGGCATTGTGATTTAGAAAGAGATAAAATATAGATTCAAGTATTTTAAAATACACTAAACAAATCAGATTGCCTCATGTACCTACGTACTGACCAAAGGTTGGTTACAAGAATTAAAGCATGTCGTAGGCACCCACACGGGGCGCATGAGATAGTTTTTCAAAGTTATGACAGAGACCCTCATGTTTAACTATGGATTCAAGTATGTTATCCTCTGACACAGAACATAAAACATTCTTTTCATTCCTAGACAGGAGTACATCTGACTGATATTTTGTTCTAGTTGCTGTTCGATCTAGTCAATCTCCAATTTCAATTTCACTGGATAGTAAACATGAACTAATTTTGTCTGGCCATTACTGTAGGCTCGGCTGATAGCTTGTTGCTCTACTGAGGGACTCCAGAGAATATCAAGCAAAACCACTCTTGAAGGCCCTATAAGACCTTATCCCTTCTAAACAGGCTTTTATCGATGCAAGAAGCACTTTGACATTACTCTTTGGGTTATTAAGAGAGTTTATTGATATCTGCCGCTGCTTGACATCAAGTTTTCGTCCATATAGAGAATCTCCTGACTTAAAGTCCAGCCAAAGAGAGAATTGAGTTGCTCTTTGATCAGGTTTAGAGGATCAAGTAACTGGCTAAATATTATAACTCTCTCCTTCCGCCCACTACATAGTCTGATCAGTTCAACAACAAATTTCATTTTTACTCCAACATCTAGATCCAACTGACATCTTCTTTCTTTAAGATAGCTTTCTAACTCAGTGAACTCCTTCCTCTTTGCCACTAATGAAGGATGAACAGTGATTAGAGATACCAAATTTTGTTCATAAAAGGAGGCTGGATTCTCTGGAATTCTTTTAAGCAACTCCTTCTGCAATTCTGTGAATTTAAGTATACAATAGTATCCAATATACCAGGAAGACTTACCTTTTTTACATTTTAACATTTATGGACTAGTGGTGAAATGATATCCCTAAACTTTCAATGCTCGGGCATTTTTGTCAATGGAACTTCTAAGAGAAGCTCATTTTTGCTCCAAAGCTGCAACAAACTTTGGACTAACTATGCTGAGAGTGTTGTATAGCTCTTTGATATTATTTAGGAAAGGAGTTCCTGATAAAAGTATGTGTTTCTCTGTTTCAACCTTTTTCAGAGCTTTCCACACAAGGTTGTGCTCATTCTGAGCAGTGTGTCCTTCTTCAAGTACCAGAAGACTAGGAATTTTAGAAGTATTTCTCTAGTCGCTTTGGCATAACCATCTCCATCTTCTCCTGTCAGAATCCTGAACAAGTCATCCCTAACTCCCAAAACACTCTCACTTTTTGACTAGGATTTCAGCCTCACCATGCGTATGAGATGTGGATTATTTTTTTCAGCACAAGATAGACAGTTAAAGACACCAACAGTAATTTCATCTTCTTTTAAAGTGAACTCTTTGTTGTTCAAGTTGTGTAAGGGAATGTCCACCCCCCATTTCTCGAACTCGGCTTCTAGTCAAGTAGCAAACTGGATGAATCTATGATTACTGGCCGACACTTTGGAAACAACTTCAGAAAAGACTGAAGAAATACTATGGTGAGTTGGATTTTTCCCATACCAGGTGGGTGTAAGATAATACACCCTCCCTTACTGTCAGATAGAGGCTCTCTCAGCCTCTCCAGAGTTAAATCTCCAGCAATACTATTCCACATGAACTCAAATCCTCCACATTGATGAGGAAACATTGTCACTTTGGCACTTTGGGGAACTAAATCCCATACAGTTCTTTCTCCACAAATAAGAGAGTCCTGGGCTGCAGAAGAATCAAAAAATCTGAAGCCATTAACATTCAAAAGTGATGACGACTCTCCAAAATATTTTCTTTGATACGTCCTTCAAGTTCTTTGAGCCTGCACATGACAAAAGTCTATGAATTTAAGAGTGAACTAGAGATAAATTGGAGAGCAAGCGTTCATAAAATCAAATGTATGCTGCAGAAAAAAATAAAGAATTTAGCAAAAGTTACTATAGAGTAGATCTTGTAAATTGAGTTTCAGATTAAAAAAGAGAAGTACTTGATAAGACAAAAATCAATACTTACAAAAGCAGGGAAGATGTACTTGCTCTCCAAATGGACATATGAACAAACTGAACAGATGAGTCTAATTTGTTCATTTAGAACAAGATGGTGGTTCCTCATCTGACAGCCACTTATTTGTCCACTCTGCATCAGCAAATCAGATGGATTTGTAAAGCCAATATATGATTCTAAGACACACATGTCCATTTCAACAAAAAGATTTTCGATTTCCTTTTTCCATTCTTCTTTTTCTAGGGGAAAAGGCTCCTCGTCTTCAAACCGAAATATTAAAGGAAGTATTTCCTTGACAGGAACCTATTCCTTCTCTTCAAGAGGAGTGAGTTTATTATAATCATCATCATTTTTATTAGAATCAACAGCAAACTTGAGAAACTCAGACTCTTCAAGAATTTTCCTCTTATTCTTTCGAAGAACATCCTTTTGAACCGCAACAATTTTCACCTCCTTTTTAGATGAGGATTTTGACTCTTAATCATCAGTCTTCTCATCCTCACTAAGAAGAATTGGGCTACTATAACTTTTTTTGTTTAACATTTTTTTTGGACTTGGAAAGTGACGTGGGTGAAGAAGATATGCTCGGCGTATGTTGTGCTTTTTACCGTCAATAACAAACTGAGGTACTACCCCTTTATTCGACTCCTCATTTCCTTCTCCATTCTCTTTAGGATATCTCAGGTCATCATGTTCTTTTTTCTCATCATTAAAATCACATCTTATATCATCAATTCAAGTGTTGGATTCCGACTCAGAATTTGAAGTCCTATCAGTAAACTCTTTGCATTTGTCCACTGTCCTACACATATTTGAGGTAGAAGAAACAACCTCATCTATTGCATTCAATAAAGGAGCAACCTCTTTCCCAATAATAACAACATCAGGATCACTCTTCTCCTCAGACGAACCATCATCATCAGATATTTTATCAACGCAAGGCTGATTCATGAAAGACTCACAAATTCCTGGATTAGACTTCCTCTTCCCATTATTTTTCACATTTCTCTTGTCACCTCCAGAAAGCTCCACCAATTTTTTCCTTCCACAACTAACATTTGAAGAACTATCATTTTGACTCAACCTAGTTATCTTCTCAATTAACTTGAGCATATAATTTGAAGATTGTTTAAAGAGTCTAGTCCATCTCTTCAAAACAGAGCCATCTCCTAAATCCATCTGAAATCAAAATACATAATTTTTGTTATCAATTAAAATGTACAAGCATAAATGTATCTAAACGACTGAACCTTCTTGTTACAAACACTAACCTAAACAAAGAACTTTTTTCTTCTAGAACTGTAAAATCAGAGTATTAGAGTTTGAAATAATTTAATGTATAGACACTTATATAGAAATAAAAAGAATAAAAAAATGTGACTTAGACTACGTTTTTGTTTATACGAGAGAAAAACAAGAAAAGAGAGGGAAAACAAAACATTTGTGTGCATTTTATGACAGATTAGAATCTTTCTTTGGCTTCAAATGACTAGGATGATGTAAAGATTAGACCTTCCAATTGTGTCACATGAATTTTGAGAGTGAACAGGCATGTTTGCTCCAGCAAAGGCTTCTTTGGAAAAAACAAACAGAAAAAAACACGTTTGTTGTGTTCCTCTTTGTTTTAATTAATGTAACAACTTTTTTCAAATTATGGGATCCATTTTAGCTATGTCCTTTAGATCCAAATTCTTATTTAACCATAGCTTTATTTAGGACTAGGCATATAATACCAAAAAATTAAATTATCAAATCGAACCAAAATATTCAATAATTCGATATTCGATAATTCTCTTGTTCGGTATTTGGTATTTACTAATCCGGTATCCGATATTCGATATTCAATGTTCAGTGTTGAAGAATTTAATCAACAAATACAAAGTTTGCAAGACCATTGAATTTATTTCACTAGTCAGAAAGTGCAATTGCATACAAAGATGAACTACACTGTATAAAGACACAGTCTATAAATTGTACCTTGCAAAGACGAACTAAACCATATAAAGGCATAGTTTATATGAATTATACCTTTTTACATAAGTGTTCCAATGCTTTTTGGAGAAGAAATCTATACACAATCTTCAATGAATTTTTTCTAGAATTAAAGGAAGAAGGAGCAAAAGAAGAAAGTACCGTTCTTTTTTTTCTAATTTTGTAAGATAAAAGATATGTTGTTTCTTTTTAGCATAGACCTTTTATAATCTTAAGGGGACACAACTTTTTAAATAGTAGTTATGTCTCTTCTCCTTTGTTAGTAAATAAATAAATAAATAAATATAATAATTATATATTTTTTGTATATTAATATGTATATAGGTTGAACCACATGGGTGAACCAATCTAATTTTTTTCATCTCCCACACACACATGGTGTGTCAACTCTCATTCCTATTCTGTAAGTTTCATATATTACGACTAGACCGTGTGACCAGTGCATACTTTGAGAGCTTCATTGCTATACATCTATTAGGAATATATAACATCTTAATCAATAAAACTTAGAGTAGATAATCGTATGCAGTACCCTAAATCATTTATCACATTCATATATCTCATTATCTTTTTTTCTTACTTTTGAGCTCATTATTAGGTACTTGTCTCGTAGATAAATATAAAGGACGTTAACGAACACAATTAATGTGATAACATCCAATAATCTTCCTTGTCTCATGAATCTCTCGATCTCAATATGATATGTTTTTCTAAAAATGTTCTGCTAGACGAAATAAAAAATAATCTCTTGACAACAAACTAAAATAGCAATTGTAATAACGTTGAAGATCATTTTTGACTTTCTCGATAAAATTACCATCTTACCTTTCCTGAGAGCTGCTTTGGTAATTTTTGATTGAGTCTAAAAGTTAGATTTTGAAAACTTTGTAAAAAGTTAGAGTTTTACTAAAGAAAGAGTTTTAAAAGGTTTAAAGTTAGGAAATTTTGAGTCTTGTGGTCGTCTTGAGTTTCGAATATCAGAATGCAATCTTATTGATTCCATCAGCTTCAAAAGGCAAAATCTAGTCTAGAGAAGCTTAAGAAACTGAATTTGGAGTTAAAACGGAGATTTTAGACCCAAAGTTGCATATTCAGTTGATTTTAGATCATAGTTTAACTTAGGTCAATATTAGAGTTCGGAAGCTCAAATTAAAATTTTGACAGTTCCAGTGTTTTTGAATGATGAAACCAACACTAGAAATATTCTCATTATAATTTCTAAAGTTTTCAAGGACAGTTTGGGTATTTGAGTCCCTAACAAGTTTTAACAAGCTTTTTGGGTTCTTAGTTGAGGAGACCTCAAAACCGAATTCTGATGTATCCATTGAATCCAGAATGTCATTTCTGGCAGGGTTCCATATTAAAATTATGTTCACGAGGTTCCGAATGAATCCTCGGGGTCTTTTCTATGAATTTTGAGTTGTGTGCATGAAACACCCCGCGAAATTATCAAATTACCCTAGAATAGAATCATGCGCATAACGCGTATTTTCAAGCTCCAATAGAAAATTTGAGATCGAATTTGCGATCAATGTGAAAAATTAGGTGGGAAAATAACTTCGACCCAATTTTAGAGAAACTAGTAGAAAAATAAATTTTCGTAGTTAATCAGAAAACATTGTCAGTCTGCGCCAGAGGCATGACACAAACTGACACTTATGTTTTTAAATTTTTTTACGTAGAAGTTTTGAAAGAATTTACACTGGTTTGCGCCCTGAGCCCGTCGCAAACTTGTGTAATTTCCGAGGTGATTTGTTTTTAATTCGGGAAGGGCACTTTGGTCATTCCCCAACCTATTCTAAGTCCCAAAAACGTGTTTAAGGTCATTTATATCAGATTAAGGATTTTAAAACCCATTTTTCTCTACTTTCTAAGCGAGGGTTCTTGAGAGGGAAAGAAGAGAAAGCTAGAAGTCTTGAGTTGGGGTCGAAGTTCTTGCAAGAACTTGCATTGTTCTTCATGCCAAGTATGTAAGACTAACTAAAGCATGGAATTGTTCTTCCGTGTGTCCGCTTGATTGAAGTAAGTTGATAGTTGAATGCTTCGAGTTCTATATGTGAAATTCTTAAGTATTCTATTGAAAATTATACCTATCTTACATATTTTCTTAAGTTGATGATCATCACAAACTTGATTTACTGCTTAAATGGTTTGTTTGAATTATTATGTAAAACTCTACATGATTACTTTATTAAAGATTACAAGAATGAACTAGGGGGATGATGTCTAGAGCCTTGATCATGTAAATATGCTTGTTATTGTGGTTTGGGTCCCGAGTGGAATGTGTTGATGATGATGTTGATGGGATTGATATCCTTAAAGTCTTAAAGAGGTTGAATTTAATCTTAAAAGAATGTTCCTAATTTCTTGAGTTGATAGATAATGAGATGAATTGATATTCCTTGTCCAAAAGAGACTAGAAGATGAGAAATCTTGATGTTTGATGTTTATGAGCATGTTGAGTCCTGGAAGGAGTATTGAGCACCAAAATGAGTAAGAGTGAGTCCCACTCACACTCATTAACTACGTGGCCAGTGTAAGAGAGGATTGGAACGTGAAAACAGATGTTTCCTTAGTCCCAAAAGAGGACTTGATAGAATTATGGATCCACGGATAGATACGTCCTCTACCCCAGCAAGGTATTGGATAGATGTGGCAACGACATCACTTCGTTGTATCATCACCAACTCATTGGAGATGGTTGCCGGTTAGAGAAACTCCAGATAGGATTCATCTTGATAGTACTCTGATGTTGATGTGATGGTATGAGTCTTGATTGATGTTGTTATGATACTGTCTACTCTTTATCCTGAGCTGCGATGAGTACCTGATGAGTTGATATCTTTCCATGTTATTCTGCCTATACTATTTACTTTTAACCCGTTTTACATACCGTACATTTCATGTACTGATGCTATTTGGTGCTGCATTATTTCGTGATGTAGATTCAGTAGACAAAAATGTAATAACCCATCTTGAGGTGATATGTCCCACATCGGCAAAACACAAGAGAGATGTTGGGTAGATAAGTAAAGGACTGGTCTATATACTATGAGGCGCCTTTTCGGGTGAGCCCAAAGGGATAAAACCATGATAGGCTAGGCCCAAGAGCGGACAATACTTCACAATATTGGGGCAGGTCATTACAGGTGGTATCAGAGCACTGGGTTGTTAATGGTCCTCAGAATTCAACACACCGCGTCGATTAGTTCATGCTTGTGAAGTGCACCACAACTATGAGTGAGAGGCTAGAGGCATTTTAGGAAATGTTTCCCTTCTTCATGATCTATGTCGTGCTTTATAAGTAAGGAAAAGCTTTTTGCTCTACGAATGTTCTTTATTATTCTAGATCATGCCGATTCCAAGAGGAAGAAGAGCTAGTACATCCGAGGAACAACCGGCTCCTCCCGCTCCTTAAGATGGGGGAGTGGCTCATAATAAGTTTCGAGATGCTATCACTATGTTGGCCCATGCCATGATGAACCAAATCAACCAAGGGGACCAAGCCCCTCATGCTACAACTCCGGCCTCAAGGGTGAAGTATTTTACTAGGATGAACCCATCGGAGTTCTATGGATCCAAGGTGGATGAGGACCCCCAAGAATTCATTGATGAGGTGTATAAGGTGTTGTCCATTATGGGGGTTAATTCGGAGGAAAAAACAGATTTGGTGGCCTACCAACTCAAAGAGGTGGCTCAAATATAGTTCACTCAATGGAAGATGGAGAGGGGAAATGGTGATGCTATCTCTTGGGAAGAATTCAAAGCAACATTTCTCAACCGGTTCTTTCCTACTGAGCTAAGGGAGGCGAAGATTATGGAATTTATGAATCTAAAGCAAGGGCCTATGAGTGCGAGGGAGTATGCCCTCATGTTCACCCAACTCTCCAAGTATACCCCACAATTAGTTGCCGAGCCAAGGTCAAGGATGAAAAAATTTGTGTTGGGTGTATCCACTTGGTGAATGAGAAGTGTTGAATCGCCATGTTAGTGGGTGATATGGACTTGTCCCACCTCATGACATATGCCGAACAATTGGAGGGGGAAAAACTTAGAAAGAGAAGCATTAGTGAGTCCAAGAGGGCTTGATTTGAAGGTGGGTTCCAAGGTTCTAAGGGTGATCGGTTTCCTCAAGGCCACAAGTTTCAAGGCCAAGGGTCATCCAATGCTTCCCAAGGTGGTAATGATAGAGTGCCTAATCAAAGATCCTAAGGTGGTAATAGAGGAATGGTAAAGCCTAGATGTCCTACGTGTGAAAAGAATCATAGTTGTCCTTGTTTGAGAAACTCAAATACTTGCTTTGGTTGTGGTGAAGTTGTCCACAAGGTTATTGATTGTCCTCATGCTCAACCCAAAGGTTGAAATGATCGTCCACAAGGCCAAGGTGCAAATGCGGGTCAAAGGGGTAGAGGAGGCCAACAAGGGGGCGCACCAAATTAAAATAGATTCTATGCTCTTCAAGGGAGACAAAGGGTGAATAAGGTGCTCGATGTCATCATTGGTATGTTAAAGGATTTTGATTTTGATGTGTATGCATTATAGACCCGGGTGCTACTCTTTCTTTTATTACTCCTTTTGTTGCCAAAAAGCTCCATATTAGCCCCGAATTGTTGTGTGAATCTTATGAAGTGGCTACCCCCATTGGTGAGTCCATTGTTGCAAAAAGAATCTATAAAAATTGTCTCATGTTCATTTTGCATAAAATCTTACCTTTTGATTTTGTTAAATTAGATATGATGGATTTTGATGTCATTCTTGGGATGGATTGGTTGCATGCATATTATGCTTCTAATTGATTGTAGGACTCGTAGAGTTAAATTTCAATTCCCTAATGAACCCGTCCTTGAGTGGGCAAGTTGTGATGTGGTGGTCAAGGGTAGATTCATTTCTTGACTTAAAGCCCAAAGGTTGATTTCTAAAGGGTGTGTCTATCATCTTGTGAGAGTTAGGGATGTGGAGTCCAAAGTCCATCCTATTGAGTTGATTCCGGTGGTTAATGAATGTCTTGATGTCTTTCCTGATGAACTTCTCGGTGTTCCTCCTGAAAGGAAAATAGACTTTGGTATAGATCTCCTTCCTGACACTCAACCCATTTCTATTTTCCCTTATCGTATGGCCTCGGCGGAGTTGAAGGAGTAATTAAGGGATTTGCTGGAAAAGGGTTTTGTAAGGCCTAGTAAATCATCTTGAGGTGCACCGGTGTTATTTGTGAAGAAGAATGATGGTTCTCTTAGAATATGCATTGATTATCGCCAACTTAATAGAGTCACAATAAAAGAACAAGTACCCTCTACCAATGATTGATGACTTTTTTTATCAACTTCAAGGGGCTAGTCATTTCTCTAAGATTGATCTTCGGTCCAGGTATCACCAAGTGAAAGTGAGGGAGTATGACATCCCCAAGACGACTTTCCGGACTAGATATGGGCACTTTGGGTTTGTGGTTATGCCTTTTGGATTGACTAATACACCGACTATATTTATGGATCTTATGAACAGGGTCTTTAAACCCTACCTTGACTTGTTTGTGGTGATTTTTATTAATGATATCTTTGATTTACTCTCATAGTGAGGAGGAGCATGTGGATCACTTGAAGGTGGTGTTGCAAATCTCGAGGGAGGAGATATTGTATGCTAAATATGAGAAGTGTGAGTTTTGGTTAAAAGAGGTTGCTTTTCTAAGGTATGTGGTTTCAGATGATGGCATTAAGATGGATCCTAAGAAGACGGAAGTGATTAGAAATTGGCCTAGACCTTTGACTCCATCAGACATTAGAAGTTTCTTGGGTTTGGTGGGTGATATGAGGCCAAAATTACATATTTTTAGTTATTATTTACCTCATATTTAATACTTTATTTATCCTTTTTTAACATAAATTTTATAGATCATGCTAAATTGTGTATTTTATTTGTAGGACTAAATTGGCACAAAAATGAAGAGATTTGGAGCTCAAATGAATTAAAAAGGAAAGATTACAGAAGAAAAATCAAGGGAATAACTTAATGGATTAAATTGAATATAATAATATATATTACTATATACGTACAATGCTTGAAAGAATTGCAATTCAATTGAAATTTCAAAGAAAGCTGCCACATGGCAGCAAATAAGTGGTAGTATTAATTGTTGAGGCAGCTTATGACACGTGAAGACTCAATTTCCTTCCAAAAGAGTTTTTCAATTTGTTTTGGACTTAATTATTTTATTTGAAACTTATTTTTACACCTATAGATATTCCATAAAATTAGATTTTACATTACTTTTGACCTAAAGAGAAATTGGAGTCGTTATCGAGGTCGGAGAATTTTATTTTTATCTTTTCTTCTCCTTTATTAATTGTTTTTACATTTACCTTTGAATGATTTTGTTGTAATTTCTTCATGTCTATGTGGAGGTAAACTTCTCGTTCTAAGATTATGGTAGCTAATAAGATGATTGTTTAGTCATTATTAATTTAAAATAATTGTTTATCATATTAGTTGTTCTTATATTGCTTTTATCTATATTTCAGAGTCTGGCTAACTAAGGGGTAAATTAGTTGTTCATTCTGGATTTAAGAGATGCTGGAATGAATAGAACACAGTAATATAGGGAGCTTGTTTGACTAGGAAACTAGATTGATTCGTGTAAGGGAGACCCGTGACAACTACCCTTACACCTCGCCTAGTTCATAATGCAGGAAGATAATGTTAAAGTACTTTCATTGATATGTCTATCCCCTCTCAATGATGTAGTTCGACAGTCAATAACGATAGGCCGGCAGAGGCGTGCAACCCTATTTAGGTAATTTTAACCCTGTGAATTAGCAACTAAATAATCAAATAATTTGATGAAATTAAGGCTAAACATGATTATTAGCTAAACCATAATCTTAGATCGATTCATTCATTGATTATGTAAAAATATTTCTCATCTTGGTTAATTATTCACTTCTTAAATAAATAATTAGAAATAACATTAATTTGGTAAATAATTAATCGAAAAGTCCTTTGGGTTCAACATTCGGCTTCTGAAAAGAGCCACTATATTACTTAGGTTGACCATGTACACTTACGTGTGCTAGGGAAGAAACAACGGGTTACTACTGGAGGTTTGTTAATGGCTTCTCTTCTAGCGCTTCTCCTATGACTAAGTTGACACAAAAGAAGGTGAAATTTGTATGGACTGATGAGTGTGAAAAGAGTTCCAAACTTTGAAATATAAGCTTGTCTCTGCTCCTATCTTGGCTCTACCGGAAGGGTTTGTAGTATATTGTGATGCCTCAAGAATTGGTTTGGGGTGTGTTTTAATGCAAAGTGCTAAGGTAATAACGTATGCGTCTAGGCAACTTAAAATGCATGAGAAGAATTATCCCACCTATGATCTTGAATTGACGACCGTAGTATTTGCTTTGAAAATTTGGTGTCACTACTTGTATAGGGTTCATGTTGACGTGTTCATAAGAGCCTCCAATATGTCTTCACCTAAAAAGATCTTAACTTGAAATAAAGAAGGTGGATAGAGCTTCTTAAAGATTATGATATGAGTGTGCATTATCACCCCCAGCAAATCTACTGTTGTGGCCAACGCTTTAAGTAGGGTGTCTATGGGTAATCTAGCTCATATTGATGATATTGGCAAAGAAGTGGCTAGAGAGGTTCAACGGTTGGCTATATTGGGGGTTAGGTTGGATGAGGTTGACAATGGTAGTGTAGTGGTTGTTCATGGTTCTAAATCATCCTTGATTGAAGAGGTAAAGGCAAAACAAGATCTTGACCCCACCTTGCTAGAGTTGAAGGCTTTGGTAAGAGATGGTAAAGTTGAGGTTTTCTCCCAAGGGAGAGATGGTGCCCTTAGGTACCAAGGTAGATTGTGTGTGCCAAATATGGTTGATTTGAAAGAATTAATCTTGAAGGCGACCCATAATTCATCCTATTCCATTCACCCCAGTTCTACAAAGATATGTAGAGAATTGAGAGAAGTGTATTGGTGGGGTGATATGAAGAGAAACATTGCTAAGTTCATATCTGGATATCACAATTGCCAACAAGTGAAAGGTGAACATCAAAAGTCGAGTGGCCTAGCCCAAGATATAAAGATTCCTACTTGGAAGTCGGAAGGAATCAACATGGATTTTGTGGTTGGGTTGCCTAAGACTAGAAAATATTTTGATTATATTTGAGTTGTTATGGATAGAATGACAAAGTTGGCTCACTTCCTACCGGTCAACACTACTTACAGTGCCGAAGATTATGCCAAATTGTACATTCATGAGTTGTTAGATTCGATGGGGTGCCCTTGTCTATCATTTTGGATCATGGTACTCAATTCACTTCTCACATTTGGTGGTCTTTCCAAAGAGATCTTGATACCAAGGTAAACTTTGCACGACCTTCCACCCTCAAACGGATGTCCAAGCAGAGAGGACTATCCAAACTCTTGAGGACATGCTAAGAGCTTGTGTTTTGGAGTTTAAAGGTAGTTGGGATGAACATCTTTCACTCATTGAATTTTCTTACAACAATAGCTACCACTCAAGCATTGGTATGGCTCCTTTTAAGGATCTCTATGATAGGCATTATAGGTCCCCGGTTGGATGATTTGAGGTGGGGGAGATGGCTTTGTTAGGTCCATATTTGGTCATGGAAGCCTTGGAGAAGGTGAGATTGATTAGGGAGAGATTTAGAACAACCCATTATAGGCAAAAGTCCTACTCCGATGTGAGGAGAAGAGATCTTGAGTTTAAGGTTGGTGATTGGGTCTATTTGAAAGTCTTACTGATGAAGGATGTGGTTCGATTTGGCAAGAAGGAGAAGTTAAGCTCGAGGTTTATGGGTCCTTATAGAGTTTTGAGGAGGATCAGTAAGGTTTCATATGAGTTGGAGTTGCCTATGGAGATGGATATGGTTCATCTGGTCTTCCATGTGTCCATGTTTAGAAAGTGTGTGGGTGACCCTAATGCTATAGTGCCTTTGGATGTTGTAGAAGATAATTTGACTTTTGAGGAGGTTCCAGTAGTAATTTTGGATAGATAAGTGAAGAGGTTGAGAAACAAGGATGCAGCTTCCGTTAGGTTCTTTGGAGAAACCAACAAGTTGAAAGTGGCACATGGGAAGTCAAGGCGGACATGAGAAAACGATATTCATATCTCTTCTACTCTACTCAATCCTAAGGTACTAATTTAAGTCCCCTATATAATTTCAAGTCTTAAGTTTCAGCCTTTATGTCATTTTGCTTGCATTCATATTTATGTTGACAAGTTTATGGTGATTTTGATATTCATATTAAGATTTTTGAAAATGATATTTAAATCCATTTGTTGCATTCATGTCGGGATGAAATCTTCATGATTATTTCTTTTATGTACGTTTCTTTGACATTCGTGGACAAATGTTCCCAAGGGGGAGATATTGAAATGTCCAAAAAATGTACTTCGAAAATGTCCATAGTTACAATTTTCATATATCTCAAAATCTGTGTGTGATATCGAAAATTGAACTTCATATTCTTGATCAAGGAGCAAAATTGAGTGGGAAATGGGTATAACCCTGATTTTAGAAGACCCGTAGCAAAAAGTGATTTTCACAAAATTTTTGGGGATAGAAGCTATCCGTGATGGCTTCGCAACGTGGACTTATCACGGATCAGTGTTGTCACTTTCTTATTTTTCCTATTTGGGCCTAAGGTATTGAGGTCTTGGCCCCAATGCCCATTTATGCGTAAAAACACCTATACTTAGCCATTTTTCAACTCTATATCACTCAACACACTCTCAAAACCCTCTCTAACATTAGCCAAATATTTCACCCAAATTCTAGTGTCTCGAGCTTGATTCCAGATCTCAAGAACTTCATTCAAGGTTCAAGTTCTCATCCAAATCTACGTCAAGGAAATTGCATGTTTCCATGGTGCCCAATCTTCCTATCTTATGAAAATTGCATGTTTTCAAGTTGTATTATCTATGAGTATCTTTTATTATGGAATTTAAGCATAAAATATACTGGGGTTTTATGAAATGTTGATTAAATATGCATGTCTACTATCTCAAGCTTATACTATGAGTTGATTTTTTCAATTGAGACTATGTATGTTTTGAGCTATAAAACTATGATCTATTATGAGATTTGATGATGGATTTCAAGATATCGCACGTGAGGGTTTTGCAGTATGTTGGTGGGTTGATTTGCATTGAGTTATCACATGATTTCACTCTTGAATTGAATGATTTTGAAGAAGCATTACACACCCACCAAGTGTTTGATAAAATGTCAAGTCAAGAATTCTCAAGTTAATTACATGTTTCATAAGTCAAGTGACTCTATGATGAATATGGGTTATCAAGTGTGAATAAATTCGTGAAATTAACTATGATTATGCAAGTATAAAGTTATAGCCCTATTTTCAAGATTTTACCTCTTGTGAGCCTTTGATGTTAATGCAAGGCTAATATTTGATGATGATTTATTCTCTTGTTTCAAGTTAGGCACACCATTAGAGGTCAAGTATGTCTAAGAACTACTCATGTCATGATTCCATATTTATTGCAAGCTATTAAAGTATGATTATTATAAGTATTCTGTGGGATTAGACTTAACACCGATTGATGAAGGGTTTGCTCTTTTTTCTTGAACTATGTGCTAACGTAGGATTATGCTATACTAGTGGATCCATTTAGTACACTTCCTCTTGAAATTCTTCCCGAAATGGGACGGGCTCCCGTAAGGTGAAGTTTCTTATTAAATCCTTTTTGAAATGGGATGGGCTCCCGTAAGGAAGGTTACTTCTCCAAAATAGGATGGTCTCCCGTAAGGTGAAGTATGGTTTACCTTGGCAAGTAGACCACCTCTTTACCAGTGAGGGGTAATCATCAGGATTCCAAGTTGTAGCTTGCTTGGTCTTATTCTTTGTCGGTTGAGGTCTCTTCCCATACATGCATTATGTTCTATGCAAGTTGAATGATTACAAGTATATTTTACTTCAAACATGGATAATGCATTCCATATTGAGATTGTGCTTATCTATTGCCTATTATTATGCATTTTGGCTATATTGGCTTATGTCTTGTTGCATTGCATCCTACATACTTAGTACATTCAAATGTACTAATGCACATTTTATGCGTACATGATATCACTATGTACGGACCGGAGCTCCTCTTATCATCCTCCACGTGGCTAGTGAGATTCTACGAAGATAAGCTTTGGTTTGTCCTCAAGTTCGAGGACACTATCTACTTTCTCTTGCTATCTGTAAGACTTCTTATGTTAAACTTTTGACATAATGAGGGTAAGCCCGGAAAGTGTCTTGGCCCCCGCTCCATTCTAAGTTTAGAGGTGTTGTTGGGATGTTATGATGTATTTATGTTATGAGCTTGACTCCTTATGTTTTTATGATATCGAAGACTTCCCTTAGTCCCGCTTCCCTTTTTATATTATCTTTTTTTATTGTTTACTTTGTTTCCGCGATCAAGGATGTGTGATTGATATGCTAAGAGGCTTGTTTGGGTCCCTTCGGATTCCCATTCACGTGTCACGTCTAGGCTCTAAGCTTGTATCATGACAAACTTGATATCAGAGCTGATTCTTGACTAGAACTGTGGTGGGGCAAACATCAGCGAGAATGCTGAGAAAGGGATGGTGATACGTAACACCTGGCTCACTTAGGCAAATCCTACATCGAAAAAGAAAGGGAGAGTCCTCGGCTATTTAAGTAAAGGAATGGTCTATAACTATAAGGCACTTTTTGAGGTGATCCCAAATGGATAAATTCGTGATGGGCTAGGCCCAAAAGCGAAAAATACTTCACAGTGTTGGGTCAGGTCGTTACAAGTGGTATCAGAGCCACTTTTATGTCAGCCTTGTTGATGTGGGTCAGAGTTCAACTAAGTTTAGGCGAATCCTGGTGAGGCAGGGCAAACCTCAGTGCTGAGTCTAGGCAAATCCCATGCAGTGGGGCAAATCTCAGCGAAGACTCTGAGTCCATAGAGGGGGTGTATGTAATAACCTATCTTGAGATGAGATGTCCCACATCAGTAAAACATAGGAAAGATACTGGGTATATAAGTAAAGGGCTAGTCTATATACTATGAGACACCTTTTGGGGTGACCTAAAGAGACAAATCCGTGATGGGCTAGGCCTAAAAGCAGATAATACTTTACAGTGTTGGGCCAGGTCGTTACATGGTCATTATATAACAACCCATCTTGAGATGAGATATCCCACATTGGCAAAACACAGGAGAGATGTTAGGTATATAAGTAAAAGACTAGTCTATATACTATGAGGTACCTTTTGAGGTGAGCCCAAAGGGACAAATCCATGATGGGATAGGCCAAAAACCGGACAATACTTCATAGTGTTGGGCCAGGTTGTTACAGGTGGTATCAGAGCCACTCCTGTGTCAACCTTGTCAATGTGGGGCTAGAGTTTCATTGAGTTTAGGTGCATCTTGGTGAGGCGGGGCAAACCTTAGTGCTGAGTCTAGGCAAATCTCATGCGGTAGGGCAAACCTCAGCGAGGACGCTGAGTCCATAGAGGGGTTGTATGTAACAACCCATCTTGAGATGAGATGTCCCACATCGACAAAACACAGATGTTGGGTATATAAGTAAAGGACTGGTCTATATACTGTGAGACACCTTTTGGGGTGAGCCTAAAGGGACAAATCCATGATAGGCTAGGCCTAAGAACGGATAATACTTCACAGTATTGGGCCAGGTCGTTACAAGAGGACTTCAGTAGACGATTCATTAAGGTTTAGAGACTTCTAGCTTTAGAGACTTGGTGAGTCCTCCCCTGTATTCAGAGGGTACTTTTACCCTTTTCTTATGTTTCGAGTTACTCCTTGAGCTTGTGGTAGCCATGGCCTGTCATGGTACCTTCCTAGATTATAGGCTTAGAGGCTTTATAGACTTAGAGATGATCGTTTGATGTTGGGATCTTCCCCCTTTCTAAATTGTGTTGCCTTAATTCTATTTTATATTATAGATGTTGACGACTAGTCTTGTGGAACATGACCCATATTTCTTATTGTAGATGTGACAAGATAGAGGTGCCCACTGTTATGTGATTGTTGATTCTTATGTCTTCTGCTGATTTATTGACTAAACGAACTTGATGAGACTAGGTGGTTCGCTTGGGGACTAGCAATAGTCTTTGAGTGTCAGCTACGCCTAGGTACCATCCCGGGACGTGACAAACTTGGTATCAGAGCCCAGATTTCAAGTGTTCTAGGGAGTCTATGAAGCCTTGTCTAGTAAAGTCTTGTTTATTGGTGTGTTGTGCAACACACTTCATAAGCAAGAGGTTATAGGACATTAGGAAGTGCTTCCCTTCTTCTATGATCTGAGTTCTTACGATAGAGTTTAACTCTATGAAAACTTTGTTCTAATTCGTGCGCTACACATTTGCAGAATATGCCTCGAAAAATGAACTCCTACTCAAAAAGATGCCTCAACCCCAATTGTTGAGAATTCCCAACCAGAGGTCCCTACTTAGACGGGAACAAGGATACGGGGTCGACCTGCCAGGACTGTTGAGGTCCCATAGGCACCCTCTGCACAGCCACAACCAGCCCCCACCTCAGGGGCAAAGTTCAAGGGATTCATTACCATGCTTACTCAGCTAGTGCCTCACAGAGTAATAGTCGAGGTCCTCAGGCTCCTAGTTCCAGCTCACAGGAGTCCATGGCTACAACCAGGCTCAGAGACTTTTTACGGATGAACCCACTAGTGTATATAGGGCCAAAGGTGGAGGAGGACTCGTAGAACTTCATCGATGAAATGTGGAAGGTTTTGAGGGTCATGCCTACTGATAAGATTTAAGGAGTTGAGCTTGCCTTCTACTAGCTGAAAGATATTGCAAACATCTGGTACAACCAATGGGATGACAGAAGAGGTGAAGACGTCGAGCCTGCAGAGTGGGATGAGTTTGAGGCTGCATTCCTTGACCACTTCTTTCCCTAAGAGTTGAGGGAAGCAAAGGTTGATGAGTTCATGAACTTAAAACAAGAGGGGATGACCATTAAGGAGTACAACCTCAAGTTTATTAAGCTGTCCAGATATGCTCCTGAGATGGTCCAAGACATGAGGGCGAGGATGAGGAAGTTTGTGTCTGGTTTGGGTAGGCACATGAAGAAGGAATGCAAAGCAGCGTTATTGATCCCAAGTACAGACATTTCCATGATTATGATATATGCCCAGAAAACTTAGGAAGATAAAAAGAGAGATAGAGAAAAGCAAATGAGTAGGAAAGCAAAAATAGAAGGGCATGAGCCTAGCCAGCCGAGATAGAACGAGGGTGATAAATTCTACTTTCAGAAGAGGTCTTCTCACTATGCACCCTCTACAGCAAGCGCACCTGTCTAAAAAAATAGGTATGATCAAAAGTCTTATGGTTACCAAAATGTCAGGGCCTAGGGATCTCAATCTCAAGCTAGTGTGAGCCAAGGTATGAAGGAGAAACCACTTTGTGACAAGTGTAGTAAACTCCATCTGGGTGAATGTCGCGTCGACAAAGATGTTTGTTACTCATGTGGGCAGAATGGTTACCTCCAGTATGAGTGCTTGAAGAGGAGATGAGGTGAAGAAAGAAATAAAGCACAGTCCTCCGCAGTACCCCCAGCTGGCAGTCATCAAAGGGGTACTACTATGGGTACAGGAGGCGGGACAAATCGTTTTTATTTTGATCATAGTTTGAATTTGGTCAATATTCATCAGAGTGGTACTACTAAGGTCAAGCCCTTCATTTTGATCATAGTTTGACTTTGGTCAACATTCGAATTTCGAGAGCTCGAATCGAGATATCGACAATTGTGATGGTTTTGGATGGTGAAACTAACGCTAGAAATGATCTTGTTGTAATTTTTAAAGTTCCTGAAGTTATTTTGGGTATTTCAGTCTTAAAATAGTTTAAACAATCTTTCTAGAATTCTAGGCCGATGAAGTCTCGAATTGGAATTCTAACAATTCTATTGAGTTCTGAACATCATTTGTAGTAGGTCTCTATGTTTGATTTGTATTCACAAGATTCTGAACAAATCTCGAGGATTTATTTCGTAATTTTTTTGTGTTGTGTTTTAGTTGGTATGAATTGATATATGGTACATCTATGTTATTCTCTATGTTCCATCTCTGCATTTGCAAAGACCAAATTATTTAGACCCTAGGATTCACAGAATGAGAGTCTGCATTCGCAGAGTTATGGGAGCCAAGCTCTATAGACCTCCGCGTTCCTGAAGGATAGCATCGCATTCGTCAAGTGCACCCGCTTTCCTTAGCCTTCACGTTCACAGAAGAGCCTCTCGCGTTCTCGAAGTGCTGGTCCCTTTTGTCTCCACGTTCGCGAATAAGGCTCCGCGTTCGCAAAGCATTAAATTGTCCTGAATAGTGAATGACTTTTAAGTGATGAGTTTTGACCATTTTTCACCATTTTTAATATTACAGGCTTCGTTTTTGAGAGATTATTTAAGTTTTTCCCAGGAAAATCTATTGGGTAATTATTTTCTAACCTATTTCTTTAATTTTCATTGAATAAATTGTGTTTCTAACTTATAATTGGGGTTTTTATTTGAGGAATTTGAGATTTTTTTTGACTTTGATTCCTAATACAACATAGATAATTTCTACATTGTTTTAACTTCATTTTTTAAATGGTTTTCACTGTTGATGTCTTTATTACTTGTAGAACATTTCATGTATTAACTTTCAAATTTTGGTTACTCTTTTCGGTATCAGATTTTTTATCATTTTGCCCTTTTTATCCGAATTGATTGATTTTAATGTCATTAGATTTGTTATGTGATTATGATGCTATATTGAAATATAGTGTGGTGATTTGGATTATTGTGGAAGGAGAAAAGTTGTGGATTTGATTTAATTCGAGACTTTTTCTAAAAAAAGTGGACGTCTAACCTTTTATTGAGTATGATTGAACCCCGTATCCTCCACATATGTGGAATTGAGTACTTTAGGGTAGAATTGTATCATCATAGGCTTTGATCATGAGGTTTTGAATTAAGTAATTGTGCGTATGGTGAAATCTTGACTTTTAAATTAATTGTGAATTCGTAATACATGTGATCTTGTGAATTATTTGTATTGATACTGAGATGGTACCTATATTGAGATGAGGATGATATATTGAGACTGTGATGACATTGAAATTGTCATTATATTGAAAATTGTGATGAGGAGACTTAGAGTATTTTCCTGTTGAGATGGGACTCCACCAAGGATCTGTGTTGAGCCCTTTTTTGTTTGCCTTGGTGATGAATGAGCTGACGCAATCTATCTAAGAGGAGGTACCATGGTGTATGCTATTTGAAGATGACATAGTACTGATTGATGAGACTCAGACTAAAGTTAATGATAGGTTGGAGGCCTGGAGACACGCATTGGAGTCCAAAGGATTCAAATTGAGCGGGACCAAAACTGAATACTTGGAGTACAAATTCAATGTTGACAGGGATGAAGCAAACTTTGATGTGAGGCTTGCCACTCAACCTATCCCCAAGAGGGAAAACTTTAAGTATCTAGGGTCCATCATCCAGAGTGGTAGCGATATCGATGATGATGTCACACATCGTATTGGGCAGCATAGACTAAATGGAGGCTTGCCTCTGGAGTATTGTGTGACAAGAAGATATTACCTAAACTCAAAGGTAAGTTTTACAGAGTGATGGTTAGACCATTGTTGGTGTGGAGTATTGGCTAATTAAAAATGCACATGTTTAAAAGATGTATGTCACAGAGATGAGGATGCTGAGATGGATGTGTGGTCACACCAGGAGTGATAAGGTTAGGAATGAGACCATTCGGGAGAAGCTAGAGGTGGTCCCGGTGGCCGATAAGATGAGGAAAGCGAGACTGCAATGATTTGGAAATGTGCAGCGAAGGTGTAATGATGCTCCTGTTAAGAGGTGCGAGAGGTTGATTTTGAGAGATACACGGAGGGGTAGAGGTAGACCGAAGAAGTATTGGGGGGAGGTGATCAGATATGATATGGCGGAACTGGAGCTCACTGAGGATATAACCTTAGATAGAAAGAAGTGGAGGTCACGAATTAGAGTAGTAGGCTAATCAATTGGTAGGATTAGGTGGTTATCTAGTCATGGGATATAGTAGGGTAAAGGAGTAGTAGGATTTTATATCATGTGTTGTCATTATTTGTTGCTTATGTGTCAATTGTATCATAATTATGTATTATCATGTGCTTAGTGTAATAGTCGCTTTTTTCTATTCTTTTTCCTTTACTTTTTGTCATATCTAGTTTATTCTGCGTATGGGTTTTTGAGACGAGCATTCCCAGGAAACAACCTCTCTACTTTTATGAGGCAGTGGTAAGGTCTGCATACATTCTACCCTCCCCAGACCCCACTTGTGAGATTCTACTGGGTATGTTGTTGTTCTTGTTATTGAAAATTATGATGAAATTAAGATTGTGCACATTGCATCTACTATTACTTGTGCATTGATTCTTGTGATGTCTACGACCGAGAGATGAGTAAGGTAACATGTGGATTGGTGGCCGAGGTCTCTACCAGTTGATGATTAGTCGAGATTTCTACCGGTGATCGAGGTAATATGCCAACTGATTATCTTGTGATCAAGGACTTTTTTGGTGGGGTAAGTATTGGCCGAGGTAACTGCTGGCAATGTTTACGAATACATGGTCCTTGTGTGATCCACATGAGTTCTAATCTAACTTATATATGATCAACGCATGTATATCTTAGGACAAATATGCATCACAATTATTTGACATTGCATCACATTATTTACATCTCATGGCGTTCGTTCCATCTCATAGCATTCCTTCTTTGACACTATTATATATATTGCTTGTGATATTGGATATCTATTGTACCATTTGACTTAAGTAGCAATTGGTTTATTTTGAGATATGATGTTATGTGATGAGCATACATATACATTCTCGTGATTTGTATATTGTATTATGATGGTACTTTTCTGAGTGTAGATGTGCAGTTAGGCTATAAGTGGTTGGATGCATAAGATTACTTGTGTTCTTCATTGCTTTACTTTAGGTTAGCTTCATTTGTTGAGTACCTTGTTATTTGATTCTCACCCCTTGCTACATCTTTTGTAGGTTGTTGAGCCCAGTCCTTCTTCCTGGTCTTCTTATTCCAAGATCGAGCTTTCGGATCACTTGAGAGATAGATGCTTATATCTTCAGCAAGCCTTTGAGGATTCCATTTTATGTTTTCTTCTATTTGAGAACTATATATTAAGACTTGTATTTCATTTATGCATTATTATTATTAGAGGCTTGTACATATGACACAAATTCTGAAATGGTTGTAGCTTTTGATTTCCTATACTTATCTATCTTATTAGACTATTATCTTTCACGTTTATTATTATGTTGAGTTATTTAGGTTTTGGACTGACTCACCTTGGTAGGTTAGGTGAGTGTGATCACAACCGGATTTTGGGTCGTGACATTCGCCTTTGTTGAATTCACTTCGCATATGCGGAGTGTAGTGACATGTTTGGTCTCCATGTTTGCGGATCCTAATCTGCATACGCCGAGTGTTATTTTACCTGAATTAGTAAGTGTTTTAAAAATAATAGGTTCCCTACTTTTCCACCATTTTTATTTTACCATTTTAACTCAACATGTTTCTCTTCTTAATCAACTCGAGCATATAATTTAAAGATTGTTGTCTAGTCCTCCTCTTCGAAACAAAGCCATCTCTTGAATCCATCTGAAATCAAAATACACAATTTCGTTATCAATTAAAGGGCACAAGTATAAATGTATCTTAACGATTGAACCTTCTTTTACAAATACTAACCTGAACAAAGAACTTTTTTCAAAAAATCAAGAATTGAAAGTTGTGGATTCTTGAAACTGTAAAAATCAGAGTATTAGAGTTTGAAATAATTGAATGCATAGAGACACTTATAAATAATGAAACAGAATAAAAGAAACATGATTTAGAATAGCCTATTTTGTTTGCGTGAATGTATAGAGACACTTATAAATAATGAAACAGAATAAAAGAAACATGATTTAGACTAACCGTTTTTGTTTGCATGAGAGAAAAGCGAGGGAAAATAAAACATTTTTGTGCATTTTGTGACAGATTAGAATTTATCTTTAGCTTCAAAAGAACCGGGATGATGTAAATATTAGACCTTCCAATTATTTCACACAAATTTCTAGAGTGAACAGATGTGTTTTCTCTACCAAGGTATCTTTGGAAAACAAACATAAAAAAATCATGTTTGTTGTGTTTCTCTTTGTTTTAATTAGGCATAATACATAAATTAATCATTTAACTTGGCTTCAAATCACAAGTATGAACTCTAACTTTCAAATTGTACAAACAGGCAGCTTTAAGTATCCGATTTATAAACAATATAAGCACGTGAATTCAGCAGCCTAATTGCGTGAAATACAAATATGTTGACGTGTAATTTATGGCTAATCTGGTGCTGCCACGTCATTAAATTATTTCACTTATTTATAATTTTAAAGAAAGAAATGTAAAAGAAACATTTGTGATCGGCCAAAATTAATTTATTTTACAAAAATATTAAATTTTGTAAATTTTAACTTTTTACTCCACCTCGGGCCCTCATCCCCCAGCTCCATACAAAAAAATTAAAACTTTATTTTTACAAAAAATTTAAATTTTGAAAATATTATTTTTTTTACTCCACCTCGGGACCCT
>JAABOM020000007.1:186660-222180 GCA_011800125.2 Solanum clarkiae
ATAAGCTCAATGGAAGCCTTATGATGACATCTCACAGAGGCTAGACAGGCCAAGATTGCATTAGCCTGGGAATCATTTAACTTTGACAACTGGCTAGACGTACCTTCTTCAACTGGTTCGTCATATTCTGAACGAACATCACATTTTTGTTCGATCTGTTTGTGCAATAGGACAAATATCAACGAATGTATACATCATTCTCGATTTCCGTTTATGTAAAGATACATGACAGAGAACAACACTACATGCATGTAGTCCAAATCGACACACGGAGGTAACAAAACGGTTACTTGAGGAAGGGTGTGAAGCGACAAAGACAAGAAAATCAAATCAATTCCTTATAATATGTATATGTTAATGATTTTTAATACATAAAGTAATAATTTAGAGTGGAATAATTGGAAGCTAAATAAATTTATTGTATTATATACTTTTTTATTAAGAAAGTATTTGACAGTCAAAATTTTAGGTAAATTCTAAAGTGAATTCTGAAACTAAATAAATAAAAGATTAAATAATAAATTAAGAAAAATAGTGAAAAATGATTTTGTCTAAAGAAGACTATTTTAATGATGGATAAAAAGTTCAATCAACATTTTTAAGAACCTCCACACTTTTAATATAATATTAGATTATTATGTGAGGTCAATAAAAAATATTTAGGAAAAGTAAGCTTATGCCCCTTTAAAACAAATTATTTACATCCATATACCCCTTTACATTTTATACCCCCATACTATTAAAATTATTCTCTCTAATATTAAAATTTGCACGCTGACGTCGACACCACCTTGTATGATACACCAATAGGGTATACATATACCAATAGGGTATCACCGAAGATTAAGTTCAATCCTATATGATACCGATATGGTATCAATAATTACTAATAGAGTATCACAAAGAATATATTTTCTACTAGTTTAGAATTTAATAAATAATTTTGTAACTTTAATAATTTCTTAGTCTTATACGATACCGATATGGTATAAATATACCGATGGAGTATTATAACTAATATATTTTCTACTAATTTAGAATTTGATAATCTTTTTACTTGTTTCTTATTTATTTCTTAAAAAAAAAAACATAATCTCATATGATACCAATTGGGTATATATATACCGCCAGAGTATCATAGAGGAATGAATTTATTCTATATGATACCGATGTAGTGTATATATACCGTCAGAGTATATTTCATAATATTTATGCTGGAGTCAGCATGACGTCAGATGTTAAATAAAAAAAGGTAAGTGGGTAAAAAGGTAAATAGTTTGGGTCATGAGTACATTAAGGATAAATAATTTGACTTATGTCTATTAAGGATAAACAATTTCAAATTAAGTCTATTTTGTATATTTTTCCCAAAATATTTTATGGACCTTTTAATTTAATCTTTTTTTTAGGGCAGTTATGTATTGACGTGTCTACTTCAACTATTTCCTAATATTTCTTTAGTTGCTTCAAGTATAATTTTACGATATTTTTATAAAAATATATAAAAAATTTATCAATATCACATAAATCAAGACTACAAAATAATTTCTATTAGGCCCGTGTTCGTAACTAGTATATATATATATAGAGAGAGAGAGAGACACTCCAATCCTGCCATCTTATTTAAGTAGTTAAATAATTGTCTTAGCTATTTTACACTAAATCAATATTATGCAGTATTCTGTTATACTATCACCCATGACCCAACTATAATTAATATTGGAAAAATGACAGAAATATTATATTTATATAATTTCATATAATTTCGATTCTTTTAAAAAATTATAAAAATTTCTCAAATGATACAAAACTGCAACATCTATTGATACAAATTACAATCCCTTAATCGAGATTCGCATATGAATAATTTAATAAAACGTTATAAAAATATTAAATGCAAGCAAATAATTATCTTCAAACAGATAAAACTCACAAGCCAACTGAAATATATTATGATGTTAGGTAGGATGATAACATACATGATTTGCTTATTATCTGATTTTGGGTTATGATGCTCGATGTATAATGTGATCTAGCTACTCATATCATTCTACTTTGATTTTTTTATTTTTATTTTTTTAGTATTCTTCAATTATGTATACTCCTTAGTGTTGGAATATACTATTAATCATGTAATTGTATAGTAGTATTTTTAGTTTAATCTTTTCTTCTTTGTAAAGACTATTTATATTGCTATAATAAAATTTTACTTTAAATAGATTATTGTATATATGTGTGTCCATTACTTATATAATAGACAATTTTGTGTATGGAGTATTTTATATCATACACGAAAGATTAAAATTATCAGTCATATAAAGTTATAAATTTATGTTCATGATCAAAGATGAAGTAGGACAAACATCTTGTTAATCGTAGCACAAGATTGAATATAATTTGATCGTGATTATGAAAGTGGTTAAATTCCAACTTCTTGTGCTAGTATATTTTGTATGTATTGAACAAATCAATTAGAGATATTTATTTACATTCTGAATATCTATAAATAAATTCTCTAGTTCATTGCATGTACTTATACTCTTAACCTTGATATAATTGTTATGATCTGTGTGATTCGATTTATTATTTTAATCTATTAAAAGGTGAGACTTTTTCAATGAGTCGATAAAACCTAGTAGATTGGATAATTACAAATTACATTAGTGAAATAATATATTCGTTGACAAAAATATGTTTCGATCCTGAGTTGAAGACTTCTTTAGGGTTGCTTATAAGTTTTCACGTGAGCATCCTGCCGGTAGATTTTAATATCTATCATGTGAAGTAAGTTAAGTAAATAGTAAAGAATTAATTTAATCAATAAATTAATTTTTCAAAAAAAATTGATTAATTCATTAGTGTCAGTAATTCTGACACAAGAAATTAAAATAAAATGTGATGATGAATTTTAAAATTAAATCAAGAAATTGAATTACAAAACTTTTATGGAATAGTTTGTAATTTATTCATCTACAAATTATGATCTTTATTAATAAGTCAATCACCTCTATATCTATCAATTTGAGAGAATATTCTAAAAGGAGTTTAAATTAATTTTAGCTCACTTGGATCAAATTCATCGGATCCTACCACCACTAAGTAATAAGACTTTGTCAACCTCATTAACCGCTAAGGCACACGGATTCTGTAACAATAATTTCTCAATGGAACGGCAACGCATTATCTGCTAAATCTAAAAAATAGGTGATCAAACGCTTTAACAAGAGGAAGCTGCCACACTTCTATCAAAGAGGTCCATAAACAAGGGCATGAATTTTCTACTCTGCAAAAGTGGATCTTCTGTGATTCAGATGTTCTTAGATGTCTGTACAATTTATTTTACATAAATGTGGCGATGAATAGTTCAAGTTAGCTTCAGAGAGCTTTCTGGTCTAGTCTCTCGTTCCAATTCAGGCAACGAATCAAGCTACCGAACCAATCACCTGTTTGGTCAGCCTTATTGACTGTAGGAAGTGGATGCTGGCTCATACATATTCGAATAGAATCTCCTCTCGACAGTTGTTGTCGTCTCTTCCCATCAAAGGAGACCCAAGCATTGTTGCGTGCATCCTCTGGAATCTGTTTACACACAAATAGCTTGAGTTTCGAACCAGAAGCAGTTGTGCCTTCACTACCAACTTGACACATCTTAAATGAAATTCGGAGATCTCATGGTATAACATCAAATATATGCATTCATCAAGGTGCCAATCGACAAACAAGATGTAATGGAGTGCATCAAGACTTTGGACATGGGTGCCAATCATCAAACAATACAGACTTGTTCATCAACAGTACTCAAATTCAGACAAAATTTAAATTATGCTAAGAAATGTAAAGTAATTTAGGAATCATATTACTCTCATTTTTAAGAATATTGAGCGGCACATATTCTCAGACGGCCCATAAAAATCAAACACAGCTTCAGAAGCATTTAAAGAATAGAGAGGGAGGTGGCAGACTTGTAGCTAGTATTAGTAGGTGCATATGCAGACATTTGAACTGGAGGCATTGTTTCTACAACAAAAAGTGCAAAAAAAGAGACAGCACCCATGGGGCCTTTCAGTGAAAATTGGCAAGCAAAGCACACATTTCCTCGAAGCGAAGCGCTCAATTAATGAATTACTTAAAAATATCCACAATCAAATTACAATGTAAAGCATCATATTGCAAGTGAAATTACTAATTTCAACATCCATCATACACTATTGACAATAATAATCAACAACTCAAATTGAACGTCAAATGTAATTCAACAGCAATTAAAAAAACCACTCATATTACAATTGATTTTCAACTTCTGATTTTGACAAATCAGCCATAAGAATGAATTAACTATCAACATTAAATATCATTACTAACTTCACCATGGGAATTGAAGAAAAGTCAAAGAGAAGTCCAAAACCAGAAACTACACAAGAAAAGGGGACACATTCTAAAAGAAGAAAAAAAGCATTTTTTTCCCCGGAGACAAGCTGTTCTTATAGATTGATGGTTAAACTGCTCAACAGGTCACTCTCAAAGGTCATACATGAAGATTGAGAGGTTCACAAGTCAATACTTTGGCCCTTGCTCACAAGCTAACAAAAAGGAAAACCACGATGAAGTACCAAATACAGAGGGAAAAGAAGTTCTAGCCATTGTACTAAGAGAGAACCTATACAAAACATGGTTCTCCACAAAAGACATCAAGTGGCATGCAGAACACTAGTCCTCATGTCCTAAAGTATATTCTATCCCTTCAAAAACTCTTCTATTTCTCTCTCCAAACTACTTACATAAGCTCCAATGATGCTACATTCAATATTCTGTTTCTTCTTTTCGTCATTGCGAAAGTCTAGCTGAACAATAGTGGCACTACTGTGGCAGACTTTTCTCACTGTATGCAGAACAAACTCTGCAGCATCCACCATAATCCACTTTAACTGACTCTCTACTTTCTCATGCAAGCATATGTGGGTTCAACATTTACACATGTAACATTGCCTAACATATGTTATATTCTTTCTCAAATTGCAGCTGTAAGAATAGCCCCTTAGTTGCTTGTGAGTGAAAAAGCAAAATTTTGTCAAAGTTCTAATTCAATAGTTAAGAATATGGAAATGCACTTCCCATTCTCCTAAATGACTGTATCAAATAAGCACCATTATTTTTTTTTTCTTTTCCATCTTAGTGTATCTTGGATCCATTTGTGAGATATCCATTTACATAATAAAGTGATAAGGTTTTGGAACTCATCTTTCCCAGTTCTTTAGGGTTGTGCTGAGCCCCAAGCCCCAAAGAGTTTCTCCATCATGCATATTATGTACGTGAGCAATTGTCTTTTTTCCTCTAGTATCTATATACCAACTACAGTGAGTTATCAGAATGTCATCACCACATCATTGTGCTTTCAGAAACAGACTTAGTGTCTACATACAACCTTGATTCAAAAACAGACTTTGCCATCATAACTATCGAGAGGAGAACAGTGTGGCAGATGTGCTAGCTAAGGAGGGATTAAAAGCTATCAGAACCAAATTCTTCTGTGCACTGGACAGTTCCGCCTTTGTGTCCGGGAAGCTAGAAGCAGACAACAAGGGAACTCTTTTTGTTAGGCATCCTAAGCCATCTAATATACAAAACTCTAGAAATATGTACTGCACAACCCCCTACCCTGCCCGCATACTGAATAGCGGCTACACCGCCAGCCATGTACTAATACACATTAAGTTCTATTAATATAATATTCTTTCTTAAAAAAAAACCTCCATTCACTTTGATCTTCCTCATCTTTCCCTTCCTCATCTGTATATTTTCCAATGCATTCAGTTATGTTAAGTGCCCAAAAGTATTAAACAATGTATCAAAGTACTAGCAGTTAAAAGCAAGTATTAAACAATGTCTAAAAGTGATAGAGATAAAAAGCAAATTTATTCCATAATTATTCAAATATTCATTCAGAAGGACACCTTTAATACCAGCCACACTGAATCTGGAAGAATGACGGGTCTGGACTAGAGTAAGCATGGGCAGATTGATGTGAAGAGCATGCAAGGTACATTAGGGTGCACCTACATGACATCTGTCTACTTGTTTGTTTTGTCTTTTATTATTCCTCAACATTCATTCTTTTGAACCAAAGAATGCAATCCTTAAAATATGTTGGCTATTTTTATTTGATAGGTACCCTAGCCAACAACCAATCCATCCATTTTTTTCTTTTAATGGGTCCATCCCTCAACTCTTTCTCGCTTAAGTAACGCCACTTGGTTTATTAGTAAAGGATTCAAACTCATGACAAGCGGCAACAACAAATACCATGTTTTACTACCTTAGTCATTTAACAAATGATCAGGAGGCAAACAAAGGACACTGACAACAGAAAGTAGAATAAAGAAGAATCATCCCGCAACATAGATTGGTTATCACATAGTTTAAGACATTCTCCTAGAGCAAACAACTCTAGAACCCTGTTTTAGGAGATCACCAAGGACCAAGATACAACAATTCTATATTCTTCTCAATTATCTTATTTTCAGTTATTCTTCTTCCCATTTTTTCCACATACGTTCAAATTCAGTTGAGGTATTCAATATAGGGCTTATAGTTAGGACTTAGGAAATTAGGTCCATTAAGTACCACTGCCCAGAAAGTATGAACAAACATCAAGGTACTAGCATTAGCAATTAAAAGAACTTATTTATGACTATTAAGATATTTACTGAGAAAGTTACCTTTAATTCCAGCCTTGCAGAATCAGGAAGAATGACAGGTCTGAATGAGAGTGAGTGTGGGCAGATTGGTGTGAAGAGCATGCAAGGAACATTTGGGTGCACCTGCATGACATAAATTTCCTTGTGATATACTATTCTAGCATCCACTTGGTCAAGACTAAACAATCAACTACAATTGACCAGAACGAGCACAGTTTTGAGTCATGCTTCATCATCAATTAAATGAACGACAAACATAAAACAACAACAATATACCCAGTGGAATCCCACAAGTGGGATCTGGGGAGGGTAAAATGTATGTAGACCTTACCACTACCTCATAGAGATAGAGAGGCTGTTTTCGAAAAACCCTCGTCTAAAAAGTCAAGCCCCATAAGCAGAAGATACTAAATAGGAAAAAAAGGAAAAGAAAAGGAAAAAAAAAACAAATGACTAATAATGAAAAGCAAAATGATAGTATAGAAATACGATAAAAGTAACAAGTATAAGACGAACAATGACAACATAGGATATAAAGACACGAATAGTCCTACTAACCTACTATATCACAAGGCCATACATCAACCTACCCCAACTAGCCTATTAGTCTTCTAACCTAATACGCGACCTCGGTGAGATAAAGTTTCGCCATATTTTGCCTGATTACCTCCCTCCAATACTTCTTCGGTCTACCTCTACCCCTACGTGTAGCCCCTAAATCCAACCTCTCACACCTCCAAACAGGAGTATCAGTACTTCTTCTTTGCATATATCCAAACCATCGCAGTCTCGCTTCCCTCATCTTATAAGCCACAAGGGCCACCTCTAACTTCTCCGGGATTGTCTCATTCCTTATCTTATCACTCCTAGTAAGTCCACACATCCATCTCAACATCTTCATCTCCGCGACTTGCATCTTTTGAACATGTGAATTTTTAATTGGCCACCACTCCACCCCATATAGCAGAGACAGTCTAACCACCATTCTGTAAAACTTGTCTTAAGTTTAGGTGGTATCTTTTTATTACACAATACTCTAGAGGCAAGCCTCCATTTTGTCCATGCTGCCCCAATACGATGTGTGACATCATCGTCGATATTGCCACTACTCTGAATGATGGACCCAAGATACTTAACGTTTTCTCTTTTTGGAATAGGTTGAGTGGCAAGCGTCACTTCAATGGTTGCTTCATCTCTTGCAACACCATCTTATTTTAAGATGCAATTTCAAGATTGATTCAATGAAAGAAAGGAAATATTTTAGTTTTTTTTTGGTCTTTTTTTTTTTTTTTTTTTGATTACCAGGGAATCAGAAGGAAGTCCTTTTTTTTTCTTTTTTTGATGACCAGGAAATCAAAAGGATTCACAAAGCTAAAACTTCTTAGCAGTACACTAAAAGCTCATTTGTTTTTTAACATAGTTCTGCCAATTTGCTTTTGATGACAAATACTTGCTCACAACGTGATTGAGTGCTGCAAGTTACAGTCTTAGTGCACACATTGACACTAAGAGTGACATTTTAAGAAATAATTTTAAGATCTCCACTAGTCCTAATCAGTATGATAAATAGCAACTGGACACAAGATTATGCATTTATTGCTTAATCATTAATGATAAATAGGAAGTGAAAAGAATAATATTAAATTAAGAAAGGAGCTAAGAACCATAAATATCAATACCCTGAATACAGAACCACATAAAAAAGTTTGCCATCAGTTTTTTTGGTAATCAATGATAGGTTTCAACTTTTTCTAGAAAAATCAATAGTATGTTTTAATCAGGAGCCCAGATACAACTAACTTAGCAACTTTCTTCCACATCTTCAAAGTGATCTTTTCATCTAATTCAATTTTAGTGTCTATTGCATTCCCCCTTTTCCACATCAAGATTTAACTATTGATAGTAGGAATCACTGTTTCTACAAATAGCTCTTTTAAAATATGCCATGGAACTTCTATACCTATGCTAAAATAAGTGCATAATGCAGTCTTCTTTATTTCCTATCTCTTCTTCTCCTATTTCTTCTTGAGAAGGGACGAGGTAGTGTACTAGTGTACTGCTTCTCTGTGGTTCTGTAGTTCATTATTGCCAGACAAACTGCTCACGCTGTAAAATCTCATAACTTAATTGCCTCTTTGGATTGGCTTATTTTAGGTGCTTTTAAGCCAAAATAGCTTTTAATCAGTTTTGATGTGTTTGGGTAAAATTAAAAAGTTCTTATAAGCACTTATTTTTAAGGTAAAATAACAAATATAAGCCATAAGCCATAAGTTAGATTGACTTATACGTTATAAGCCAAAAGCCAATCCAAACAGGCTATTACACTAGTTCTTTAATTCTGCTTTATTTTATTCTTTGCTTTGGATGCAACTCCTTGTTTGTGGAATTTCCAGGGTACAACTGCTTCTTTGCTTTGGATTCAACTCATTACACTATGTTCAATTATTCATGTAGGTTAAGAAGGTTCACATCTTTCAGAAATAGTAGGTACCATGGAACCTCCAGCAGCCGTAGAATAAGCTGTACTTCCAGTTGGTGTGGCTATTATGACCCCATCAGCTTGCACCTGCCAAATAACATAAAATGGCGTCACGTATATCTCCATATTCTCTAGCTCCCTAATCAAGTGGATGCTTGTTTAAATAAAAAGTTGTCTTGGAATGATCTCTAAAGCCTGAAATATTAAAAAATGGGATGGCTGGCAATGCTTTACAAAAATGCACCTTTGTAATGAGGCGATCATGTTCATAACACTCAATTTTGGAGAGATATGGATTAGAGCCACGATCAACTACGACTTCATTTAGGACATCGAACACCTTTCCAGGCATTGCCTTCCCATTTCTGAACATTTCACATCGAAGACGCATTCGGAGAGTTATATAGACACCATCCAGAGTTCTGTTCCCATGAATGACTTGTCTTAGATCCTTCTTATAATCCTCGAACTTTATGAATTAATAAGAAAAAGTAAGAGGAGAGACTTTCCAAGTGAATTAAGAACCAAATGATAACATCGTCAGTCAGGAAGCATACTGTATGGGAAGTGAGAAATCCAAGGGATCCTAGATTAAATGACACAACAGGTGGGATAGCACCTCGAAACAATTTAGAAGCATGGAGTATAACTCCATCTCCTCCTAGGCAAGCAACAAAATCAACCCTTTCATGAAGATCACTGCATTAGGTACAACAGGCAAGGTTAGCATCTTTTTGTGGAGTACAAAAACTGAACCAAGACAAACAAACAAATACATGAACAATGCTACATGCACATACAGTTTATGAGACATCCCACCTGGTATCTTCACTATAGAAGGTTTGTACAAATCCAAAGCCTGGAATTCTAGTAAATATATCATGCACCTCTGGTTCAACAAGAACATTCATTTTCTCTTGGTAATACAAGAAAAGAGCAACCTTCAAATGAGAATGAAATTAGAAAAGCAAATGAGTTAAAACTATGAGATAGTAAACTACTTGCCAGAGATGCTTAAAGTAAATGTAAAACCAAGTATTAAGGAACGATAAGGACATAGTTTCCACTGCATAAGCATGCTGAAAAAGAAAACAGTGGATCTGCTAGAGTGAATATTTTCTGAAATACGGAACTTTAAAAAATAAGTTTCATACATGAATCATAGAGCTATGTACAACAAGCTGAAATTAAATGTTCTCAAAATGAAACAAATGGTGGAAAATCTCCATGGCCTAAGCTAATCAAGATTCGCTTGGGCAAAATTAGGAAGTGACTTGCATGAGACACTCAAATCCATGATGTAGGAGGGACAAAAGTAGGTGAAAAAGAAGATCCAATATGATTAGAGAAAACTAATGGTCATATACTTTCTCAATTTAGTTGGTGGATAAAAAATTGGACAGAAAATAGATGGATTCATATTACAGATCACTGACAGCACTAAATGTTCATTCACAAATCGACGCCAGCTTTTGTAATGTGTTTGTGTAAACTGACAGGTTGGATTAGTATGAATGTCGAGCATATTCTTTTTCTTTTCTAATTATAGAGAATAAACGGGAGCAAGGAGGCCCACTTAATCTCTCAAGCTGGAATTTTCAAGATATATATATAGAGTTTAGGTCTGCGTACATTCTACCCTCCCCAGACCCCACTTGTGGGATTCCATTGGGTATGTTGTTGTTGTTATACATAGAGTTTAGAAAGTAGATAAGATGATTGTGTAGCACAGAAATTTCAACTGAGCCAAAACAGATGTCTTACTCTCAAGGAGAACATGAGGGTCTTCCTTTAAATTGTAGAAACCCAAACGTGAGCCTCACTAAGAGTAAATTAGCAGCTCTATTAAACCTACTGCTAACTGTATGCATCCTCAGGAAAAACAAATAGGGAGAGCATACCCAGCATTAACAGAGTAGTCAAACAGAGTCCAAGATCAATTAATGATTACTGTGTAAGCACCTCTTTGGCTTCTTCCAAGAGTTCTTGTCCCAGTTTCTTTAGAAGGAGAACGGTCTTTGGCGGGGATTTCCATAAAAGCATCTGCTGCTGGGTGCTAGGATGAGTGAAGGCCAAGGAAGATTCTGTTACCTTTTCTCTGTTGCACAAAAACCCATCTGTTCGAACCAAGAACATCTCTGCCTTCTTTCTGGATTGCACTCTTACCACACCAGTTGTGGACACGCACATATTTCCTTCAATCAGCTCCATGTTAGCATCAACTGAAGGTCTGGGGGCCTCAATGTTCCTCCTTTCTGTGGATGTTGCAGAGAACACATCATTAGTATCCAATTTGCTAGTTGCATCAATAGAAACACTATTTTTAAAAGAAGTATGTATTTTACCATTGTTGAATCCATTCAAAATTGGAGCTGCAGAACCATTAGCAGTCACATACTTTTCCATATTCGCAGAGGAATTTGAAGATTTCATTGGTAAATGCATATTGCTAGATGATCCATTTGGGTTTTGAGACTTTATAGCTCCGTCTCCAGCATAACTGTCTATGATTTCATTCCCTTTAGATATTTCCAGTCTTTTCTTTTCACGAGTGAAATATGTCGCCGGTGAAACCTTCCTACTCCTGAAATATGTAGACATCTCATTTCGGGAGAACAAATTAGAGGGAGGCAGTTGAGAGTTAAGGCGGTTTTCATTAGTACAGGATGCAACTCCACTATCAGCTGCAAGCAATGTGCCTTTCCAAGTGGATGCAATAGCGTCATCAGCTACATTCTTGTTTGGGTATTTGCTGTCCCTAGCTTCAGGAATTTGTCTAAGAAGTTTCCCAGCAAAAGTTATGTTGTTTGATCTTGTACGTAGTGTCTCATTTTCATGATCAATTGCAGAAACACCTTCATAAGTAAGAGTTTCATTTTCTTCTGAGTTAGGTAGCGTGCTTACCTCCTGCGTACCACTACTATAACACAATGGATTCCCATTGGAGGTGACATCCTTATTAGCATTGGACGCAAAGTCTGGTGTGTAACGAGTCATGTATTGTCTCCATCTAGAGACCATAACAGATGTTCTCCAAACTCCTTCCCTGCTGTGGAGATATATGGGTCTTCTATATAAATCAGAGACCGTTGCTGCAAACTTCTCAACCTGCTGCACTGAAGGTGTTGTGCCAACTTCAACAGGAATTTTAAGAACTTCAATATCTCCGGAGAAAATGGCTTCATCCAGAAGTTTCTCATAGAAGTTGTCCTTTATAGTCTCAGCTCTAAGATCTATAATAGTCTTGAACCATCTCTCTAACAGCCATCTAAGACCTTCTTCAGTTACTTGGCCACCTCTCCAAAAAGCAACCTCAGAACTTGCAGACCGTGTCTCTTCTTCTGATGAAAAATAAACAGGATCCCAGTTAGCAAACAATGTATAGCAGGGCTGATCATCTCTTCGTGGAAATCCAGAATCATAACATACATTCTTCAGCCTTTGCAGCTTTCTCCATACATCAATGCTCCTAGGATCATCAGGTGTTAAAAAGTTTTCAAGAGCAACATGCAAGCTCTCACAATACCTCTTCATTTCACCTCTGAAAAAAGCTAGTGGAGGAAGCTTATCATCCATTACATGCACATCAAAGTCACTACATGTGTTGATGATCAAGGATCTCCCGGATAGGACATCCTCCCTCCCTTTGTTTAGAAGACATACCATGCATCCTAGAACAGAAACTATTTTGTCCTCCAGTAAATGTTTATCTTCTGAGGGCACATCATATGAGATACCACATTCTCCGGTCAGTGGATTGCATAGTGTGTCCATTAATGTGTTATGAAGTTGTTCGGCAGCTCGAAAGATTCTACAATATGCCTCTATCTCAGCAATGTCCCCAGGTAGAGGACCAATCCAGGATAACTTCGATATACCACGGGGCTGGTGGAGTACAAGTTTCAGGAAAACAGTCAGCTATCTCATGAAATTCAAACTAATAACTATTCAAGCAGACGGAACCTATTAAGAACTTTATAGTATCCCTAGTACACGGGGTAGTCCTTTCTTTTGTCAATTGGGTTACTTATATCACAACATAAAAATAAAAGTAAAAGTTTTAAGCAGAAACCATCCTGGATAATAACTTACCAAAAGAAAAAAAAAAGATCAAAATAAAACATCCCCGATCAAGTAAATAAACAATGATAAAAAGAAGGCAAAACTTAAAATAAATGAACTAATTACAAACAAAAAAGAAAGGTAATTAGAACAACAACATAGTTGAAAGATTTGTGTGCAAATGCTGGTTTGCTTAAGAAATAAATTAATCAACTAAGTTGTTTTCTCGCTTCGAAATTCAAACAAGAAACACTTGGATTTTGTATCAGTCTATACAAGAGTCTTTGAAACAGGCAATATGCCACATTATTTGGGGTGACAAAATAGCTAGAAGCAGATCTAATAGCTAGAAACCAAGCCTATCATTACTGTGTTCCATCCACTATATTGATTCCAAGGAAAAAGAGCATTGGTTCGTAATTGGATTCAATAAAGATGGGAAGAACACGTAAATAATACACATGTTCTGCCTTCAGCTTAGAATCCATCTTTCTCTTCTTTTACTTCCTATTCCAGGACACATCAAGGTTCAACCATGGCATATCTTACATGAAGCGAACTGAAACACAATTTCAAGTCTACTCATTTAAACTAAGTTACTCGGACTCTTCACTTTTGGTGCCGCACCCGTGTCGACACGACAAAGGTGTGGGTGTGGGTTCTATGTGACTCTTTTCCTTTAATCTTCTTCTAGGATTCTCCTCAAGTTCTCCACATAATATCTCATAATTTAGATTTATCACTCTATTTCAAAATATTTTAGTTATATTTCGGCAAATCCCTGTACCCATATTCATATATGGATCCATATCTCCGAATCTTAAAAATTAGATTATGAAGGATCCGACCTCTAGATCTGCACCCGTATCAGACACCTGAGTATGAGCAACTTAACATTTAAAGACTCACCGGCCTGTAAAGTGACTGGTGCATATAAGGAAAGAATACAACTTTTGGCATCACTGGTACATTTCAAGCAATATCACAGATAAGCTTGCAATACCATCCCTTTTTGTCACCGTTAATGCAGCCAGCTAATAGCAACACACCTAAAGTGGAGGGAGGGTAGAGTATATGCAGATCTTACCCTCTATCTTGTCAAGAGAGACCCTCAACTCAAAGAAAGCAAAACACAATATTTATGAAGACATATGCAGTAACAATAGCAAGATAGTAAGAAAATAAAGGCATACGAGACAAGAAGTAGTAATAGAAAAATACGAGTGAGAAACACAAAAATAGTAAAACAATAAAAATAACGCTAACACCTTGTTTGGATGATGGTTACCATTGTGTTGTATTGTACTATTAATCTAATTACAGTGTTTGTTTAGATTATTACTCAAATTCTATTGTATCATACAGTTTAAATCCATCATCAGGTAACGACAAAAACACTCATTTTATGTAATCACCGATTTGGTGGGATCGCATCATTTCTTGATATTTTCTCCTCATTTTGTCTTACTTATTATTTGATAATCATATTTATCATTTATCCTACCTTTTCATAGTACTTCTACCACATATCCTACAATTCTTGTAAGTTATTATGGATATGTGACTTGATAAATGATGGAGAATGATACATCCTTTCCAAACATTGTATTCATTTAAACAATACAGTATCATTGTATTCATTTAAACAATACAATACGACATAATACAATATAATACAATACATTATGAAACAATACATAACAACCATCCAAACAAAGTGTAATAGTACTAGCCGGAAAGACCAGACGCAAAGCTATTTAATATTACTACCCGAACACCCAACTTCCATACCTTTCTATCAAGGTCATATCCTCGGAAAGCTAAGCCGAAGGCTTGCCATGTCTTGCTAGTGCAGCCAGCTAATTAACAAAATAACAGGACAAACATCCAAAGCTTTAAATGACATTAGTCAAACTTGAATTACAGTGAAAAAAACGTGGGGGTGGACTAGATTTCTTTTTTCACAACCAATTCTCACCAACATTGATCAATTAAAGGAAAAACAGGAAAACCCACCTGAGAATCCAAGCCAATATTAACAGACAAAACATTGGAGAGCTCAGCACTGACAACAACCTTCAGTCTTGGTCTTTCAACCCATTTGAGCTTCCTCCGCAACACAGACCCATATGAATATGAAAACCCAATTCCAAACCTTGAAATCTTCCCACATCTCAGATGACAATCTTGAAGATGGATTGCCCCAGTCCGACCCATATCAAACTGGCATGGCCAATAGACTGCCATACCACCATTCGGGGGAGAACTAACAATTACACTCCAATTCTTTAACAGAAAATCACTAAAATAAATCAACAATTTTGGTTTCTCCCATCTGGGTATGATCCAAACTTGAATTTCAAGATTCTTCGTAACAATTTCTTGAAGTGGAAATTCTTATGCAGTTGCTTCTGTCAAGAACAAACAGCGGATCATTATTCAACAGTTCGCAGATTTTGAGTTGTAACTTTCAAGGTTCAGTGTAAATGCGATGAAAGTGATATTATGATCTGAAGGAGAGCGAAAGGTAAAAGACGATGAACAATTAATTTTGGAGTATTGCTTCGACTTTTTCATTTTTCATTTTCTGATAATTTTACCTAGGGGTTTGTCTATATATTTTAGAGGTGTACTAATATTTTTCACTTTATTTACAACAACAACGTTATCCCAATGCCTCAAAAGCTCTCGCCTATTGCGGGGTAAGGAAGTCGGATGTACGCAGTCTGACCTTTATATTTAAAAACATAGCGCAACTATTTTCGGATGATCCACGATGAGCATCGAAAGTTGCATTGACTAACTGCTACTTCACAATTGAAAGAACCGTAGACAGTTTAAACAGTCATTTCACTTTATTTAGAACTTTTAAAATTGAAGTTGAAGAAGAAGTAATGTTTAGTTATAATATTTACTAAGCTAATTTTGAATAATTTTCATGATAAATTGCACTATTTAAAATTTTAAATATAGAAAATGAATAAATATATTTTATGAGTTTTTTTTTTCAAATTTAAAATATAATTTTAAGCCAAATTTAAAATTTTAATGGCTAAACACTCATTTTTAAATATGGTAAAAGATAATTTTAGTAAAAAAAGAATATTGTTTATCCCCTTCAATGCCTTATGAGTCAAGTAGGTTGCATAGAACTTGCCTAATAGAATTTGCATTTTATTTGTATATTGTTATATATTAGAGTTTTTATCCGTGTGTATAAAATGCTTACGATAGAATGTTTATTTGAAAGATAAAGATTGAAATTGTAGAGACTCTAACTTATTTCATGCTCTTATATTTGTTGACATAGCAATGAGCACGGGTGGAAGAGATTGAAATAAACTTCATCAAAACTCTAACTTCACTGCTAACAATTGGTTCTTAATATGTGGCTATTGGTCATTGTCGAAGACCAAGTTTACTCTTGACATGTCTTCACAGCATAAGACACAAGCAAGAATGGAACTAGAAAAGAACAAACAAGCATGATGCAACCAGATCTTCTACGCATATTGATTAAGGTGTGGTATGTGTGGATAATATTTTCTCATTTTTCCAAGTTTGTTTGCTCAATATTTTTTTTTAGAATATAAAAGTAAAAATAATATATTCAATGTAATTTCATAAAATGAGATTTGAGAAGGGTATAATTAATGCAAACCTTAATCTTGTCTCGCGAAGATAGAGAAGCTGATTTCAAAAAATTATTTATGCAAAAATTTTAAATGCTTATTTTTTAGCCCCTAGGAATGCTATATTATTTTGATGTTCAACAAGGAAAACCGTTTTGGAAGGCCATCTAACCACTCCAATTTTCGTGCCAAAGTAAAATACCAACTCTACGTATCAATGCTTTTTCAAGACTTTCGAACTTTGTATTTTTAAGCTACTATAGAATTATAGTGCAATTAAGTTAATCGAAAACTATAAAGTCCCATCTCCTTTTCCTTGATATTAAATAGTTAAATGTTATCAACTCATACCATAATATTCATTCCGTAAAGATTCAATTAATACATTCAGATAGGAGTGTACATGGACTGGATTGGTTTGAATTTTTTAAATACCAAATAAAATTATTTGTGTCGAATTTTTAAGTATATAAACTAAACAAAACCAATAAAACTCAGGTTTTTCAATCTCGATTATTTTCGGGTTTTCGAGTGTTTTCGGTTTTTTTTTTAATTTCTCGAATTTTTGAACTTTTTTCGAAATTCTTGTGTTTTTGAGTTTTTTTAGATTTTTTGATAAAGTATTTATAAAACATATCATTAACTTATGATTCAAATATTTCTTTAGTTCTACCAAAATACAAAAATCTAGCATGTTTTTAAGAAAAACACAAAATATGATATTAGTGAAGTCACAAAAATATACAACAAAAAATAATAATGAGATAACATAAAATAAATAAGTTATAATAAAGATGATCATAATTTTAAAGTACTAAATCATGCTAAATTAAGTCATAATGAAAATAACTTTAAAGTATTAAATCATGTTAAAACAAGTGTAATAAGTACTTATTATTTACATGAGAAAAACATTTTTAAAAAATTAAAATTAGATTATGTATTTTAATTATCTAAACCAATGTAAAACTAAAGAAGAAATATTCATTATTATTATCACTCTTAGTATTGGGTTAATTTTTTTTTTTTTTTTTTTTTTGCTAGTATTAGTATTGATTTAATTTTTGATTTGTGCTTTAGAGTTACTAATATGAAAACTTACCTAAATATATCATATTTAAAAAGTATTTACCATTTTTTGCTATATAAATTAATCGTAATATATGTATAATTCACTTTAAATATATAATTTAGATTTTTCAATCAAAATAAGTTTTATATCTATACACACACACATATATAGTAATGTCGGATTGGTTTAGTCAAGGGTTCATTTTTTAAAGTTAAAACCAAACTAAACCAAATATAATCACGTTTTTTTTGTCCAATAACAAACTCAACTTGCGGTTTGGTTCGATTGTTGGTTTGATTTTATCCACCCTACATAGAGATACAGACTATCAAGTATAGAAAATATGTTACGATTGCAAACTACATAGTTGTCTGAAAACGTTTAAGGAGAATGGATTGTCAAGAAGTATAAACGAAATGTTAAATGAACAATAATATACTCAATGTAATTTCACCGGTAAAATCTAGAGAGGTAGTACATACGCAGACCTAGGGTTGACAGCCGAATCGAGACTATCGACAGTGACGAAGATAGAAATTTTATTAAGGGTATCCAAGATTTAATATACATGTATCAAAAAATAAATTTTGATTAATATATTCCATACAACTTCTTATATACATAATATAATTTTTCATTGAAAGGTGTTCGATTAGCCACCCTGGGCTATATGCGGTATGCCACTGGTTATCAGTACAGATACAGATCTATTTCGATTTATTACCAGGTCTGTTCCAATCCAATAGCCTCCGATTGAGGAAGGAATAGGGGGCACCTGGATGGGGAATTGGATAAATGGGGTCGCATCTACTGAGTGGTTCCGATCTGGTCCAGGTGATTTTTGAATTTTGTTTAAGTTCAATAGCCATTATGTCCAATTCATGGGTAATTTTTGAATTTATTCAAATTCAATAGCCATTATGTTAGCCGTTGTCGACGGCTTGTTGGTTCCATTCCTTCTAAGTTTTGGTTGAAGAGTAATAAGTATCGTCTAACTTTCATGATAGAATGTAGAGGAAGAGTTGTTAGTTAGTATAAGATGGAGTATACTCGAATAAGAAAGGAGTTGATGTTGAAATGCCATTGTGTTAATAAAGATCAAGTATATGTGTTGAATAGAAGAACAGAGAGTATAAGGTGGTAGATCTAAACTAGGCTCATGATTTTGAAAAAAAAGTCACATCAGATTTATAGAGTTATGAGCTTAGCTAGATAATGAGCTATAATGAATGTGTCACGATCCAAGCCTAGGGACTAGATGTGACACGGCCAATGGGAAGCCCAAAGACAACCCAAACAAGCCTCTTAGCATATTGTGTACACATCCTTGGTTGCGAAAGCAAATTAAACAAACACAAGAGTCGAATAAATGAAAAGGGAAAAGGGACTAAGGGAAACCATTCATAATGATAATAGTGTATGAAGAGTCAAGCTTTAATAATATAATCAAACTATGATATAATATCTAACGACACCTCTAACATAGAGTAGAGCGGGGGCCAAGACACTTTCCGGGCTTACCCTCACTTAAAAAGTATCCAACATAAGAACAAGAATCTACAAAGTATGAATGAGAATAGCTCTTGCCCTTGGAATTGAGGACTCACTAACTAGTTTCTTCACAAGAACTAACTAGCCACGTGGAGAAGGAGGATGATCAAATAGAGCTCCGGTCCCTATATGGTAATATCATGTATGCATAAAGTATGTGTTAGTACATTTGTACTAAGTATGTGGGATGCAATACAATAAGAATCATAAGCCATAATAACAAGATGTTTAATCATAATTAATGAACATAAGCTCAATATGCCATGCGTAATCAATACGTAGGATAAAACATGCTTAAGGATAATTATACTTACATAACTTGTTTAACACCATAAAGTGATATGAATAGATCATCCAAATACCTTGTACTAGAGGCTGAGGGATATAGCATAGGTCATAACCCCTTCTAGTAGGTAATGGGTGGTATATGAGGGTAGAGAAATGGCATAGTCATAACCCATACATGTAAGCCTGAGATAATAGATAGTATATGAGGGTAGAAATATAGCATAGGTCATAACCCCTATATATAAGCATGAGATAATACAACATGTTGAATCGCACATGAGGGTGAGGCGTACCACATAGTTCATAACCCCTACATGTGAGTATAAGATATTGCATGGCATTAAATTCTACATGAGGGTAAGGCATACAACATAGTTCATAATCCCTACATGTAGATCTTGGCCTTGAACTAGAGGGTAAGGCATATAACATAGTTCATAACCCCGTCTAGTAGGCTTTACAATTCATAAGAGCATAAACCTTAGCATAAGAACTCAATAGCTCAACAACAACCGAGACTCGTAAGGTCATGTAATAGATCATCAAAAGCTTTAGAATTCTTGACTTGACATTTTATCAAATACTTGGTGGGCTTATGATGCTAGTTCAAAATCATGAAATTCAAGGTGAAATAATATGAGAAAACTCAATGCAAATCAACCCACCAACATATTGTAACACCCTCATGTAGGGTACCTTGAAATCTAATATTAAATCTCATAATAGACCATAGTTTAATAGCTCAAAACAGACACAGTCTCAATAGACAAAATTAATTCATAGTATAAGCTCAAAATAAATAGTTGTGCATAATCAATCAATATTTTATAAAACCCCAATATAATTTATAATCAAAATCCATAATAAGAGATATCCATAGATGGTACAACTTGAAAACATGTAATTTTCATAAAAAGAGAGATTGGGCTCCATGGGTAAAAGGACCTAATGGATAAACCCACATACCTCAAACTTGAGTTTTCTTGAGATGAGTTTGAAGAAAACTTGGGGCCTGAAGACAATCCTTGAGTTCCCAAGCTAGGCTTGAAATCCTTGAAATTTGAATGAGATATTTGGTTAAGTCGTGGAGAGGGTTTTGAGAGGGTTTTTCACGCTAAGTATAGGTGTTTTCACGCATAAGTGGGCATGGAGCTATGATCCCAATGCCCTTGGGCCGAAATAGAAAAACAGGGAAAAAACTGCACTGGTCTGCATCACTGGTGTGATGATGATCCATCACAAAGGGCCAACTAACATTGATCTGCGCCCCTGGCGCGTCGCAGCCAAAGCGCGGATAGCCATTGTTTTCGAAAAATTTGTGAAAATTATTTTTCGCTACGGGTCTTCTAAAATTCGGGTTATAATCATCCTCCACTCAATTTGCCCTCTGATCAAGAATATGAAGTTGAATTTTTGATATCACACATGAATTTTTATATATATGAATTACGATTATGGGTATTTTTGAAGCACATTTTTGGGACGTTTTTGGGGCATTTCAATATCTCTCCCTTAGGAACATCCTTCCTCGAATGTCAAAGGAACATACGTAAGAGAAGTAATCATGAAGATTTCAGCCCAACATGAATGCAATAAATGCATCTAAATATCATTTTCGAAAAGTTTCAACATGAATGTCAAAAATTACTATAAACTTGTTACCATGAACATGAATACATGCAAAATGACTTAAGGGCTGAAACTTAAGACTTGAAATCATAGATGGGACTTGATTAATTATGTTAGGCTTGAATAGAGTGAAAGAGGTATAATATCGCTTCCTCATGTCTGCTTTGACTTTACAAGTGACACTTTCAATTTGTTGATTCCTCCAAATGGTCTTGACGGGTGTTACATCTTTGTCCTCAATCTTTTCCACTTGTCTATTCAAAATCTCCACCTGGACCTCCTCATAGGCCCAGTTGTCCTCCATAACACCCACAACCTCTAAGGGCACTATAACACTTGGGTCCCCCATATACTTTCCCAACATCGGCACATAGAATACCGAATGAACCATATTCATCTCCGTAGGCAACCCCAATTCACATGCAGCCTTGCCAACCCTCCTCAAAATTCTATAAGGACTCACAAACCTTAGTTCAATTTACTTTCTTTGCTAGACCGGACTATGCCCTTCATGGGTGAGACTTTCAAGTAACCCAATCATCAACATCAAGCATGCTTAACCTACCTTGGTACCTAAGGACCCCATCTCCCCCTTGCGGAAAAACCCCCATCTTACCATCCTTCACCAAACCTTCAACTAAGGTCTTTTTCGTCTTATCTTCCTCAATCAAACAAGATATGGAACCATCATTAACCACTACACCACCATTTTCACTTCAACCAACCTCATTCCCAACCTCGCCAACTGGTGTACTCCTCGAACCAACTCTTTGTTTCCCAAAAAATCACACTTTTCATACTTAAAAAACAACCTCTCATCCTTTAAAATTGCAACACCACCCTCAAATAATCATAAGCTCTTCTTCACTTTGGAAATAAATCAATATATCATCACTAAAACTACTACAAACATATCAAAGTAGGGCTAAAGACCCTATCCATGAGGTCCACAAATATAGTCGGGGCATTGGTCAAGCAAAAGACATTGTCACAATATGATACTTCATGAAATTATCGAAACTCCCCTAAAACGTAATCGTGCGTATAACGTATCTTCCAAAGCTTCGATTGGAAATCCGAGACCAGATTTGCAATCAGCGTGAAAAATTAAGTGAGAAATAGTCTCGACCCAATTTAAGAGCGATCGAAGTGAAAAATAATTTTTGTTAATTAATGATGGGACAGTGTATGTCCGTGCCCCTGACGCGACGCAGAGGGCGCACAGAGTGACACTTTACTGTTTTTCTTTGAAATTCGACGGTAATTAAAATTTCTAAAAATTAGTGAAAATGTACTGGTCCACGCCCTTGGCGCATAGCGGACTAGTACATCAGTTTGAAAATTTTTCTTTTAAATTTTGGGAAGGGTATTTTGGTCATTTCTAATCCATTTTTAAGTCTCAAAACGTGTTCTTGAATATTAATTCGTACGAAAAGGGTTTCAAAACCCATAATTTTCTTAAGTTAAACATACTTTCTGAGAGAGGAGAGAAAGAAAGGGTTGAGGGTCTCAAAATCCAGGGCCAAGTTCTTGAAGAAAGTTTGGAAATTCTTCATCCCAGGTACTTAAAGGCTACCCAAAAAATGGAATTGTTGTTTCATGTGCCCCAAAACATGTAATAGGTTGACAATTGACAGTTGATAGGTCTTGAGTAGTGATTCTTGAAGAAATTCTTGAACATTATCTTTGTTTCTTGAACATTATTTTTAACTTCTATATATTATCTCAAATTGATGATCATCATACTTGTATTTACTGTTTATATGCATTAGTGTGTGATTGTATTACCTAAATTACATGATTTCCCTTGTTTAATACTTCAAGAATGAATGTAGAGGTAATTGTCTAGAGCCTTGATTGTCTATATGTGTTGATTGTTGGAGTCTAAGTCCTGAGAGGGGGGTATTGATGACTGAAATTGATGGAATTAGTGTTCTTAGAGCTTAAATGAGGCTGAACCTTAGTTTGAGAGGAAGAACTTATTTTTTGAGTTGATAAAATGTCATATGATATGGGTCCCTGCCTGAGGCGGGGAGGGAGGGGGAAGGTTGGTTGTATAACAGCCTAATGTTGATAAACTTATGAGCATATCGAGTCCTGGGAGGAGTATTAGCACCAAAATGGGTAAGAGTAAGTATCACTTGTACTCATTAACAATGTGGCCAGCTTAAGAGAGAATTGGACTGTGAAAGCGGATGTTTCCTTTGTCTCACAGAGGACTTGACAAACTTCTTTGGGATTGTCGACAGACTCATCCTTTACCCTGGCAAGGTACTGGGCGAATGTGGCAACAATATCTCTTCGTTGTATCATCACTGGCTCATAGATGGTGATTGTCGATTATAGACACTTCCAGGTAGGTTTCATGATAGTAGTACTCTGATGTTAATGTGATAGTATGATGTCTTGATGGATAGTGATGTGATAGAGACCGTTTCTTACCCTGAGTTGAGGATAAGTGATTGATGAGCTATTGATATTGTATATTACTTACTTTAGCCGGTTTTACATACAGTACATTCCACGTACTAATGCCCCTTTAGCGCTGCATCATTTTATGATGCAAATTTTGTAGATAGGGGACTTCAGCAGGTGAACCATTGAGGTCTATAGCTCCGTGATCCAGAAGTGGTGAGTCCTCCCTTACTTTCGAGGGGCATATTTATCTTTCATCTATTTCATTATTTTCTTTGATTGTGGTAGCCATAGCCTGTTATGGTACCTTCGTAGACTATAGTTATAGAGGCTTCATAGATATAGACAATTGATAGTGGACGTTGGAGTTGTTTTCTCTGTCTCTTATTCATATTGAGACTGTTTCTTTATTTTATCCTGCTTGCTAGACAGAATGATAGATTTTGATAATTTATAGTCTACTGATAGATAGAATATCCTTATTATCTTCGGCAAATGAACTGATTGAACAAAGGCGATGAGACTAGTAGTTCGTTTGGGGACTAACAATAGTCTCTGAGTGCCAGTTATACCTAGGGTATCCTCTCGGAGCGTGATACACAAATTTAAAATATCGGAAAGGACATCAAAAAACTCATTGACTACCAAAACAGACTCAATAGGAATGACTTTAGACTTAACATCCCTAACCCTTATGAGATGATAAATGCAACCCCTAAAGATTAATTTGGGCCTTAAGAAAAAAAATGAATCTACCCTTAACTACCACTTTACAACTTCCCCACTCAAGTACGGACTCACTAAGGAAATGAAATCTAACTTTACGGGTTCTACAACTAATGGAAGCATGACATGTATGGAACCAATCTACCCCAGAATAATATCAAAATCCACCATGACAAGTTCAACAAAATCATTAAACAAGAGTTTATGCAATAAGGACATGGGACAACCCCTATAGACTTTTTCTAGCAATAATAGACTTCACCAATGGAGGTAGACACCAAAAAGGTTCACATGACAATTTGAGACACACATGAAGCTTATTAGCAACAAAAAGAATAATTAAAGAAATAGTGGCATCCAGACCTATCAAAGTATGCACAATAAAATCAAGAAAAAGCCTTAACGTACCGATAACAACATCAGGCACCTCATCCCCTCCTTACCTACCTTGAAGAGCATAGAACCGATTATGTCGTGGAGCACCCCCTTGTTAACCTCCTTGAAACCCTTGATCAACTTGACCACCTTGACCTTGAGGACGACCATCCTTGCCCTTGTTTCAAACATAAGCACAATCAATAAGCTTATGGCCTACTCTCCCACAATCATAACATGCATTTGAATCCTTTAAACATTTACCATGATGATACTTTTCACATTTTAGGCATTTAGGAAACCTCTCCCTACTATTGACACCTTGGAATCTTGGGTTAACTATCCCATCGTTAGTAATTCTCTTGTTTAGAGCACTAGAGGACCCTTTTTGGCCTTGAAATTCGTGACCTTGTTAGAACCGGTTACCCTTAGCACTTTGGAAACCACCCTCAAATCGAGCCCTCTTGGGCTCCCCACTTCTCCTCTTCCTAAGCTTCTCCCCTTTGAGTTGTTTGGTATATGTCATAAGCCAGGACAAGTCCATATCACCCACTAGCATGGCTGTATGACACTCTTCATTCACCAAGTTAGATATTCCCGCCATAAACTTGTTCATCCTTGATCTAGGGTCGGCCACCAAATGTGGAGCATACTTGGAAAGCTTGTTCAACTTGAGGGCATACTCCCTCACACTCATGAAACCTTGCTTGAGGTTCATAAATTCCATTATTTTAGCCTCTTTTAACTCAATAAAAAAGAACTGGTTGAGGAAGGCGACCTTGAACTCTTCCTACGGAATAACATCATGATTTCCCCTCTCCATCTTCCATTGAACAAACCAAATTTGAGCCACACCCTTAAGTTAATAGGTCGCTAGTTCTGCCTTTTCCTCCGAATTCACCCTCATAATAGCCAACACCTTGTACACCTCATCTATGAACTCTTGGGGGTCTTCCTCCACCTTGGACCCATGAAACTCCAAAGGGTTCATCGTAGTAAAGTCCCTTATACTTCAGGCCAGGGTATGAACTTGAGGAGCTTGGGCTCCTTGATTCAATTGGTTGGTCATAGCATGGGCCAGCATAGTAATGGCATTCCGAAACTCAACTTCAGTAGCCCCTCCATATTGAGGAGCTTGAGGTGCAGGATAAGCCGGTTTCCCACTGGGTGCACGAGCTCTTCTTGGTCTTCCTCTTTGTAGCGGCATGATCTAGAAGAGCAAAGAGCATTTATTAGGGAAACAAAGCCTTATCTTACACTTAAAGCACGATATAGACCATGAAGAAGGGAAACATTTCCTAAAACGCCTCATAGCCTCTTACTTATAGTTATGGCGCGCTTCACAACCATGAATAAGACTATAATCGATGCAGTGTGTTGGATTCCGAGGACCATTAACAACCTACTACTCTGATACCAAGTTTGTCACGATCCAAGCCTAAGGCCTAGACGTGACACGGTGAATGGGAAGCCCGAAGACAACCCAAACAAGCCTCTTAACATATCATCTACATATTCTTGGTTGCGGAAGCAAATTAAACAAATACAAGAGTCGAATAAATGAAAATGGAAAAGGGACTAAGGGAAACCATTCATAATAATAATAGCATTTGAAGAGTTAAGCTTCAATAATATAATCAAACCATGATATAATATCCAATGACACCTCTAACACAGAGTGGAGTGGGGGCCAAGACACTTTCCGGGCTCACCCTTATTTAAAAAGTATCTAACATAAGAACAAGAATCTATAAAGCATGAATGAGAATAACTATCGCCCTCGGAATTGAGGACTCACCAACTAGTTTCTGCACAAGAACCAACTAGCCACGTGAAGAAGGAAGATGATCAAATGGAGCTCTGGTCCCTACATGGTAATATCATGTAGGCATAAAGTATGCGTTAGTACGTTTGAATGTACTAAGTATATGGGATGCAATGCAATAAGAATTGTAAGCCATAATAACAAGATGCTTAATCATAATCAATGAACATAAGCTCAATATGTCATGCATAATCAATGTGTAAGATAAAACATGCTTGAAGATAATTATACTTATTTAACTTGTTTAACACTATAAAGTGACATGAATAAATCATCCAAATACCTTGTATTAGAGGGTGAGGGATATAACATAGGTCATAACCCCTTCAAGTGGGTAATGGGTGGTACATAGGGGTAGAGAAATGGCATAGGTCATAATTCCTACATGTAAGTATGAGATAATAGATAGTACATGAGGATAGAAAGACAACATAGGTCATAACCCCTATATGTAAGCATGAGATAATACAACATATTGAATCGCACATGAGGGTGAGGTGTACCACATAGTTCATAACTCTTACATGTGAGTATAAGATATTGCATAGCATTAAATAGTAAATGAGGGTAAGGCATACAATATAGTTCATAATCCTACATGTAGATCTTGGCCTTGAACTAGTGGTAAGACATATAACATAGTTCATAACCCCGTATAGTAGGCTTTACAATTCATAAGAGCATAAACCTTAGCATAAGAACTCAATAGCTCAACAACAACCGAGACTCTAATCAAAAGCTTGAGAATTCTTGACTTGATATTTTATCAAACACTTGGTGAGTTCATAATGCTAGTTCAAGATCATGCAATTCAAGAGTGAAATAATGTGAGAAAACTCAATGCAAATCAACCCACCAACATATTGTAAAACCCTCATGTAGGGTACCTTGAAATCCAACATCAAATCTCATAATAGACCACAGTTTCATAGCTCAAAATATGCATAGTCTCAATAGACAAAATCAATTCATAGTATAAGGTTGAAATAGATAGTTGTGCATAATCAATCAGTATTTCTTAAAACCCCAACATAATTTATAATCAAAATTCGTAATAAGAGATACTCATAGATGATACAACTTGAAAACATACAAGTTTCATAAAAAGAGAGATTTGGCTTCATGGGTGAAAGGATCCAATAGATAAAACCCACATACCTCAAACTTGGGTTTTCTTGAGATGAGCTTGAAGGGAACTTGGGGCTTAAAAAGAATCCTTGAGTTCCCAAGCTAGGCTTGAATTCCTTGAAATTTGAATGAGATATTTGGTTAAGTCTTGGAAAGAGTTTTGAGAGGGTTTTGAGTGATATAAAGTTTAAAAATGGATAAGTATAGGTGTTTTCACACATAAGTGATCATGGGGATATGACCTCAATACCCTTGGACTGAAATAGAAAAAAGGAGAAAAACTGCACTGGTCCACGTCACTAATACGACGCGGACCTATCGCTAAGTGCCAACTAACACTGATTCGCTCCCCTGGGGGGTCGCGGCCAGGGCGCCGATTGTCACTGTTTTTGAAAACTTAGTGAATATCGTTTTTGCTATGGGTCTTGTAAAATTCAGATTATACCCATTTCTCACTTGATTTTTTTGTCCTGATCAAGAATACAAAGTCAGATCTTTGATATCATATACGAATTTTGAGGTATATGAAAACTATGATTATGGGCATTTTCGAAACACATTTTCGGGGCGTTTCAGAATGAGTAGACACTAGTTAACTTATGAAAGGGAGAGTAATGATAGACTATACTTATATAGACCATGAGACAAAGGTTTATTTCTTATGATGAGATTTAGTGGTTTAACATTTTTTGACTTTATATAATAGTTTTGAGTGAGTATAGTATATGAGGAGTGTGGATGTTCATGTTTACTACTAGATCCTAAGGTTAAACTTTAGGTGAGCATTATGAAAAAGAGAGAGTTTCTGAGAGTGATATTATTAGTTTGAGATTTGCTCCAGTGGGATTGACATAACATAAGTGAGAAATTCTGATGTTGACTTGGAAGAAGTATTATGTTACGAGTATGGTGTGTGTGACCCTTAGATGAAAATAATGAATTGACGCTAAGTTATTAGATAGGAAAAGGGCCTAATATGTATATCCAAGATAGTATATAATTGTGTGAGAGTTTAAGTTTATGATTTACTATGGCTACCTAGATAGTATATTTGATTTGTCAATGTGGAGTAGGCTGATGTACACATTTTCTATTACCTTTAAGAGTTGGGTCATAGTGAAGAGCCTCCCATTATAGTTCAAGTTTTCTTCAGTTAGATGTATGTGAACATAAAAGTTGACTGTTAGTAAGCTAAAAAAGAAAAGGTTAGATCATAAGAGTATCGAAAGCAATTTTAGTGCCAATGAGAGCAACAAGTATAGATAGATACCTATAAAGATAAAAGAAAGTTAAGACTGGTATCTCAAAATAAAGTCCCAGTAGTGGTTTCATGTTTTTAATAAGTATATTATAATAAGAGAGTGTAAGCATTATATATAGTGATCCCTCAACTATGTGGAGGATTGTGCTTATAGCTTAGTAAAGAGAATTGATTCGCAGGCTTAGGGAGGTGACCGTTGAGCTAAGGGGGAAATGATGAGGTAATGAGTCAAAGTAGATCTTGATCTTTGACAATGATGAGTTGATCAGGAAGAGACATTGATGCTTTTCTATCTCATATATACCTTATATTTCATTTCAGGTGATACCTTATTCTTATGTTATGCAAGGGCACCATGCTTATGATCTGGACCCATGCACCTTATATTGATTTATGTTCATGGTCGATTTTTAAAGTGAGGAGTGGTAATTCATTCTGAAATTCTAATCTTATCAATCTAAGAGTTCCCAGACCATAAACCTTGTGGATTAGATTGGCATAAGTATGATCATCTTATAGGTAGCATTTTGTGACCTTGAATTAGGCTTGAACATGGAAAAAGTACGGAATTAGACTTAGGATTCAATTAGAGCTATAAGCTTTAGTCAATGAAGTGTTATATTCAAGAAGAAAAGAGGTTGAGAAGATTTCCTAAGCTAAGGATTAGTATTGTACCTCTTAATATGTACTGACCCTATCCCTATACCAGGCAGTAGTTTTCTTTTTCGAGTTATGAGGATTTTGAGCATTGTGAGATTATAACCCTTCTCTCCTTTCATATACGATGTCTACAAATGAGTTTAGATTCTATATTTGAGTTTATGTTTGCCCTTGAGTTTAAGTATTTGAGTTCTTGTGTTCATGCCCTGTGCTAATTCATAGCGGGAGATATTGTAACACTCTAACTTTTAAAAGCTAAAATCAAGTTATCCTTTATACGCCTATAAGATTGTAATTGTTCATTCTTAATTGACAATAGGTGTTAAAGCTAATTTCTTAGTGTGTGTGAATAGATTTGAAGATAAAGTAACGTCGGAAGAACCCTCTAGCAGAAAGTTGAGTTACAAACTTTCTTAGTGATTGAGTTTCAATGTAAGAATTTATAAAACATTAAGTAATACAGTGAGTTCAAGTTATTTATATACGTTAGGATCAATTTCTAAGTATTTTAAATATGTTGGATGTGGTTTGACGTCTTAAGGGTCATCCAAGGTCAAGCCAAGTTCAAAATATTTTCATTAGCTAAGTTTCAGTATGAGTTCATGGAATGGTCAACTTCAAATAGCATATCTCTCAGCACATAATGAGTTAGGTGACCCATAACCTATCTAGTTAAAGATCTTTGAATTAGCTTTTCAATTCATTTTTCCTTAATCAGAGTTCGTAGTAAAACTTATGACCATTTTACTAAAAATGTGCAGAGTTATCTAAAGTCCGCGCCACATCGCGAAGTAGATGCAGACTCTCCTAGATAAGTTAAATGACGTCCTTTTATTACGTTTTGAGGATACTTTTATCCTATAACCTTTGAAAGTTTATTTTAATATTTCAAAATGCTTAGAATATCAATTTTTCATAAGTAAAACCTCTCATTCCATCTCAAACTTAAACATTCAAGAATCATCAAGTTAGGGTTAACTTTCAAAATTCGTCATCAAGGTAAGTTATTCTCCATAAATTTCAAGCTTCACAACCCTAATTTCTTCTTCTTCCTCCTCCTCCTTCTCCTCTTCTTCCTCCCCTTCTTCTTCCTCTTCTTCGTCTTCTTCCTTTTCCTCCTCTTCCTCCTCTTCCTCGTGCTTGTCCTCGTTCTCTTCTTCCTGTTCTTCCTCTTCCTCTTTCTCGTCCTCCTCCTCCTCTTCTTATTCTTCAACTAATGTTTTTAAAGCCACAAAAGGAAATTTCTTTTCTCAAGAATAAGCATCAAGGCTCCAAGATCAAGGTTTCATTCAAGAAAACTAGTATTTCAATTTTTGATTATAATATCAATCTTCTAGTATTTAAGGCCACCACAAATTCTATTTTTATGCATAATTTATGTTTCTTATCAAAAGTTCTAGTCAAAAGTCAAGTTAATTTCGTTCCTATGATCTTATGAAGAAATTCTAGAACCTTATTATGAAGTTCTTATTATTCTATTATTGTATGCTGAGAACTTTATTGTTTTGTTGAGTAAATTCCTTGAGTTACATATCTATGTTATCTCTTTAAAGTGAATTATTGCAATATATTACTCTATTGTCAAGTTAAACTTTGAATGTCAAGACATTATGTTTATATATTTATGAATCTAAAGAATTCATGAAAAGTTGTCCAGTCCAAAGTATGAGTTAATTTCAAGACATATCCTAGCATGAGTTATACAAGTATCCTATTTAGTATACCATCTTTTAAGCATAACATATCAGTTTTAAAAGAGCAGTCCAATCAGTTTAGGTATTTTACATTTCTATTCATCATGCATAAATTTCAGAGTTAAAGGGAACTTGACAGTTCGAAATGCATTTATTTATTAGTAAAGAGCATGACTACTTTATTTTTTAAATAAAGCATTACCAGTTATGAGAAAACATCATCGATTTTGAGAAAGAAAAGCCAGTTTAAAGGAAGTGTGTTGGTCCAAGGCTCCAAGTAACATATTTTCAGTTTTCCCCTAAAGTGGGACATTTTTACAGTTATTGAGCACAACACATGTTTTGGGAGTAGTATTGAGCACTAATATGGGTACGAGTTCTGATAGTTCCAATTCCAAAAACTACGTAGCCAGTGTAGGATAAGATTGTACCAGATGTACAACTTCTCATATGGCACTGAGATGACCCAATTTAGATGGATCCATAAGTTCAGTTTCGTCTCTTACCTTGGCAACATAGGCAAGATGTTATATCATCATGATGCTCATAGTGATGGTTATCTATTAGAGAAACTCTCCAAGCTAAAGTATTATTATTTTCAAATACAAACTGAGTTGCGTTTATTTATGTATTAAACCAGATCTTTTACTTAATTTGCATTGCTTATGTTATTGAGTTATTTTCTGCATTAAGCTTATGATTTGAGTAGTGTATCATGAGTTTTCCTGTTTTGTCCAGTTTATATATTGTATATTCCACGTATTGATATCTTTTAGTGTTATATCATTTTATGATGAAGATTTAGGTACATGATAGTAGACATTCAGTAAGATAACTTTCCAGCAGTAGTTGGTGAGACCTCTTCGCTTTTAGAGGACTCTAGTTAGTTAGTCCAGTTTATTTATTTTATATTATAATTAGGTAGCCATGAGTCTTGTTACGGCATCTATCTTCAGTATAGTAGAGGCTTCATGGACAGAGTTAGTGAGTCAATCCAATCTATTCATTCAAATATTTTAAGCATTATCATTATTTGTATCAAGAGATATGTTCAGATTTTTTATAAAGCATGAATGAGTTTTTTTGAGTTTTATTAATATTTTAAAGGCTCATATTATAAATCTTTTGCATGCATATTAAATTATTTAGTTGAGTGAGTCAACCAGACTAAGGGTTCACTTGGGGACCAGCAATGATTTCTAAGTGTGCACACCGACCTCGTCTAGTGTGTAGGCTCGGGGCGTGACAATATCATTTTGCATGTCAAATATATTTTTATTTCTGATGATGCAACTTTGAAATTAGTAGACATAGGCCATATGTCCATATTTGTGATGGTTGAAGAACATTGACATAATTCTTCAAATAAGTACCTTACTATAGCAGTCATCAAAGTAATCAAGAGGATTATATTTTTTTAAAAGTAAATTATAGCTATAACATGTGCATATGGTATGCTCTTTAACTGTCATGCACTACCACTACAAGTGCACCTGTCAAGATCCACAATGTGTTGACATAGTCCTTCTCACTTTAAATGCCTTAACCCCATTAAGTTCAATAGTAAAATTCATTGATTTATCAATATTCTCCTCTAATACCTTCAAAGTCATTAGAGAGAAATTATACTTTTAAGTATTTGAAAACTCTCTTAACTTAACTATTATTGGCATCATCTTTTTTTTATTTCTTCAAGCAAAATGGTGAATGTCTTGTGTCTTGCTGCCAAGATCCATGCATTAAAAAGACTCAGATATATTATTTACAGAATCATATTTTACTTTACTATTGAAATAAACTTTACACAAATATTCTATGTTATAATATACTAAATTCTCTTATTTTTTCTCGACTAAGAAACTTTATTTTTATCCATATTTTTTCTCAACTGAGATTCAAAAATACTCTTAGGAATCAACCAAAACTCTTGTCTTCTTTGAAAACCTTTCCTATCCTTAGATCAATTAGCTGAGATGTGCCTAGCACATTTTCTGTATTCAAGAATAGGTAAAATATCTTGAATTACTGCAAACAATCACTTTTATAATAATAAATACACTAGAAAAAATTAATAATAAATAATAAATACAATAGAAAAAATTAATACCTAACTACTACCTAAGCAAGTGGAAGCATTTAGTTATTAGCATCTTTGGACACAACAACTAACAATTGGCCTGGACAGGCTCCTTTAAGAAATAGCCATCTAAACCAATACACTTCCTATAATTTAAGAATGCCTTTTTCAGTGGATCAAAGTAAATGTAAAAACTCTAAAATACTAGTTTGACAAGTGCATTAAGTTCATAAAATGTAACAACACAAGTGTTCCCTATATTGGTCCTTAACAATTCGTCTTTATAGTCAAGAATTTTATCAAATTCCACAATGGTCACCCATGATATTTTTTAATGTTTTAGCTCTATCCCTCCGAACAGTAGTCTTGCCAACATGAATTTTAAAATTTTTCCTAATTAACTCTTATAACTTGAAAACTCTTATGTTTGGCTGCTCAATAATTCTTTCTCTAAAGACAGAAGAAATGAACTTGGCATTACATAAATAATTTCTAGCGATGCTATTGCAAGTATGCTTTGGATTGTAAGTCTTTATCATGAAATCATTTTCTATATTGTCAAAACATACATACAAAATTCATAAAAGATCATCTTTACACTTCACTGTAACTTTTTTTGGCTCATTCATTCACTTCTCCATCTGAACCTTCTTTTGAACATGTCTAGTTACTGCTCTTTTAAATTCATTTACATCTACAAAGATCACACTCAACTACCACACAACTTTTTTGACAGTAATATCATGAATAATTTTCGTATTTGTCGTCCTCCTCTTCCTTGATAAATTTACATTTTCCAATTCAATATCTTCATTACTAAACTCATCTTTATTTATTTCAAAGATGTCAGTCATTATAACTAGAATAATTTGGCTCATAACCTCCTAACCTTTCGTCAACACTTATTTTACCTGTTTAAATTTCATCAAAATCTAAATCAGATCTAGCTTCACCTTCTGGTACCTCTTCAATATCAGTTGGTACTCCCTCATTTCTTTTTATTTTTTGAAAAGTCTTCTTTTTAGCCTTCAACTCCATAACCTCCTCATGTACATCACTACCAATATCCTCATCATAATCTCCAATCAATCCACCTTCAGACTTAACACTTTCTGCAGTTAAATAATCAGAACCCTCTTCCTTATGAAATTAAATTCAACTGGACCTAAGTCTATATCATCATCTACTATAGTGCTAGGATCTATAATGGTGGGAGAGGATGTGTTAGGAGGAAATCTAGTAGGAGCAGTTGCAATGGGAAGAATTGTGGTAGGAGTAGCAGTAGTTGCAGTGAGAGGATGTAACACCCCGAAATTTTATCTACTTGAGTTGTAATAGTGTAAGGAGAATTTTTTTAAAAAAAGGGATTGTAGTTGCATTTTTAAATATTATCAAGCAATATGTGATAATAATGGTTTGTCCATCCATTTTATTTTTTTCAAACATTGGTGATTATAATGTTGTTTGCACTAGGTTTTGTTTGTTTAGTGATTTGTGGATTATGCAATTTGCATTAGTGTTGTGTGCTTTATGTATTTTTTAATATAGTAAGGGTCAATTGCTTTACAGAGTACCCATTTATGATTATGAAGAGGCGTACTATATATAGGATGAGCTTACTGCTCAAGAGATATACATAAATAGAAAAAATATATATAGAGAGCAAAGACGATCAAACAAGAAACATCGTGAGAAAAACAAAATAAAGTGTTTAATATTTTGAGAGTTTTATTAGCTAAAGAGAGGTGTTTTATTGTGTAGAGCTTCGATAATTTTATTCTTATAAATTGCTCCTATTTTCTAAATCTTTTATAATAAGATATTTTATAAAAATGAGTTTATTTTTGTGTACTTTTAAGTACCTTATTATAAGAATATTATTTATGATGAGTGATGAATTTATCTTAATGCATCAAAGTTAAATCGAAAAACCCTATATGTCAATTTATTT
>JAABOM020000007.1:222280-242322 GCA_011800125.2 Solanum clarkiae
CTTGTATATGATTGAATAAATTGATGAATCTTTGAGACGAATTGAGATAACTCTATGAGGTTGAGGATGAGTTGATTAATGGAGTATTGAAGATTGAGTTACATAATGATTTGAGCATGTTTAAGTCTTGGAAGGAGTATCAAGCACCGAGCGGGGAGCGAGTACACATTTACTTTAACCCCTAGAACAGCGTTGCTAGCGTAGGATAGTCATACAGCATCGTTCTGGAGACTTGTCCCGCAAGTGGACATTTACCCTGGATCCAAGAGAGAGTTGATCGTCTTATGCCGTGGCACGTATAGGATGGGCGTGGCAACGATACCGATTCATTTTACATCATATAACTTGTGGTGGGAGGTATGTCGGTTAAGAGAAACTCCTAAGCAACTTTGATTGAACATGAGATTTACAAACCTGAGTTTACTATATCTATCTATCTATCTATCTATCTCTATATATATATATATATATATATATATATATATATATATTGTTTGAATGTATAAAATGTTTTAAACTTTTATATACTTAGTTGAGCGTGAGTTGATGAGTCGAGGTGAGTATTCTTGAGCTTATCATTATTATATTTGAGCCGTTGGACTTACCGTACATTCCACGTACTGATGCCTTTGGCGCTGCATCGATTCATGATGCAGATACTGGAGATAACGGACTTCAGCCCACGCACTGTTGAGATCCGGCTCGTGCACTTCAGAGTAAGTAAGCTCTCCTTACATTCTGGAGAAGCCCTTTTTACCTTCTATCTTTTATTGAGTACTATTTTCATGTGAGGTGTCTATGGCCTGTCATAGAACCGTCTGGATTGTTGATTTGAGGCTTCATAGACGTTAAGCGAGTGATTTCTTAAAAAGTATTATAAAATTTCAAACCGTGTTCTTTTGAAACTGTGAGTAAGTTTTCGTTGATAATATTATATCTATTTGAGTTATTTTCTTCCACTGTTGAGTACGATGTGATGATGAGGTCAAGTAGTTCGCTCGGAGGCTAGCAATAGTCTTCTCGTGCTAGCCACGCCAAGGGTACCCTCCCAGGGCGTACCAAACTTGGTATTAGAAAATAGAGTTCAAGAGTCCTAGGGAGTCTATGAAGCCGTGTCTAGTATTGTCTTGTTTATATGTGTGTTGTGCATCACACTTCATAAACAGGAAACTATATGACATTAAGAATTGTTACCCTTTGTTGTGATCTGAGTTCTTGCGATAGAGTTAAAAACTCTAGAAATTTTTTTCTGACTCGTGAGTTACGCGATTGTTGATTATGCTTCCAAGACATGTAGTTACCCAAAGAAATACTTTAGCTGGCAATACTAAGAACCCTACATTAGAGGTCCCTACTCAAACAGGGATAAGAGGACGAGGTCGACCCGCTAGGACCCCAAGGGTTCCATGGATGCCTACTTCTCCACTTGCTCCAACAGCAGAGACTAACTTTAGGGAAGCTATTACTATGCTTACCCATTTGGTAGCCGCTCAGGGTGGAAGCACAGGCTCACCTACTCCTAGTTCTACTTCTCAAGAGCCCACAGCTGCAACTAGGCTTAGAGACTTCTTGAGGATGAACCCACCAGTATATACAAAGTCAAAAGTTGAGGAGGACCCACAGAATTTCATTGATGAAATGTGCAAGGTGTTGAGGGTTATGCATGCGACTGAGATTAAAGGAGTTGAGCTTGCCTCTTATCAGCTTAAAGATATGGCGAACGTCTGGTATAATCAGTGCGAAGAGAGTTGGAGAGAAAACGTTGAGCCTGTTGCTTGGGATGAGTTTGAATGTGCCTTTCTCAATCACTTTTTCCCTCAGGAGACGAGAGAGGCGAATGTTGAGGAGTTCGTAAACTTGAAATTAGGGGGATTGATGGTGAAGGAGTATAACTTGAAATTCATACGCTACAAAAATGGTCCCGAACATGAGAGCAAGGATGAGGAGGTTTGTATCTGGCTAGGTAAGCATGTGAAGAGAGAATGTAAGGAGACATTGTTAATCCCAGATACGGATATTTCTTGATTAATGGTTTATGCTCAGGAAACTGAGGAGGACAAGAAAAAGATAGAGAGAAGCATCTGAGAAAGAAGTCCAGGTTAGCGGACCTTGAGTCCAATCAACACAAGTAGGGCAAGGGAGATAAGTCTTACTTCCAAAAGAGGTCCTCCAACTATGCACCGTCTTCAGTTAGTGCATTGGATCCGAGCCACAAGCACGATCAAAAGTCCCAAGGCCAGCCAAACTTTAGGGCACAGGGTTCGTAAGCCAACATGACTCTTGGCTTTAAAGGGAGGCCACCTTGCGGGAAATGTGGCAAAATGCATCTGGGAGAATGTAGAGATGAAGGGAATGGTTGCTATAAGTATGGCCAGCCGGGTCATTTTTTCAAAGGGAGTGTCCGACGTGGGACAATAAGGCCCAATCCGCTACTATAGCACCACCAGCGAGGGGTAACTAAAGAGGTGTTGCACCAATACCAGGTGGAGGGACAAACCGTCTATACGCAATGAGGAATCGACAGGACCAAGAGGATGCACCAGGTGTTGTGACGGGTATGATTTGAGTCTTTACTCTTGATTGTTATGTTTTGATGGATCCTGGTGCTACTTTGTCATTTGTCTCCTTATGTGGAGAGTAGATTTGAGATTCTCCCTTAGTGCTTGCTTGAACCATTTTCTGTTTCTACTCCTGTTGGTGAGTTTATTCGAGCCGAGAGAATCTATAAAACTGTAATATCTATTCATCATAGGGATACCTCTGCTGATTTGGTTGAGTTGGAGATGGTTGATTTTGATATAATCCTTGGTATGGATCAGCTCTATGCCTGCTATGCCTCAGTTGATTGTCGAACTCGAAAGGTTAAATTCCAGTTTTCTAATGAGCCTATTATTAAGTGGAAGGGAGATTCGGTTGTGCCAAGGGATAAATTTATTTCTTACCTCAAAGCCCGAAGATTGATTTCTAAGGGATGTATCTATCACCTCGTGCGAGTTAAATCGGATGATGTTGAGCCCCCTTCTCTTGAGTCAGTCCCGATTGTAAATAAGTTTCCTGAGGATTTTCCTGGAATCCCTCCTGATAGGGAGATCGAATTTGGGATTGATGTTCTTTCTAACACCAAGCAGATTTCCATTCCGCCATATAGGATGGACCCTGCAGAGTTAAGGAGTTGAAGGAACAACTGAAGGACTTGTTGGAAAAAAGGGTTCCTAAGGCCAAGTGTCTCTCCATGAGGCACTCCGGTCTTATTTGTACGAAAGCAGGATGGTTCCTTGAGGATATGTATCGACTATCGTTAGTTGAATAAGGTGACAATTAAGAATAAGTATCCCTTTTTGAGAATCGATGACTTATTTCACCAACTTCAGGGTGCCACTATTTTCTCTAATATAGATCTCAGATCAGGCTATCACCAGTTGAAAGTGAGAGAATGTGACATCCCGAAGATGGCTTTTTGAACCCGATATGGTCATTTCGAGTTTTTGGTGATATCGTTTGGGTTGACAAATGCACCTGCAGCCTTTATGGACTTAATGAATAGGGTATTCAGGCAGTATCTTGACACATTTGTGATTATGTTCATCAACGATATTTTGGTGTATCTAGGAATAAGGAAGAGCATGGCAATCACCTCAGAATTGCTTTGCAGATGCTCCAAGATCATGAGTTGTATGCAAAGTTTTCTAAGTGTGAATTTTGGCTCAAATCCGTGGCCTTCTTGGGTCATGTGGTTTCTAGGGATGGAATTTAGGTGGATACTCAAAAGATTAAGGCGATTAAGGATTGGCCAAGACCAACCTCATTGACTCAGATAAGAAGTTTTATATGGTTGGCTGGTTAGTATAGAAGGTTCATTGAAGGATTTTCTTTCATAGTCGCATCATTGACTAGACTGACTCAGAAGAAGGTCAAGTTTTAATGGTCCGACGAGTGTGAGAAAAGTTTCTAAGAGTTAAAGATGAGGTTGACTATTGCACCGATGTTGACCTTGCCCGATGGGATTGCTGGGTTTTTATCTACTGCGATGCCTCGAGAGTGGGATTAGGATGTGTGTTAATGCAAAAAGGGAAGGTTGTTGCCTATGCTTCTAGACAACTCAAAGTACATAAGAAGAACTCCCCCGCTCATGACTTAGAGTTGGCAGCAGTAGTGTTCGCTCTCAAGATCTGGTGCCACTACTTGTATGGAGTGCATGTTGATGTATTCACAGACTACAAAAGCCTACAATATGTTTTCACCCAGAGGAGCTTAACTTGAGGCAAAGAATATGGCTTGAGTTTCTCAAGGACTATGAAATGAGCATTCTTTACCATCCAGGTAAGACTAATGTGGTTGTTGATGCTCTTAGCAGTATGTCTATGGGGAGCACTGCCCATGTGGGGGAAGAAAGGAAGGAGCTGGTCAAATAGGTGCATAGACTGGCTAGATTGTGAGTACAACTTGAAGAGAATAATAAGGAGGGTTTAATGTCCAGAATGAGTCTGCTTCATCTTTAGTGTCAGAGGTAAAGGAAAAGCAAGACTGAGATCTTGTTCTATTGCAGTTGAAAGATGATGTACATAAGTAGAAGGTTATGGCTTTTGCCAAAGGGGGAGATGGGGTATTGAGGTATCAAGACAGATTGTACGTTTCTGCCGTTGACAATGTTCGAGAGAGGATCATGGAGGAAGCACATAACTCCAGGTATTCCATCCATCCTGGCTCCACCAAGATATATCATGACTTGAGAGAAGTCTATTGGTGGAATGGGATGAAAAGGGATATTGGAATTTTTTGCAAAGTGTCTCAATTGTCAGCAGGTCAAGGTTGAGCATAAAAAAATGAGTGGTTTGGCTCAGAACATCTAAATTCTAGAATGTAAGTGGAAAATGATCAATATAGACTTCATTACCAGCTTACCAAGGTCTTAAAAGCAACATGAGTCGATTTGGGTAATAGTGGACAGAATGACTAAGTCTTTCTTGGCAGTCAAGACAACTAACACTACAGAGGAATATGCCAAGTATTATGTTCGTGAGATTGTGAGGTTGCATGGAGTTCCTTTGTCTATCATCTCGGATATAGGAGCTCAATTCACCTCTCAGTTTTAGAGGTCTTTCCAAAAGGGATTAGGTACTAGGGTGAATCTAAGTACAGGCTTCCACCCTTAGACAGATGGCCAAGAAGAGCATACTATTCAGACATTGGAGGATATGTTAAGAGCATGTGCTATTGATTTTAAAGGTTATTGGGATGACCATTTGCCTTTAATAGAGTTTGCTTACAACAATAACTTTCATTCGAGTATTCAGATGGCCCCATATGAGGCACTCTATGGGAGGAGGTGTAGATCGCCGATTGGATAGTTTGAGGTAGGAGAAATAGAGTTGATCAGACCAGACTCGGTTCACCAAGTGGTAGAGAAAGTGAAGGTTATTTGTGAGAGGTTAAGGACTACACAAAGTCGACAGAAATCTTATACGGATGTCCGAAAAAGAGACTTAGAGTTTGAGATCAATGATTGGGTATATTTGAAAGTGTCTCCTATGAAGGGAGTGATGAAGTTTGGGAAGAAAGGAAAGCTAAGTCCAAAATACATTGGTCCTTATCGAGTCATAAAGAGAGTGGGAAAAGTTGCATACGAGTTGGAGCTACCTTCAGAATTAGCGGTTATCCACCCGATTTTTCACGTTTCTATGCTTAAGAAATATTTGGGAGATCCACGGTTGGTAGTTCCTGTTGAGAACGTTGAGGTAAAAGATAGTCTGAGTTATGAGGAGATTCTTGTCCAGATCCTTCATCGCTAGGTTCGAAGGTTGAGAAACAAAGAGATTGCGTCTATTAAGGTATTGTGGAGGAATCAATTCATAGAAAAAGCTACCTGGAAGGCGGAGGAGGACATGAAGGCCAAATACTCCCACTTATTCCAGTCTACGGATGACGAGAGAATCAACGGTAATAATTCCTCATATATTCCTATTCATTGAGTTTTTCTTTCATTCATAGATATAATAGAGTTCTAGAGTTTGAGTGAGGATTAGTACGTGATATGATTGTTATTGTTGCATTCCTTATTTGATTGATTTAAATGAGCCAGTCGGGGGGTAATTAATTGTTAGAGTCCATAAGAGGATTCGTGCCTTAACCAATATTTCTCTTCATTTGAGGACGAATGATCCCAAGGGGGAGATAATGTAATGATTCCAAAATTTTGTCTTCTTGAGGAGGATTTTTTTTTTTAAAAAAAAAGGGGATTGTAGTTGCATTTTTAAATATTATCAAGTAATATGTGATAATAATGGTCTGTCCTTCCATTTTTTCAAATATTGGTGATTATAATATTATTTGCATTATGTTTTGTTTGTTTAGTGATTTGTGCATTATGCAATTTGCATTATTGTTGCGTGCTTTATATATTTTTTAATATAGTAAGGGCCAATTGCTTTACAGAGTTCCCATTTATGATAATGAAGAGGCTTACAAATCCTCTATATATAGGATGAGCTTACTGCTCAAGAGATATACATAAATGAAAAAAAAATATATAGAGCAAAGACGAGCAAACAAGAAGCATCGTGAGAAAAATAAAATAGAGTATTTAACATTTTGAGAGTTATATTAGCTGACGGGAGGTGTTTTATTGTGTAGAGCTTCGATAATTTTATTCTTGTAAATTTCTCCTATTTTCTAAATCTTTTATAACAAGATATTTTATATAAAAGAGTTTATTTTCGTGCTTTTAAGTACCTTATTATGAGAATATTATTTATGATGAGTGATGAATTTATCTTGATGCATCAAAGTTAAATCGAAAGACCTTACATGTCACTTTATTTACTTGAGTTAGAGATTTAAGAGAAGTTGTTGATGAGGGAGTTTTATTCATTCACTTGCTATTATATGAGGACTATACTACTTGAAATTATATTATATCTTGAGATTTATGTTCTATGTGAAATGAGTTTATATGAAGTTGCGTTGAGGTTAATATGACGAATTGAGAATACTTGAGTCGTTGAATATGAAAACATGTTACATTATAAACATGTTTACATAACATGATGAGTAAGGTTAAAAGAGTCCAAATGACCGTTTGAATTGAGTTGAGCATGATAAGTTATATGATTGTTGAGTCGACTATATTTAAGTACTTATATGTGATTGAATGAATTGATGAATCTTTGAGACAAATTGAGATAACTCTACGAGGTTGAGGATGAGTTGATTGATGGAGTATTGAGGATTGAGTTACATAATGATTTGAGCATATTTAAGACTTGGGAGAAGTATCAACCATCGAGCGGGGAGCTTTAAGTCTTGGGAGGAGTATCAAGCACCGAGTAGGGAGCGAGTACACTTTTACTTTAACCTTTAGAACTACGTTGCTAGCATAGGATAGTCATACAACATTGTTCTGGTGACTTGTCCCGCAAGTGGACATTTACCCTGGATCCAAGAGAGATTTGATCATCCTATGCCGTGGCACGTATAGGACGGGCGCGGCAATGATGCCGATTCGTTGTACATCGCTTAACTTATGGTAGTAGGATGTATGCCGGTTAAGAGAAACTCCTAAGCAACTTTGATTGAACATGAGATTTACAAACTTGAGTTTACTTTCACTATGCATATTTATATATATTGTTTGAATGTATGAAATGTTCTAAACTGTTATATACTGAACTGAGCGTGAGTTGAGGAGCCGAGGTGAGTATTCTTGAGCTTATTATTATTACTATCATTATTATTTTTGAGTCGTTGGACTTACCGTACATTCCATGTAGTGACGCCTTTGGCGTTGCATTATTTCATGATGCAGATACTGGAGAGAAAGAACTTTAACCCATGCACCGCTGAGATCCGAATCGTGCACTTCAGAGTTGGTGAGCTCTCACATTCCGGAGAAGTCCTTTTTACCTTCTGTCTTTGAGTGAGTACTATTTTCATTTGAGGTGTCTATGGTCTATCATGACACCGTCTGGATTATTGGTTAGAGGCTTCATAGACATTGAGGGAGAGATTTCTTAAAAAATATTGTAAAATTTCAAACCGCGTTCTTTTGAAACTATGGTGAGTTTTCATTAATAATATTGTATTGAGTTATTTTCTTCCGCTGTTGAGTATGATGTGACGATGAGGTCAAGTGGTCGCTCGGAGGCTAGCAATAGTCTTTGCGTGCCAGCCACACCAAGAGTACCCTCCCGGGACGTGACAAAGGAACTGTGGTAAGAGTAGCAGTAGTTGTGGAAAATGGAGATATAGTATTAAAGGCAGCACTTACAGTAAAAAAATTCTTCACCTACCATATTTTTAGGACCACCACTTCGTTCATTTACTTTATTAAAAGTTGAATCATATCCTACCATATCCCCATGACTAATATTTTTTAATAAAATGGGCTCCATAAGTGATTCATCAATCAAGTGCTTTACATATACCTTCAAAATATCTCCATCTTTCAAAGTATAATAGAAGTCTAAAATATCCATATCATTGTCAATATATATGAAAATGCCATTGTTAGATGATTTAATACTAAATGTGCAAATTGTGGTATATCCCAATTCGTAAATATAACCTCTCAATTCAAAATAGAATATTCTATCCACATTAACATCCAAAAATTCTGCTCGCCATTGTATATTAGTTGTTCACTACTCGAATCTAACACTCCACCACGATATCATTTTAAAATAATCAAAATAAATCCACTCATATCCTACCTGAATAGAATGAAAGAACAAAAAATAACTAAACTAATTATATAATGTACATGAAATACGCAACATTAATTGAACATAATATCACATATATGAAAGACTAAAAAATTCCTAATTAAAGAACTATGCAGCAATAATTGAACACAACAATATTGTAACATAATATATTACACTTTTTTATTGTAACATAGCACGCACATACTGTTGCACACAATTTTGTTCTTTATTTTTCGAATTAATAGTAACACTAAAAAGCCCTAATCAAACTCTATCGTTAAAACTAAAATATCCTTCAATAAGCAATGAAATTAAGACATAATTGTTCATGATAATGTTGTTCTACATTTTTCAAACTAATAGTGACAATAAATACCCTAATCAAACACTATTATCAATTACAATGGATGATAAAAAGGGAACTAACTTTAATCCAGAAAAATAGTCAAGCAAACTTTAATCATCAAACAAAGTTGTTCAAAAGTCGTGGAAGAAGAAACAAGTTTCAAAGAATAGAATTGAATGAAGAAGAAAAGGATTTGAGAGGAAGGAAGAGGAAATAAGTTCGAGAAAAATTGAAATTAATTAGGAGAAAAGAAATTCCAAAAGTCGTGGAGTCCCTACCATACGTGGCTAGTGCGTGTAAACAAACATATTTTTTAATCTAATTTATGTGGGCAACGTAGAAGGATCACTAAATAAAGAAAATAAAAAGTTCAAAGGAGTCATAGAACTCTCGCAAAAATAAATTGTGTAATTGAAAATTTAACTATACTTTGAAAGGGTATTTGACTATTTGCTCTGATAAAAATTATACTATTTAATATTTTATAAATATAACTATAGACTATTTGCTTTAAATTTTTTTAGTTATTGTCTTCAATTTGATAAAATATATATATATATATATATATATATTTCAATTTTCAAATGTTAAACTTAAGCTACAATTTGAAATTAGAAAAATTTAAAAATTACAAGTTTGATATAGTTTAAAAAGCTTCAGCCTTGAGTAAATTATAGTTTGAAGATTTTAAAACTTAAAAGAGTTTGAAATTTAAATTTTCAGTTTACAACTTGAAATTTCAACTTTAAAAGTTTAAAATTTATACTTTTAAAGTTAACTTATTAAGTTTAAAAATTAAATACTACATATTTTAAAAATCTTTAACTATAAATAATCAAGTTTTAATTTAATTAAAACTACAAAAAAGGAAGGGTCCCAAACCGGGACGGCAACTATAATTAGGTTGTAAGGTTCGGGTTTCGTCCCGGACCCAGCCTATCCCACTAGGTTGACATCAGTTCCGGTGCCACTGCTAGTCTTATGCAAATTTTACCTCTACCTTGAGAAGTTGAGAGGTGATTTCCGATAAATCCTCACCTCAACAACTAATGTTAAATGAATACTTCGTAGGCTCCAAGCGTTTTAACTTCCCAATCCTGCAAGCGCATACTACCGTAGAGAATTCCATATTTTTCCTTTTTCGTGACATTTCTTTCTCAAAAGAAGAAACTACTCAATATTCTGGTTATAAAAACCATATGCCAAACGTATATAAGACTACAATTAATAGCGCTTTCTATACACCTGCTGGCCTATGCTCCAAAAGCAGTCCCTGTTTCTGAGGTTTGGAAGTCTTGAAGGAATCTAGACACTAGCATGCAACTGCCAATCTGATCTTCTACACGCCTACTGCATTTTCAGACGGAACTCTTTCAGCAGTATGTTGGGAACTTCGAGAAGAATATTCATCCATGCCTGATCTTACAGCATCTATAATTAGAATGCGATAGTGTTTAGCGCATATTCATCCAAGCCTGATCTTACAGCCTCTATGATTAGAGCGTGATAATGTTTAGTGCCTTGTGGTGCAGCAACTTCAACTGGAAAAGTTCCTTTTCTGTGAATCCTCCCTGAAACAAGAAAAATGATTTGACAGTTAAAAATATGCAGTAACTGAGTTCAAACTGACAATGTCAAGAATTGTCTGATGGGGTTGTACTTACTTTAAGCAAATAAATATAACACAATGGCTTAGATTCTTCAATCAGCGTCACCCAGTCCATCACTACCATCACCTCTCTTGGATATAGGGGTAAGATGCGATTTAGTATTTTTCCTTTGAGAAGCAATTTCAGCATTTTTACGCAAGACTGCTCCAGGAGATGGGTAAGGGCGCTGCTGAAAGAGAGGACCCTGAAAAATGAAGAACCGGTAGGTTATAAAAGCATATTCATTTAGCAGGAAATTGGATACGAGGAAGCCACTGATGTCTGCAACAGAAGGATAAACCCTATAAAGAGAGCCAAGACTATTTTACATACCATGTCATTAAAGATAAAAACCAAATCAAGATTAGTGCAAATGGCAATCTCAATGGACTAACTTTACTTTTGAACATAATTTTCCCCGTGATTGATTTTAGCCAATGACACTAAAAGATATCAATATTTCAACAATGAAATGTTACAAATTGACAACTGATGGCATGCTCCCACACACATCAATGATGTATCCTATCCAACAATTTTTATGGACACACATGGAGGAAGTTCTCAAGAAATTGAAAAATAGGACAGACGAAACAGCAAGAAATTCCATTAGGAATGTCTTTTTTCTGCATTCCTTTTTCTTTGATTGATTATGTGCTGATGAAACACCTAATAATTACAAAGCAAAATAAGATTCCTCATCAAAAGTTTTGAAATCTTACAATTATATAAAACCTGTCTGGTCCAATATGTGAGCAAAATTAGACATGCTCGTGTATGTCAAGCATTCCAAATGCCTAAAGAAAAGGCAAGGATATGGCCAATGAATGCTTCAGAGAAGATCCTAATCCCAGCTAATGTAACAAGAAATACGGCAAACCAAATTCAGCTTGGAATGAAAGAAACCTACCTATTATTTGAAGAGCAAGAAAGCAAAAGAATGAGTTCAGTAAAGCATCTACTCCTATCACCGAAAAACTTGACCAATTTTAACCAGTAGGGAGTTTAAAGGAGGAATGCTTGAACAGATTGTTGTATGGCATCTGCTAGAGTAGCATTTGAAGGTGGTTTTCCAATGACATTAGTTTCGGAGGCAACTTGTGCACAGCTTGACCAATCTGTCAGACTACTGATATAATCACAAGCAAAGGTACAGGTAGACCCACCCACTAAGGTTGGAGAAAATGGGCTTGCACCGAGTGGTGTCACTGCTCGAGCCTGGGATCTCAAGGTTCTTACTCGTATGGCTCAATCCCTTTAACCATCACATTATTGACAAAATCACACATAATTTGAAATATAAAGAGTTAATTTTGAGTTGAAAATTTTGACTTTAACAGAGAATTCAAATTTAAAAGTTTCAAATGTAAGTCTCTGTAAGTATCACTTGAAATAATTTCAAAACAAGGTTGCGATGACTTTTTCCATTCTAGGGTAAAGGGTCAAAATCCCCCTAAACGATGCGAAATGGAGCAATTTACCCTCTCTTAAAAAGTGTCTCGTTCCTACTGTCATTATCAAAGCAGCATTTTTACCTTATGGGATAGCAGCAACCGCTAAAGAGCAAAATTGAGACCATTCAAAAAACTTAAAGGATTTGACCAGGATCACTATATATGAATAACCTATAAAGAGGATGAAGACATGTCGAAGTACATCAATTTAAATTTGAAAGTGTGAACTCCTTTTTTAATGCCACTCGTGAATAAAACTTTCCCTAACTTGATCATGTTTTTTAATTCTCTTACGACATTCTTTACTTGATCTATCCGTATCAACTTTTGGAGTAGTTGCGATCTCAAATTGTAAGAAATCTCATAACTAGAACAATCAAATATTATTTGCTTTCAGGTACACAGCCATAGAGGAGAGAAGTAAAACAATTTGGCAAAAGTTTTAAACCTTGATCAACTAATGAACTTTAAAAAATAGTCTAAAACTCTATGTACCGATAATGTGTTTTTTTATACCGACATGCTAAATTGATCTCCTACAAGAAGTAATTTTCCATAACAAGTTACATATGATTACAAGAAAATAGAACAGTCTTGTTGGATCCAAATAAGTTGCACTGTACATTACTTATGCTATTCATGTATATGAAAAAGTAAAAAGAATCTTCTCATTAAAGATTAGTTAGTTATAAATATATTTATTTCTAAATTTACCTCCATTTGCTATGCCCAAGAATGCTACGGTCATTTCCATTATTTTTAAAAATAAATATAACGGAAAAAAGCCAATATTTACCCCTGAAGGGTGCGAAATGGAACAGATTTACCCTTTGTTAATAGTTGGGGTCAAACTTGCCCTCTCCATTACTAAAATGGGCTAAATTTGTCATTATTTTCAAATTGCAGAAGCTTAGCAATGGTGATGTCATGTGTCCTGCAATTAAGGCTTAGTTTCTTTTTTAACAGAGGCCAAATATGAACCTTTTGCATAATTCAGGGGCAGATCTGACCTTTTCCTTAATTTTGAGTATTTAAAAATTTTTTGGTTCCTTCTCTCTCTCCCTGCCACTAACACTACCTCTACCACCAATCACCTTTTGTTCCTTCTTCCTCCTTTCCTCTGCCCGCCACCACTGTCACCATCACCTCCACTACCTTCTCTTCCTTTTTTCTCTCTTTCTTTCTTCCCACCACCAGGAGAGAATGTGCTAAGCAACTTGAACATGCAAACATAGAATACTATATTAATGCAAATGTATATCTGTGGAGTTAAAGGAAGAAGAAAGGGTGATTGACAGTAGATGTAGCATACCTTGTGTCCCCATATACTAGTCGTTTTTCTATGTAACAATTATTAAGTATGGAAATGCACTCAAAATGCACTTAATCCCCCTACTTTGTGGGATTTTACTGGGTATCTTGATCTCACTTTTGTTGATATGGTCATTTTACTGATGATAATGGTGTAAGGTAGGTAGTGTTTTTATAGGTTTGCTTGGCGAGTATTTAAGCAATGAAGCTAAGAGCAGCCGGTTAGGCAGCCCTTTAATGTGACCAAACCATTACAGCATGTGTCTTAACAGCAAATCTGTACCGAAGAAAGCGAAACTAAACAATAACTGTTGTTGGTGAAGTAATATATTGATGGATAAAATGTGTTACAAATGAATAAGCTAGTGAGTAGAAATACAAACAATAACATACCCAGTGAAATCCCACAAGTGGGGTCTAGGGAGGGTAAAATGTACGCAGACCTTATCACTATCTCATAGAGATAGAGAAGTTGTTTCCTAAAGACTCTCAACCCAAATATATCAGCCCCAAAATTAGTGAGTAGACATAAAAATTAAAAATTCACCATAAGAGAATTATTACTACAAATGATGGGAAGCTTAAACTGCATCTTCTAAAATAAGAAACATAAATTTGAAATGATTTTTCAACTCAATTGATATGATTGCTAAAATTCACATATTTCATTTATGGTAGTTTTTGAGTTCTTTTAAGAGAAAATTATTTTTCTTCTAACACATATATTTGAAATTATTCTTCATTTTCTCATATATTTACTAAATCTGTATTTTAATTGGGATTTGTGCTTAAAGAACTAGCTGAATTAAGTGTTCTTTATGTTTTTCTCCTTACAATGTGGCAGGAGTTCTCTCTTTCCATGACGAACAGAAACAAGGGCACGTGAGTAATGGATCACTGATAGTAGAATTAGTTGTCATAGAAGCATCCCAGTACATATAGTATCGTAATGGGATTCTTCAGTTTTCAGGCTACAATCTTGTAGGTTCTTTCTTTTTCTCTTTTACTTCCTCTGTGGAAGTTGGAATTACATTCTTCTTATAGAAGTTTTGATGAATCAAAAGGGTATATCATCATCTCTTGTGATGAACGAAAAATGTTTCTCTTAAAAATGAAAATAATATATAGAAGTTCAGACAAGTTAAGCCTTATTGATTAACTTGAAAGGCAGTCGGCATACCGTTGCAGTGGTATCTGCTGCCCGTGGTTGCACTCCTTTGAGACCTACAACCCTACAGAGTCAGCAATAAAAGAAACCATCAGTATTAACTTCAGAACTACTTAAATCCTGCAAAATGCACAGCCATGTAAGTGGAACACAAGCAGTAGATGGAAACAGCCTTGGAATACGCACCAACCACCCCTAGGAGCATCTGAATAGGAGCTTGGATCCATGGGATCCAATTCGTCATCCTCATCATTTGTGCGTTTCCGTTTGTCTTTTTTGTTGCCTTTACTCATTGGTGGTTTGAAACTAGACCTGCAGTCTAAATATCAGATAATTGACTTTTGAAAATTAAAAAGATTATCCTTTCCTTTTGCCTCCTTGATCTATGTGCATGAAATTGGTTAAACAGAATTCCCAATTAGTTTCATTAGTGCAGTGAACAGTTTCCCCTTAAGCTAGTCTTAATGATAGTTAATTACTTTACTTTCTTTTAAATTTTTTTTTTTTTTTTTTTTTTTTTACTTCTCCCTCTAAGCTCCACCTTTTTGCTCCACTGGTGACATCATCTATATTATTCATCATTTACTGGGCAAACTGCTTACCCCAAGAGGTAATAAAACAAGTATGAGAATTCATCATGATAAACAAGAGATATGGCTAGTTTTTGTAAAAACTTTATCAAGAAAATTACTTCCAGTGTCATCTATAAATACTGTATTTACCAATATAAGCTCCAAACTAGTAATAAGGAAAAATGTAGAGATAAAAACATTTTAATTTAATGTTTAGAAGGATAAACAATTAAGTTCATTCACCAACTGGCATGATGATGCGTTACTACTAAAGTGCAAAACTAACATACATGGATTCCATGACAAAAAGAAAGCATCTATTATCATAGACAAAAAGGACTAATGCAACATCAAGGACTGAATTCCTAGTGGGATGCACACATATCAGGAAGACTATCAGAAACTAGTGAGACATCAACTGTGCAGAATGAGGATGTGATGCTTAACTTTAATATTCTCTGGCTTAGTTCCTCTCAAACAAACAACTAGGAAAGAAAAAGGGATAAGGAGAGGCTTAATAACAGTAAGCAGAACCAAGAATTGCATGGGCTCTCTTTAAACAAGACCAATGTGTACCAGTAAAGATGTCTAAAATTATATAGACTTGATATACAAATAGACAGCATACCTCTGCCTCTGGAACTTTTTGTCAGAGTCTTCTGTGGCACCTGCATACCCAGAAGTTTGTTGTTCTCTCTCCAAATTTGCTGACAAATACTGGCTTTGAGGAAGCTTGAGAACTCTGCATTCGGAACAATATCAACCTTCAGATGAATGATGCATCCTAGATAATTATGATTTGTTGAATTTGAGCAAACCACTACTTCAAATGTTAGCTATTACCGAAGGAATGCTTTTCTTTATTTATTTAAGGTCTACAAAATGCCCCTCAAATGGGGTCTAATTCTAGAAATTCTTGGAAAATTAGTAATTTTCCTAAATTTCTAGTGTTTGGTAAGTAAGTAGAAAATATTTATTTATTTCTAAATCATTTATACAAATTCTGGGGAAATACTATTGGGATGGAGGTAGGAGGTAGCAGTTTGAGGGCGGTGAACCTGGGGGCTATGGGGGCTGGAGTTGGATTTGGTTTATTATAGGATGGGAAGGATTGAATTGCCACATATGGAATTTGTTTTTTAACCAAGCAAAGAATAACTTCATTTTAACAAAAGGGAAAAAGCTCAGTTATACAAGTAGTTTACCAAAAAAGAGAGCTTATGAAAACAAATGGCTCTCTAAAATGGACACCCATGCATCCGCACAAGTAGGATTCTCATGGGTACACTAAAAATAAAAATAGGATAAAAGGCTATTAATCAAATATATAAAATAATGTTCAACTCCTTCAATTGTTCTTCTATTTCTTTCTCACCATTCTAGTCACATAAGAACCAATGGAGCAATGTCTCCTGCTCTAGGCCTTCTCTTCGATCTTCTAAAAGCGCAACTAAACTAACGTCTCTGGCATGATCCACAAGAATTCAAACCATCTCAGAATCACGAACTGTAACCTTGAAGCTGATAATGTAGTAGAAGGTGATCCAAATCCTCTCCTCATTTTTTGCACATAAAGCACCAACTGACATAGGTGAACCTCCTTTACCTCAGATTCTCGATCATCAAAATTGTCCTTCTAGTTGCCATCTATACGAATAAACATACCTTTCTCACCTTCCTTCAAATCCAAACTGCATCATGCTTGAAAATCATCTCATCTCCTGTGAGAATCTAGGCATGATTAGACTTTACTGAGAAACAACGACCATTGCCTAACTCCTGTCTCCCATCTCCAAGAATCCTGAATTTCTGAGGGTAGAGTTTGTAGGCACCTCAAGCAAGTTTTGCAGTTCATCCATCACCCAATCATGAAATTTCTCCTAAAGTCAAGATCCCAAAGAACATTTCCTTCTTGTATCTCCTGAACTTGTTGGACTGTCATCTCTTTTTTGGCATAAAGTACTATGGATGTTTGGATAGGTGGCTCTCAAAGTGATTCCTGCACCACTTGTGGCCCCCAAAAATAAGCTTTCTCCCGTCGCCTACCTTGAAAGTTATGTTATCACTAAATTCCTCTCAGCTTTTCAAGACATTTCTCCACAGCTTGCACCCAAATGGAGAAGTAGTGTTTCTAACTTTCCACCCCCACCCTTCTCCATAAATACATATTTGCGCACTATCACCCTCTCCATAGTGCATGATTCTCTGCTCCTCTGTTTTCCTTACCATACTTCTACTGTCATTTTCCTCATTTTTAAAGAAGTTGTTTTCCTAAAGAAAATATTTTCCAAAATCTGAAAACATTTTCCTTTGTAGCTAACATACCCTCAATACAAAAGAGATTATGCTAAAACCATCTCCTTCTACTTTATTTTTCTTAAAACTTTCATCACTTCAATCTAAAATTATTTTAATATTATTTATTTCTACTATTTAAGACCATTAATTAAGACTTTAATATTATTATTTTCTAATGTAATATAGCATCTAAAAATATATTATTGACAAGTATACTACTTTCATTCTAAAGAAATAGTTTTTCTAATTTAATTTTTTTTAAAAATTTAGTCACTTTAAACATATAATTAAAATTATAACTATTTTTCACTGTGTAAAGAACGCACAATTTTTAGCTAGACATAAAAAAAATTAGGAAAAAAATGCTCATTTTGAGCTCCGTAATGCACTAATCGAGCATTTATGGGAGCAGCATAGTAATCTTGAAAGTTGAGTATTTGCGTAGTCATTTAAAATAAATTTTGTGATGATGTAATATTTGTTATGTAAAATTATTTCATTCAATGATTTCACTTTTATTTGAATTGTCCATTAATATGTATAATATACAATATTTGCTTGCAATTTATGTTATTTAGAAAAAAAAATATAACTTTATATTAAATAATGAATTTGAAAAACATAAAATTTTAAATTATATGAAGATCATATGAGAAAAATAAAGAACTTATATTATGAAATATGTAAATAAAAATGAAATAAAAATAATAATAAAATATTGAGGAGAGATAAAAAGATTCCTTTTCTTAGAGCAAAATAGAAAATTGGATTTGAGGAGTTGTCTCCGAATACTCTCTATTCTCTATATTTGGAGAGAAACAAAGAGTGGGTTTGAGATGGCCTAAAACAAGGAAGCTAACAAAAAAAAAACCTATGATCGATCTTTATAAGGGCCAGAATGGACCAGCTAAACAGACTAAGTGAACATCTAGCTTTCAAGGAGTGATTTGGAGTTGAGATTCCATAAACGAAATATCTGCAATTTTCATGTCCATACGCACAAAAATATACCTATTTGGAGTTGAGAATCCATAAACGAAACATCTGCAATTTTCATGTCCATATGCACAAAAATATACCTCCAGGCATCAGTGTTGTCAATGGCGCGCTTAAGCTCTAAACCAAGGCTCAAAAAATGTATTGAGCTTCGCCTCGCTAAATGTGTGTTTCAGTGTCGTCATCAAGGTTCTAAGACATACTTTTCCTTGCTAGAGGTGACTTTAAGTAATTGATATTTCATTTTATTGCAATTTTTTCACTTCCTTTGTTCATATTTGTCACTCATGCTTACAATTATTAGTCTTGGAATAAACATCATTATTAGTCTTGGAATAAACATCTATATTTGTATTTTCTTTCGCCCTTGGGGCCTTCTCTTATGAAAGCTCACACTTTATTTATGCTTAAAACCCCAACAGACTTTAGAACTTTTTTGCGCCTTTTCCTTTTGATTACACTGGCAGGCACCATAATTCAGATTTTCTTGATGGCTTTACAACTTTCCATGAACTCCAGCTTTCATAGGCATCTTTTATACTGAGTGACATGATCCAACTTTGTCAAAATCACGAAAGACATGTTTCAAAGATCTTTTGCTATTGAATTGTGAAGGAATAAATGATCAATTTTCATTGAACTCTTCTGAGACATATGACACCTGACAGCTGAATACTTCGTTTGCTATAGTTGAAAAGAATCTCTTAGAAAATAGGATTGTTCTTTTGTTCTGCAAGAGTCCTCAAAAAGGATTTACAACGTGTTGGGCTACTCCACCCATTAAGCTACTGCTTTTAAAATTACTCATACTATTTCACATGGTATTATAGCCAAACTTTGGTAAGCCCATTTGCAACACCATCTTCTCTCTGCCAACTATGTTGCTCTATGCTTTTCTAGCAACTCAACTCATCAAGCCATTACCTTTGCTCCAGTCCTTAGCATATTAAGTCGACTCTCTCTTCTCTCTCAGCTAGTGTTTTGAGAAGCGAGAAGCGGAAAAAAGCGATGAGGTCTTGCTTCACAGAAGCGAGAAGCGTGAAGCGAAGCGCGCGCTTTTTAAGAAAAGCGCTATTTAGTATAAAATAAAAATATATGAAATATACATAGATAAACCATCAAGAACTCAATACAAGTAACATATTAAGCAAATCTTTCAAGTTTCAACTTAGATTAAAAAGTAAATAGACAGTCAAATTGCATATAGCAAATAACATAAGTACATCACTGAACAAAAAATTTACACACTAAACAGAATACAATTCATTACAAGCACGAATCAGAAAAACAGTGACATCACTGAAACAAAAAATTTACACACTACGAACCAAAACTGCAGAACTGCAGAGTGCAGACTCATAAGAAGAAACCTGAAACTTGCAGAAGCAGACGAGATGTTGCGAAGTCGAAGGAGAAAGCCCCGATAGTAGGTCAAACTAATTTCAAAACTAACAAACAACAACATACCCAGCCGAAATCCCACAAGTGGGGTCTGGGGAGGGTATAATGTACGCAGACCTTACCGCTACCTCAGAGAAGTAGAGAGGCT
>JAABOM020000007.1:250161-261195 GCA_011800125.2 Solanum clarkiae
CTTGCTTTATCAAGTAAATCTGTTAGCAACTCGTCTAGCGCCTTACGACTCTTAGCATCAAATCTAAGGCCGTAACACATAGCTGACCTTTTGTTTCTCCTCTGACTTGCTGCTGTCACCTTGATAATCTGTTTCCGACTCCGGCACCGGTCTGAAGGTTGCTAGAGACTCACAACAGATTGGTAAAAAATATATCATGAGAATGATACTTACACAATAAAAGTATCACCTATGAGCTAGTAGCTAAAAATGAAGAAATACGGTGGAGGCAAAGGTTAAGGGTCTTGTGGCTGAAGCAGGGGATAAAAATATTAAGTTCTTCCACAGAGTAGCAGCTACTCATAAGAGGAACAATTCCATTGAGTCTCTGATGGTGGATGGATGTAATACTAATAATCCTTCTATCATTAAAGGGACCATCAAAAGCTTCTACCAAAGTTTATACACAAAACTAGAGGTGTGGAGGCCTGAGCTACAGTTTCAAGGATCACAAACATCAGTGTGGAGGAGCAGATAGAATTAGGGAGTCCTTTTGAGGAAGAAGAGATCTTGGGCTGCTTAAAACTTTGTGCTAAGGAGAAAGCACCTAGACCTGATGGTTTTCCCATGCCCACTTGTCTTTCTGGGAGTTCTTGAAAGAGGATATTATAAAGGCTAGACAGGAATTCGATGCTAGATAGAAGACGGAGAAGAGCTTTAATGCTACTTTTGTAGCACTCATCCCCAAGAAAACTTGGGATGCTGGATCTAAAAGACTTCAGGCCAATAAGTCTGACACCTAGAGTTTATAGGGTGATAACAAAATTATTGGCAGAAAGATTGAAAAGAGAGATTGATAAGGTTGTCAACAAAAACCAAATGGCCTTTATTAAAGGAAGACAAATTATGGATACTGCTCTCATTTCCGGCGAATGTGTTGACTCCGGATTGGAAGGGAACATTAATGTGCAAGTTGGACATTGAAAAGGGATATCATCATGTAAATTGGTGTTACCTGTTGAACACTCGGAGACAAATGGATTTTGGAGAAAGATGTGTGGATAGATAAAATTTTGCATAAACACAGTGAGATTCTCCATTCTTGTAAATGGAGAACCAGTGGGCTTTTCTCTTCAAGCAAGGGAATCAGACAGTGTGATCTTTTATCACCCTTTTTATATATTTAGGCGACAACAATGGAGGGATTTTATTTCTCACTGTGGACATGACCTTAAATAGAAAAGGAGCAGAGGTCGCGAATTAGAATAGCAGGCTAATAGGCTAGTAGCGTTAGGTTGATGTCTAGCCTTGAGGTATAGTAGGGTAGTAGGATTAGTCGTGTGTTTATATCCTGTGTTGTCATTACCCGTCTTATATATGTTAAATTTATCATATTTACATATTATCATGTGCTTTTCGTTATTAGTCATTCTTCCTTTTTACTTTTTCTTTTCCCTTTTTTTCCATATCTAGTTTATTTTGCTTATGGGTTTTTGAGACGAGAGCTCCCAGGAAACAACCTCTCTACCTCTATGAAGTCATCGTAAGGTCTGTGTATATTTTACCCTCCCCCGATCCCACCTGTGGGATTCCACTAGGTATGTTGTTGTTGTTGTTGTTAGGTGTTGGAGGATTTGATGGTTTGATCAGCATTGCTACTCAAAATAGGTGGATCAGAGGTTTTCAGATTAGTGGAAACATAGGTGGATCAGAGGTTTTCAGATTAGTGGAAACAATGGTGATATTAAAGAGATTTGCCATCTACTTTATGCAGACGACACAGTGATCTCCTGTCAGCCACAGGAGGAGCAACTTAGATTGATCAAACTAATTTTGTTGTTTTTTGAGACTTCTGCAGGTTTAAAAGTTAACCGAGGAAAGAAACGCCTTACAATCTGAAGTTTTACGCTTCAGAGAAGAAATGTTCTTGAGCTGACTTCGCTTTCCTTCCTTATTTTTTTCTCTGGCTTGAAATTCACTCGCTTATCCGGAATGAGCTACCGAGTTGGAGTACAAGAAAGAGCAGTTTACATCCTATTAGGAATGTGACAAACATCCAGAGGCTAGCTGACATTTTGGGTTGCAAAGTGGAGAAATTTCCCACAACCTACTTGGGTATGCCTCTAGACAATAAATATAAAGATTTGGAGACTTGGAACAGCATAGTGGAAAAGATTGTAAAGAAACTAGCCAAATGGAAGGCACAATACATTTCCCTTGGTGGTAGACACACCCTTATCAACAAAGACCTAGAATCTCCCAACACATATTATGTCTCTTTTCACTCTACCTGCAAAGGTGGCTAATAAAATGGACAAACTTAGAAGAGACTTCCTTTGGCATGGCAGCAAAGAGAGCAAAGGATACAATCTGGTCAAATGGGAGACAATTTGCATAGAAAAGATAAAGGCGTTTGGGCATCAAAGATTTGAGGAAGCATAACAATAGCCTTTTGATGCAATGGCCATGGAGATATACTGAGGAGAGGCAAACTTTGTGAAAAGATTTGATTAAATGCAAATATGGGGAGGATGGATTATGGTTTAGTAAGGTAAGCACAGATGCATATGAAGTGGGAGTTTGGAGAGTTATTAGAAACTTATGGCTCAAGCTAGATCCAAATTTATACATCAAGGTGGGGGATGGAGGGAGAACTAGATTCTGGTGGGGCTTATGGATCAACAAGACCCTTTAAAGGACCTGTTTCCAGATCTATTTATTTTGTGCACCAATTCTGAGGCAATGCTCAGTAATTGCTGGACAGAACAAGGTTGTAACCTTTATCTCAAAAGGCCTCTAAATTATCGGGAAATAGAGAGAGTAGCAAAATTTTTGGAGGAAACGGAAGATTTGCAGGCACCAATACTGCCAAAAATGCAGTGAGATGGTATCACAATAAGGATGGGATCTACACAGTTTGCAAGACACACAAGGAGTGCAACTTGCAAAGGAGCAGATACAGAGTTCATGGAAAAAGATTTGGAGAAATTCAGCACCAACAAAAGCTAAGTGCTTTACTTGGTCATCAGAAAGGCATGCTTAACACATGAAATTTTGAGGAGAAAAGGAAAGATCATACTTCCCTGGTACTCTTTGTGTGGGATGACAGGGGAAATTAATAGTCACTTATTCCTACGTCATACTTTAACAGCACAAGTCTGGTCCATATTTCTTAAATCTTCAGAAGTGAAATGCACTATGCTAGAACATACAGCCAATTCACTAAGCTGCTGGATTAAGAGAGAAGGTAGCAAGAGACAGAAGACCTGGTGGGATTTAATTCCACATTGCATTTGGTGGACAGTGTGGAAGGAGAGGAATAGCAGGAATTTTAAAGATCCATCCAATTCCATTTATAAGGATAAATGGAATTGCATTGTATCACTATATTTTTGGCATAAAGAGATAGGATTAGAGGATTCAGATCAACTTTAGAATTCTTACGATCCTTGTAAGTTCTACTTTTTTGTACTTTCCTGATTTTCTAAGGGTCCCCAACATATTCTTAATGCTGAAGAATATAATGGTACCAATTATTAAAAAAAAAAAAAAAAAGCTTTTTCTTCTTCTTGAAATCTTCATGGTTTATAACAAAAGTACAATTTGGTCCTACTCGAACACTTTCTTTTCCAGTAATTGATAATTTGTCCCTTTTTTTGATTGTTGCACTAGAATGACATGGCTATATCTGTTAAAACCAAAAGTGAAGTTTTTTCCTGTTTTCAATCATTTCATTAGATGATTTGTACTCAGTTCGATACTAAGATAACGATCTTTACAACTGATGATGGCACAAAATACATGGATAAAACTTTGGAAGCTTATTTGGAGTCGTTTGGGATAATCTATCAAACAAGTTGTCTTTACACTAGTGCACAATATGGGACTGCTGAAAGAAAAAATAGGCATTTGTTAGAAGTAGCAAGATCCCTTTTGTTTACCATGAATCTGCCAAAGCCTTACTGGGGATACCATTCTAGTAGCTGCCTACCTCATCAATAGAATGCCACTTAAAACCCTCAATTTTGAGTCCCTTGGAAGCTTTAAACAGTAAGACTGACTTTAACTGTTCCTCCAAAGGTAATTTGTTGTTTGTTTTGTTCATACTAGAAACTCTGGGAAACTAGATCCTAGAGGTCTTAAATGTTTTATTGGTCTTCTCCAACACAGAAAGACTACATATTTTATCACCCTCTAAGGAGATTTTTATCAGCATGGATGTGACCTTGCAAGTTATGAACCCTATTTCAGCATTACGCAATCAACTCTTTAAGGGGAGAATTATAAGAAAGAAGAGATGGTTTTTCCTAGTTCCATTGTTAAAAGTAAAATAGGATAGGCCTGATTTGATAACTTACTCAAGGAGAAAGAGAACGGAAGAAGCATAAGAAGCCACCATGAAGTCTGCCACAGCTAAATCTTCTTTTTCTAGTGAATTATCTATGTTCCTTTATGAGATAGACATGTCTATTGTTTACAGGAAAGGAGTCAGATCTTGCACCAACCACCCTTTATCTATTTATTTCCTATAAAAGTCCTTCTCCTTCCTGTAGAGTATTTGTCTTGCCACCTTTTTTGATGAAGTGGTATTAATAGAAGGCATCAAGAAGATCCAACAATTACAAGATATAGCATTGGAGCTTAAAAAATCTCTGGCTGACCGTACAAACTATCTAAACCGGAACTAGTGAGCAAATAAAGTCCTGAAATTGTTATGCATAAATAACAGGATACAGACTAAACAAACTAAACAAATTGATAAAACACCTTGCTTTCAAAATACCTAAAGAAATTGACTCCCCATCAAAACATCTAACCAGATACTCTAAAAAATACAAGAAGGGATCATGATCCAAATTTTCTTAATGGCTTTGTCAAGAGGTAGAAATGTGGTGCATGAAAGATTCAGAAGTAGAGGGAGAGGGGTCAGTTGATGGAGGGGGGAGTTATTCATGGATGTTAAGAATCCCATCTTGGAATGTGAGGATATTGAATGACCCCAATAAAAGGGTCAATGCCACGGGGGAAGTTAGAGAATGGGGGAAGAATTAGTGTTTTCAAGAAAAAAAAAAAAAGAGCTCATAACAGAGGCAATTGTGAAAAGTATGTTAGGAGGGAGATAGGTTAAATATGAGTCGCTTCAAGCGATATACTTTCAGTTTGTCAAAGTCTTTCAAGGATCAGACAAGAATTTGAAAGAACTAAAGAGTACAAATGCTCTAATTGCAACAACATACCGAGTGCAATCCCACAAGTGGGATCTGGGGAAGATAGAGTGTACGTAGACATTACTACTACGTCATGGAAATGAGAGGTTGCTTTCGAAAGACCCTCAACTCAAATGTATCAGCTCCAAGTAAAAGAAGAAAAAACAAAAGAACAGAATAACTAGTAAAACAAAGAGCAACGTCAATTCTACCAGAAAAAATAATATAAGCAGAAAATAATCGAAGATCAATAACAACCAACTATAGTGGCATGACTAATGTTATGACAGACCTTAAGTTGTCACAAGGCAAGACAACATTCTACTCTTACTAGCCTTTTACTCTAATACGTGACCTCCACTCCTTTCTATCTAAGGTCATGTCCTCGGTAATATGAAGTTGTGTCGCATCCTATCTAATCACCTCTCCCCAATACTTTTTTGGTCTACCCTACCTCTTCGTGTACCCCCTAAATCTAACCTATCGCACCTCCTAACTGGCGCATCGACACACCTCCTCTGCACATGCCCAAACCATCTCAGTCTCGCTTCTCTCATCTTGTTTTCCATAGACGGCGCTACCACCTTCTCTTGAATAACCTCATTTTTAATCTTGTCACTCCTAATATGTCCACACATCCATCTCAACATCATCTCTTTGTGACATACTTCTTCTGAACATGTGAGTTTTTTATTAGTCAGCACCATACCTCATATAATAAAGACGGTCTAACCACCATTTCATGAAACTTACCTTTAAGTTTTAAGTGGTACCTTCTTATCACGCAATACTCTAGAAACAAGCCTCTATTTCATCCATGTTGCCCCAATGCAATGCGTGAAATCATTATTAATGTCCCCACTACTCTGATAACAGAACCAAGATATCTAAAGTTTTCTCTCTTGGGAATAACTTGAGCAGAAAGCCTCATTCATACTCACTTCATCCATCACAACACTGAAGTTACGCTCCAAGTATTTTGTTTTGGTCTCACTCAATTTGAACACTTTGGACTCTAAGTATGTCTCCAAAACTCCAACCTATCATAACTATGTCCTGTGTCTCATCAATCAATACTATATCATTCGCAAATGTTTTAATAGCCAAAAATATCAATAAGTAAGAGAGATATTATATTGAAGCTTTAACGGCTAATATTCTGTTAACCTGTTCAAGTATAGCTGCCTGGCACAAAAAGCAATCAATCAAGACCTTCAAAAGGAAAACTTAAAATAAGTATATTAAGCCACAACTCACCCATCCCACCGGCAAAGTGGCATCTGATGTCTTTGATAATTGTGCCTTTGAGCTCTGAAATGTGCAGATTTATTTCAGAAGAGAGTTGTTAGGAACATTTCATTTTCAAGAGAGTAGAAGTATGACGAGAACAACAGGATGATGAGAAATGAGTTCTTGAAAACAGAAGTCACTAAGAGTTGACAACAAGTATCTCAATAAGTAAGAACCAATGGCAAAAAAAAAGGGAAAAAATTTCAATTTATCACAAAAGTCAGAAGACAAAGAAAGTCAAATCAAGATTCTAGCAAGCCAGGACCATCTGAAATATGTGAAAATTTAAACAGGGACTAGGAAGACAGTATGTAACGCATAATCAGCTTACACTGACTGATATGCCTTGGTTCTCTGTTTTTGAATCATCTTTCAGAATACCTCGAGCCTTCAACTTCTGCTTGAGGTATTCAGGCAATTCTTTACCAACAGAACCATGTCCAGAACCCCCATTAGGGTCTGTACTATGTTGATTTGTTCTATGACCAGCGATTGTACTTGTCTCTGAACATGAAAAAGCAAAAAGCAAATAACTCAAAGAATCTAATGCAGAATTTTGAACAAGACGATAAACACTTTACCCATAGAAAAGGAAACCAGTCTTACTGGAGATTGAGACATCGGTATTTAAGGCACTGTAATAAGCACCTCCACCTGGCACTCCATATCCATTTCCAATTTCCACATTACCTAGCAAAGGAGAAATTTGACCATTTCTCATTCTGTTGTAATAACATGATAATTTGAAGTTATACTAAACTAACTCCTGACCGGATAACTTAAGAGGATTATCAATCTACAGTTGTTTAAACTCCTACTCAAATTCCATAATACAGTTCTATAACAAAATATTTTGTGAAGATGGAAAGAAGCAACCTGTCTCTACTGTACATGAAATTCTTCCTCAGAATTGGTGATGTTTGAGCAAAAATTCCAGAATTATCGGTCCTTTGATGTCTTTTATGCTTATAATGAGAACTGCTTTTGATAAAAGCAGTGTCTATACTAAGAACTGTATAAAGAACAAAAAGAGTAGTTTGAATTTGTGCTATTACTCATGTATGAGTAACTCCAATGACAGAAAAGTGTTTTACAATGCCATGCCATGCCAAAATTGAAAGCCTTCTCTATTTTGGAGACACATTACTCTAGCCTTTACTTACTTAGATCAAGATTCCAAATTGTTCAGATTTTAGGCCTGCTCTACATTTGTTCAATTTAGGAAGATATGGAGTGAGCAAAATCTATATCTACTCCCTACCGCTTTTCAGTGTCAATTCAACAACAATATAATTTCACACATATATAAACATAGCAGGGTCAACTATTAAGTTTTTCATATATCAAATTCTGCCAAACAAGAAGTAAAGATTTGTTTCACACAACATATGGTAAATCAACATGTTAACAGCACCAATCTATAACTTCTTTTTATAAGATAAAGTAGAGTCTTAATCTATTACTTAAATCCTAAAGAGAGCCCTAGCTCTAAGTTGCAAAGAACTCAAATAGAACTACTAAAAGCAGATCAACTGATCATGATAACAGACATCATTGACATGGTAAAAGAAAACATTTCAAAAACCTTGCCCAATGAGTTAAGCTGTTGTGGAATTACATTTTCTCCAAATAACAACCAGATTTTACCTTAGTCTAGATTAGCTAGCTCGCTGTAAGCTAATATTCCATTAACTATGTCATGATCATTATCCCAATATGTTAAGAGTTAGTAAAGTTTCTTTTAGTGCTCATCATATAACCGGTAAACCTGATTGGACCTTGTTCACAAATTCATGAATTATCCAAAAAATTAACCCTAACAGATCATTAGATTTGCAAATAAGAGGCAAAATTAGAAGGTAAAGCAGTCTAATCAACAATCAACTTCTAGTAATGTCCTTAATTTAAATGAGATAAAAAAAAATATGAAACTGGAACGATATTACAACTTTGACCCTAGTCCTATGATATTTAAGTGTTACTAGATTATCACCGAATCCATGCTCGCCTGATGAAAATTTTTGGGAGTGGACATACAACTTACTATCGCAAATCGCAACAAGCCAAAAGTCTTTTTTTTTTTTTTTTGATAAGGACAAGTCAAACTTCATTTTTAGGATGATGGTGTCAAGACCAACTCACTCACACCTCGACTATTGCATAGGATACCTACTGGGATGCTACTTCCCACCAGCATAAGACATAAGTATAGGATAACTTTGGCCACCATGACTTGAAGATATCGGAAGAAATCGCCTAGTGTTTTTTGGCCTCCACTGGGATTTGAATCCGAGACCTCATAATTCTCTACCAACTCTATTGACCACTAGGTCATACCCTTGGGCATTGAACATGTACACATACAGATTACAAAAGCTGAAATACCAAGTTTATAGTCTCGTAGTATTTAGATTCCCCCCCCCCACACACACACACACACACACCAATTTGTAAGAAACTTTCATTGTGATAAGTCACACATTACGATCTAGGATGTGTACTTGTTCCTAATTCAACTATATGCCAATCAAACAGAAGCATGTCCATCACAACCATCATTTAATAGGCGTCAAACACAGATACACATAATATTTTTGTCCAATATGAAACCATTTTTTAACTAAAGTCTTGATACTTCCAACATACTAACGCTAATACTTGATATTCAATAAATGGGTTTGATACAGTATTCGATAGAACTAGTTGGTTGAGAGGTCAACGAGCAAGATATAAAGTTAACTCATCCTTCCAGGTCAAAAAGTCATAATATACCTCAAGCTTTTTTTTTTTCGAAAATTGGTATGGTTTGTATTCTTCAGCATTCAGGGCATGCAGGCCACCTCCAAAAAAATTAGTAGCAATTACAAGTCTCCTACCAAGCCCACTATTTGATCTATATCTATAATACACAGTTGTTTACACCAAAAAAGTAGAGATACAATGCAATTCCATTTTACTTCATGAATGGAATTGGACCTATCTTCAAAACATCTACCATTTCTTTCTAACCACACTGACCACCAGATACATGATGGCACTAATCTCCACCATTTCATTTGACTCTTACTTCCACCCCTCCCAATTCAACAACTAAATAGATCTGAGGTGTGCTCTGGCATTGTCCAACAACTTCCTGTTATGTTGAGGAAGAGGTTCCACAGTTGGGAAGTGAAACTGCAATTTAGAAAGAGGGGCTTGTTTGTCTCCCCCGTAGTATTACACAAAAAACATCTGGAAACTAATTGTTTCCCCTTCTTCTGCAAGACATCTTGAGTTAAACATGCTCTCTTAATCACTAGCCAGGTGAAACATTTTATCTTGGTGGGTATGATGCTTTTCCAGAAGTAATTCCACTGGTAGGGAGTCCCCCCCCCCCCCCAAACTGTATACCTCTCTTGTATGCACTGCTTACTGAGAAGTTTTCCATCTTTGTTGAGCTTCCACAAGACCCTATCTTCATCTGCTGTGACAATGTTGCTTCCTTCTAACTTCTCAAGTAGTGAAACCACTCTATCAATCTCCCAATCATTTAGCATTCTTCTGAAGATAATATCCCAGCCCTGTGGTGACCAACAATCACTAACTCTACTCTCAGTGTCTCTACTGATTTGGAAAAAATCTGGAAATTGTACCTTGAGAGGTAATTCATCAATCCATCCATCATGCCAAAACTGTCTTGTGACCATTACCTATCTTAAGACTGAGATTAGCTTCCATCAATGACCAAAGATTTCTGATGGTCCTCCATACCCTCACCCTGTAAGGTTCTAATACAATGTTGGAGCACCAAGGATTAAGTTCCCCAAACTTTGTCACAATTACCTCTCTCCATAATGCTCTTTCCTCTTTTGTATATCTCCACAACCACTTCATAAGCAAGCTCTTATTTTGCAATTTGAGATTTCTAACCCCCAATCCTCCTCTATCTTTGTTCAGCATAACAGTTTTCCAGTTCACAAGACAATACCCCTTTCCTTCTTTGTTTCCTCGCCATAGAAAGTCTCTTCTGATCTTGTCTAACTTCTTAACAATATTTCCAGGAATTGGAAATAGGGACATCACATAGGTAGGCAATGCATCTAGGACAGAGTAAATAAGAATCAACCTATCACCTATAGACATGTACTGAGCCTTCCATCTGGATAATTTCTTCTCTGCTCTCTCCAGAATGCCATCCCAAATAACTAAGAATTTGTGCCCACTACCCAAAGGCATACCCAAGTAGGATGTGGGTAATTTCTCTATTCTACATCCCAGAATGTTGGCCATATCTTGAATCTGTTGAACTTCATTAATTGGGAATAAACTACTTTTCCCCCAGTTGGCCTTCAACCCTGCTACAGCTTCAAAAAGGACTAGTATCACTCTAATGTAGCCAATCTGTTCAGCCACCGGCTCACTGAAAATGATGGTGTCATCTGCAGACAACAAATGACCCACTTTCATCTCACCCCTGGATTGCCCCCAATTTTAAAACCACGGAAACCCTTCTGTAGGATTACGTGTATTCTATATTTACTTACGTTACCAATTGTCAATTCTTGTTTATTGTCATTGA
>JAABOM020000007.1:267403-297548 GCA_011800125.2 Solanum clarkiae
AAGAGAGAGAGAGAGAGAGAGAGAGAGAGAGAAAAGTGGGGTCCCAAAAAAAGTTGAAGCGCAAACAATTGCTTTAGTGGCTTTATGATCGAGACGACCCTGCTCTTCAAATTTGATTAGAGATATTTTAGTGTTTCTAAGTTCTAACCTTATTAATTGTTTCCGTAAAATTAAATATCAAGATAACTTGTTACACTATATAATTATGGTCTTCTATTTTCTGGTAGAATGAACTCTACAAATAGGCAGGTGTATATGCATACGTGTTTGTATATATTGATATTTTCTTTTTCTTAATTCTCACAAGAAGTACTTGTACTAGACAAAATTTCCCCATCTAATAATGTGAGAACTTAGTATTTATATTATAAAAATTATGGACTCCCATCCCCATGTGTTTGAGCTAGAATTTTTATTGAGAAAATTCAAAAGATATAAAAAGTAAATATACAAAAAAGTCAATGAGATTTAACACAATATTTGTTATATGTGTGTGTGTGTGTGTGTGTGTGTGTGTGTGTGTGTGTCAAGAAAAACACATGATGTGAGCCTTCATCTAACTCACCATTTATGGAAGCCACAACAAACGAGAGAGAATTTTTTTTTTGGGGGGGAAATCAATTAACTAACTCTCATTATCAACATGCAAGTATATATACAAGTTGAGAGGTGAGGTGAAGACAGCTGGCAGTGTGCCGGCTCACTACTAATTACCATACTAATAGACTGCTTAACTAACCAACAGAATATTTAACTAACTAATTGAAGATTAACTAACTAATCAACTAATTAAAAATTATCTAACTAATAAGTGATCAACAATTAGCTAATCTCAACACCTCCCCCCCCCCAAGTTGGAGGTATGGAAAACACTGACAACTTGTACAATGTCATAGAGTGTTTGATGCCAGTTAGTGCCTTTATCAAATTATCTGCTAGTTGGTTGTCTGAGTCAATGTGATGCAGTGAGATGAGGCCTACTTACAATATATTTCTGACGAAGTGGCAATCGACCTCAATGTGCTTAATGCGCTCATAAAAAACTGGATTCCTTACACTGTGGAGAGCTGATTGGCTATCACAAAAGACTTCAATAGGAGTTGGTGGTGGCACTGTAAGTTCTTCCAGTAACCTGCTGAGCCAAACTAACTCCCCTGCAACCTTCTTGAGAGCCCTGTACTCAGCTTTTGCAGAAAACAAGGATATAGTTTCTTGTTTCTTTGATTTCTAACTGAGTGGGCTATTTCTCAACAATACAATATAGCCACTCACTGACCTTCTGGAATCAGGGCAAGTAGCCCAATCTGAGTCACAATAGGCCCTTACATTGTATGATTGTTCATGTGACATGAATATTCCCAAGGTGGGATCTACCTTGAGATATCTTATAGGTGATATGCTGCTTTCAAGTGAGGTTCCCTGGGGTCTTACATGAACTGGCTGAGGTGCTACACATTGTAGGATATGTCCAACCTTGTGTTGGTCAAAACGTTTAACTGCCCAATGAGTTTCCTGTAGAATGTAGGATCAGAGAGAGGAGTACCTTCCTTGGCATGAAGTTTCACTGTAGGATCTAGAGGAGAAGTGCAACTACTTATATTGGAAACATTGTATGTCTTAAGTATGTTAAGAACAAACTTCCTCTGTGAGATTATGAGTCCATCTTCCTTGTAAAGTACTTCCATTCCAAGAAAGTAATGTAATTTTCCCAAATCTTTTATCTTGAACTGATCATGTAGGAAGGTTTTGAGATCTTCAATGTCAGAAACATTAGTTTTAGTGATTATAACATCATCCACATATACAATAACAAATATAGTAAATGTGACAGATTTTCTGTGAAAGAGTGAGTAATCATTCATTGAGTGAGTGTAGCCCTTAGAATACAAATCTTCTGTCAGTCTGGCATACCATTGCTAATTGCTTGCTTCAATTCATATAATGACTTATTTAATTTGCATACAATTCCTGGCTTGTCCACCACTAAAACTGGTGGAACTTCCATGTAATTCACCATGGAGGAAGGCATTATTCACATCAAGTTGAAAAATGTTCCATCCCTTCTTTACTACTATAGCTAAAAGAGTCCTTACAGTTGTCATCTTGATGACTGGTGAGAAAGTCTCGGTATAATCAATTCCACCTTGTTGTGTATAACCTTTTACTACAAGTCTTGCCTTGAATCTCTCAATGGTCCCATCAGCTTTGTGTTTCACCTTATACACCCATCTACACCCTATTACCTTCTTTCCAATTGGTAATTCCACAAGATCCCAAGTATGGTTTACATGTAGTGCATTAAATTCCTGTGTCATATCTAGTTTCCAAGAAGGATTGATAGCAGCCTCTTTATATAAAGATGGTTCAGTATCATTGCTTATGTTCCTCACAAGTACTTAACTCTCATTTCTTAGATCTTCAGGTGGTATGTATTGGTGTTTTGAAAAAGCAGCATAGAGGGAAATGTTCTTATTGTTCAATTAGGTTGGTGGTCTGATCAAGTTCTTGGGTAATATGTAGTCATGCAGGTATGTAGGCAGTTTATGTGTTCTAGAGGGTCTTGTAGTGGGTTCCAATCTTTGAGGGATATCAGAAGGTGTGTGATCAGGGATTGAGTGTGTTGTTGTTATTGGTGAGTCAATTGGTTGGTCAGGAATTGGAGTGTTATTTGTATCATTCATATTGTTTTCAGCATTTTGTGCAGTTTGTGACCTACTTTCAGTATAAATAGTATCTATGAAGGGTACAGAATGAAAGACATGAGGGAAAGAAGAAGTATCAGAAGCTACAACAAAAGGAAAGACATTTTCTTTGAAAATTACATCTCTGGAAGTATGTATTTTGTTTGTAGACAGACTTAAGACCTCGTATCCCTTTGATCCAAAAGGATATCCTATGAATATGTGAGGTGCTGTTCTAGCTTGAAATTTATCTCTTTGGGACTTTGGAATGGTTGGGTAGCATATACAACTAAAGGACCTTATGTGAGAGTAGGATGGTTTGATCTTGTATAGTAATTCAAATGGAGATTATCCATTATTGTGAGAGGTTGGAAGCCTGTTGATGATATATGTGGCATACAAGACATAGTCTCCCCAATATTTTGGTGGTAATTTAGACTGGAAAAGAAGGGCCCTGACAGTTTCTAACAAGTACTTGTATTTTCTTTCCACTATGTCATTTTGTTGTGGTATGTATGGACAGGCTTTTTTTATGAATAATTTTTTTAATTTGAAGAAAGATGTGGTAAGTGTATTTGTAAATTCAAGGACATTGTCTGTCCTAATGAATTTGGCCTTGGTATCAAACTGATTCTCAATCATGGATATGAAGCTTTTGATGGCTTCTGGGGTATTACTTTTGTGGCTTAACAATTGTGTCCATGTCCATCTGCTAAAATCATCAACTATGGTGATAAAGTATCTATAGTTATCATAGGTTGCTGTGTGATAAGGGCTCAACATGTAACAATTGGAATATGTTTGTGGAGGTATTGGTGTTGTGAGGAAAGGGCAACCTTTCTTGTCTTGCCATTGGACAGATGCCGCAAATGAAGGTCTACTTTATGGAAAAGTGTTCAAGTATAGACTTAATTTGTTTCATTTTTACAAAGGGTACATGTCCCAGTCTGGTATGCCACAATATATTTACATCATAAGTATGAGATATAAGAGAAGTAGAACTATGATGCTGATGTTTATTTCTTGAAGAAAGGTTTTGTACAATGGAATACGAATATTTATTCATGCCAGAAATGTTATCTACAATGGTATTTTGTGCTTTGTTACTACATGAAGGAACTGGAAGGAAAATAGACTTATTAGATTGAATATTGGGAACTACAATGTGAGCAGGTACAGTTAAAGCAGCACAGGCAGTACACTTGATACCAGTGTTCTTGTTATTGCTGAGACACTTAGAACAAAGAAGGTACAGTCCATCCTTGGCTTCACCAATTTCTAGAGGCCTCTTCATTGAAGGGGCCTGCAGAATCATGATATTTTGGTGAAGGAAATGACACTTTTAGGAATAGATTCAGAAAGATAGTGAACAGACACAAGATTGTACTTGAAGGCACATATAGCACTCTATGCAGAACAATGTTTGATGCAAGTGTGACATATGATAAGGAAGATAAATGATGTTGGTTTGGGATTTTATGTCAAAGGTCATATGATTAGAGGCTCCTGAGTCTAAGATCCAAGAGTCTATCTTGTTTTTGAAATATTTACAAGAACACTTACCAAAATCAATAAAGGAGGTGCAGACTATCATACCTGCAAAGTTTACATTGTTATTCATAGGATCCATGCTTTGAGCATTATCTCCATGCTTCTCAACCTTCAATTGATGCAACAGATTCATAAACTATTCATACTGCTCTTTAGTGAGTTTGGGACCTTGTTCAAGATGTGTATCTCTGTGGTTCTCATTCTCTGTTGGCATATGCACATCAGCCATCAAACTTTTACCTTTGTTGAACCTAAAGTTTTGATTGTTGCCTCTATATCCACTCTGAAAGTTATGATTGTAGTTGTTTGAGCCTTGGTTATTATTTCCTGGTGGATATCCATGAAGCTTAAAGCACCTATCTTTAGTATGTCCAAGCTTCCTACTATAATCACAGAATACTCGAATCTTATTGCCATTGTAACTGCTTACGTGAGAGTAATTTGTTTTGAAATTATTATTTCCTGTTGGAGGATAATTCTGTCTTAGAGGCCTAGAAGTACTAGTCTATTCTAATCGATTTACACTAAATGTTGTTGGTTCCATAATTTTCTTTCCTGAACTACTTGCATTGAAAGAAGCACACTCCATAGGCAAATGACTGCCAGGTTTGATTTCTCTTTGCTTTTCATCCTGTTTCAGTAAGGAGAAAGCTTGTGTCAGTGAAGGTAATGGATTCATCATGAGAATGTTCCCTCGGACTATAGTATACACCTCGTTCAATCCCATAAGAAATTGGATCAATCTTTTGTCCTGTTCTGCTTTAAAAACACTTTCCTTAGCTCCACAATTGCAATTGCGGCTACATTGTGTTTTGACATGTAGTGTACTCAGCTCCTCCCATAATCTCTTCATTTTGGTGTAGTAAGTTGTGATATCCAATGCTCCTTGAGACAGTTCATTTATCTCTCTCTGAACATGATATAATTTCGCTCCATTTGTCTGATCATATCGGTCTTCCAACTCTTTCCACAACTCAAATGAATCACTTACATACTCCACGCTATCTGTAATTTCCTTGGCAAGTGAATTGAGTATCCATGATGTGACCATATTATCACACATTTCCCATTGTCGATATTGTGTTGTTCCTGGATCTGGTTTCTTACACTCTCCATTGATAAAGCCTAATTTATTCTTAACTGAGAGGGATCTAAGAACACCTCTTTTTCATGACCTATATCCCATTCCATCAAAAGGGATGGGAACTAACAATGCACCTGGGTTATCAGAAGGATGCATGTAAAGAGGAGAGCTCATGTCTTCACCACTGGCTCTATTAGCACCATCAGCTCCGTTAATATTTGTACTACTCTCAACAGCCATTGTAGATCAAATTTAACAATGATCTCACAAGGAAGAAACACAAATCGACTCGTGCAATTGATATCTCAAACAAAAAAGCAAAAGACCAAAGGGGCTTATACGAGTTTACCCCTAGATTTTGAAGAAATAACTTCTAGAAATCAATCAGAAACAGTAGAGGAGAATACCATGGACATGACAGAGTTGAGTGCATTAAATCAGCATACAATCGAGCCTTGGTCTGATACCATGTCAAGAAAAACACATATGTGAGCATTCATCTAGCTCACCATCTATGGAAGCCACAGCAAACGAGAGAGAAAAGAAATTTGGGGGAAATCAACTAACTAATTCTCATAATCAACATGCAAGTATATATACAAGTTGAGAGGTGAGGTGAAGACAGGTGGCAGTGAGCTAGCTTACCACTAACTACCATACTAACAGACTGCTTAACCAACCAACAGAATGTTTAACTAACTAATTGAAGATTAACTAACTAATCAATTAATTGAAAATTATCTAACTAATCAATGATCAACAATTAGCTAATCTCAATAATATATAAAAATAATAATTTTAATTTTGTATATACCATATAACTTTAGGTCCGATCCTGACTCTGACTTGAACCCCAACTCCACAATACAATCTCTCACATATAAGACATGCTGATCTCACTCTCTCCTCCGTGACTAGAATAATTCTTTTGCTACAATTGAGTGGTAGAGGTTAGATATTTAAGAGATCAGTTACTTGAATTTTGGTTAATATGGGAAGGAGTAATTAAGTAGCCAAAAATAGTTGGGCCTGCTACCATGTGGAAACTGCATACTCATTATTCTTTATTTTTTTCCATCCTAATTTTGGTAAAAGGGTGGTTTTGAATTGACATCAAACTACCTCAAATATAATCATCATTCTTTAATTTTATTCTGTCTGCACCACTTCACATTGACTATTTGTATATGTTGCTTTTCTTTATCTTTATATCTATGTACTATACGTATTGTTTGTCAATTTATAATGTTACAATACATTATTAGAGATTGATTAAAAAAAATGATAGTTACGATCAATCACTAAATTTAGACTTTGGAACAATTAGAAAATTACAAAAACGTTCAATTAACTTGGAAGAGTATTAGTTAAGTGGTATTTAATCCTAAAAGAACAGTTTGAATATAAAGTTTTTCTTTCTTTATACTACTATTAAAACAATTTATTCACATATTTGTAGGGTGACAATTAAGGGTTGATAAATATTTTTTTGTGGGGCAAAGATAAGTCTGAAAATTCAAAGAAAAGATGAACAAAGCAAGTCTAGAAATAAGCACTTACACATAATAAAAAACAACTGCAAAAGGGGCAATCTTATTACTATTATACTAAAACAAAAAAGAAGAAATTGAAATACAAAATTGAATCTGTCCCATGTGGTGAATTTCAGAGATGAAGTTGGGCACTTTTGCAGAGTATTCTCTTTGTAACCACCAATTCAAAAATTACTCCATGCACATTACCACATAAATAATTATGAAGAGTTCATGTATGTATATATGTCCACATCTTGATCAACAACAATAATATAATGGCGATTTGACAGCAAAAGCGATAAAAAATCTAATATAGAAGATTATTCTAAAATCACAGAATATGATTGATTAACTTATGTTTCAAAATTTAATGTTGGTTCATTAGAACCATATAAAGCAACACCTAAAACTTCTATTAAGAGAAAAACAGAATCCCCTGCCGTGTACAAAATAAATTTTGTAGTTGAGTACAAACATTTCTTTCCTCCCCATATGGCTAGAAGTAGATAAACAGGAATTAATTCTAACTCTCACATGATGAAAAAAAGTAAGAGGTCCCGGGATGAAAATGATCTAATTTGACCACTGTACATTGCTAATATGAGAAAATAGAATAATCTAGAATGTCGAGTAACTGGCCAAGCCACTAAAGTTCCTAAAATAGTGATAAATCCTGTTAATAAAATGGGTCCTATATAAAGTCCATACCCAATGAAAAGGGTGATGTGTACTGGTCAACCTTACTCCTTATCGTGTGAAGAAGATTATTATGGTAAAACCCTAAAAGTTTGCAAGATTTTGTGAGTTTGACTAGTTCTAATTACGAACTTTTTTTTAAAAAAGAAAAACATATAATGAGAAATGACTTTAACGCTATGAGATAAATACACTTAAAGGATATTTTTATAAATTTTCCTCCGATTAGACTTTGTAACAGTAATCACTCTTATAGTCTATATATATTAATCTTCCTTATTTGATGTCATTGTAATAATTCTTTTATATTTATTATTAATATAATAATGTGCTATGGTTAAAATGTCCTTCGTGAGATAATATATGGTCATACGAGTATTTAAGACTTATTTTACCATCCTTCTGTTTATTTTTATTAATCCATTTTGAACTTTTAATTTGCATGTTTTTTAAAAATTAATGAGTATTATTTTATCGCAAATTAATAATTAATTAAAAATAATTATATTTTCTTGATATATTATAAATTGACAAACAAAAGTGAAAACTTATTTTTATAATATTAAATAAATAATCATTTTTTCTCTTTTAAATATGGTTGACATGAATTGAAACTTAGCAGAGGATGTAAGTGATTTGGTCAAACTCTGCCCTTTCAGCCTAGGTAATGAAGGGAAAACAAACAAATTGGAAAAAGTGACTGGCCTTGTGCATGTGAGGTGTGGAAGAATACTACCGACTAATGCCACTAGAAATAAATGTGGATTGCAGTGACATCCTACTACTCATTAAAAATGAAAAATCAAAATATGCTAATATTATTTTTTATTGCAGGGATGTACTTCATCAGTTGGGGAATTTTTTAATTAAATATATCTATCGCGAAGTAAACAATGTAGCGGAGGAAGCGAAAATGTACAGTTTATGCCCACTTATTATCCTGGAAGTTCCACCATCTTTTGTTCAAAGCAATGTTGAAGCTAATAGAAACGGAATTGCTTTTGCAATGATACAACGACGACCTGCAAACTATGTGCCGAACATGACAAATATATAAAGTGATTTTGTAAATACTCCTTCCGTGGAAACTACTAATAGAACAAGTTAATGAAGCATATTAATTATTAATATATTATTCCTTATTTTACCAAAAAAAAAAAGTGCGTGAACATGACATCAACATGGATCATAAAATTAAAATTAAATGTCTGAGAGTGCATTATAGTAGTACCAATTTGTCTTGTCCATTTGAGAGAACAAAAAGAAAAAAATGATCTCATAAGACTTTCTTCACTTTCTATTTTGGGCAAGTCTAGAATTATATAATCACTATCCCAAGAAACCCTAATTGGTAATACACAAGAATAATTCTATGTATCTTGTCAGTGGTGGTTATGCGTCAACAACAATATAATTACCCCTACTATTTTATATTATTATTATTCTATTCTAATCTAAAACAAATAACATATGCACTACTTTGTTTGAGAAATTATAACTAATGAGTTCTCACATCATATCACAATTCATACTCTCTCCGATCCCTTTTATCTGTCGTCTTTACTATAAATATATAATTCTTAATGTATGTCATTTCACAAAATCAATACACAAATGACACTATTCTTCCTATTTTACTTTTGATAGTTAATGAGCTTTGAAAAGATATATTTGGCTATCTAAAAGAACTAAAAAAAAACAATTAATATACACTATAAAATGACAAAATAATAAATTATTTTTTTTCTTAATGCAAGTGCAATCACAAAAAGTGACACATAAATGTGACAAGAGAGAGTATATGTGTGAAAATTAGCGAAAGTTTCAGTTTTTCAGAAGGATTTGAACTTACATATACACTAATAATTGTAACAAAAATTTATAGAATATATATAATAGTCCCTCCGGGGACATCCGATAAAAATCAGTACATAATCAATATACATAACTTGTATTTTAATAGGTGATTTGCCTTATAATTATTTATAGGGATGAGCATAATTATTGAAAAATTGAACGAATTAAACTAATTTGATTTTTCGATTTTGGTTCTTTGATTTGGTATCAGTGTTGGTTTTTCAAAAAGTTTGGTTCTTCGGTTTGGTGTTCAGTGTAGATGTTTCAAAATTTCGGTGAACCGAAGAACCGGACTTTTATTAAAAAAAAATTAAATTATATATATATATATATATGTATGTATATATATTAGACCAAAGAAATAAAATTATATTTATATACATGTAAATCAATTAGCAATTAAATCATTCATGAAAAAGTCAAAGTAGCAACAAATTTATAATTAATATAGTTGACTTGAAATATTATTTTCCAAGAGAAGTTCAAACATATTTTTGCCGATTTATGTCATGTCGTATAGGATGTCTTCGTGCTTGTTTTCGTCAAGCAATAGTTGAAAAGACAAGTTCTTGGCAAAGATAAATATAGTTTTTTAAACACAATAAGTGTTCCATGGATGCACATCATCACTTAATATGATTTTAAATTTTTAAGTGTTTTGTATTTTGATTTTGTACTCATTTTTTTTTCATTAGTTTACACCAAAAAATCGTTTTAAAAAGACCGAAAAAATCGAACCAAATTTAAAAAAATCGAACCTTTGATTTTGTATATGGTGCACACTTTTTCAAAATCAAAAATCAAAAATTGAACAAAAATTTGCTAAAATCGAACCGAAGAACCGAATATCCACCCCTAATTATTTAGGTTACTATTCTCACATTTTAATTTCTAATCATATAATTATGTTTTAGTCGATTTTATAGTATAAAAAATCTTTTACGTTCTCAACATAAAAATGTCCATGCATCCAAGTCCAAAAGAAACTAATTACATAAGGATAAGAGGTGTTTACGATCACTATGAAGAAAGGCCTAAATAAGCTACTTTCTTCGTTTCAATTTGTCTATTTTATTTTCTTTTTTAGTTTGTTTAAAAGAATTTTTTCTTCTTACTTTGACAATATAGGAGAAATTACTAAATCACACAAATATTTCTATCATATTTATTAATTCTCCTTATAATTTGAAATATTTATATTTATATCACTGATTGATAATTTCTTATCAGATTTCAAGTCAGATTCATATAAACACATGTTTTTTGCTATCGGATACACTAAACAAGGTGAGAGGCAAGCGAGAACAGGAGGACGGAAGTGAACGTGATTTGTCAAGATATCCTTGACACATGCAAATCATACTAGATACATGTATATGCCATAATTTATAAGAAATTTGCTTGGGCACTAATTTTTTTCTTATTCATTATATGGCAGTTCAATTAATTAAATGTGGATATTATTTTCTTATATTATTAACTGTATAGCGTGTGAATCTTTATACTTGCTAGTTTAAAGCAGGAAAAAGATAATTTCTTTTTCCTAAATTAGTGTAACAAGTCAAAGAGTTAACATACTAGATACGCGAGCGAGATGGGTGGGAGGTGAGCAAAATTTATCTATGTATCTCAGATACATCTGAATGCACTTGAATACAATGTATCAAAAATAAATTGCACCTAATTTTGACCTCATGTATCTCGAGATACATGAATCTGGACGCACTATGAGATTTTCATAAACTATCCTTCTTTAATGCTATTTTTCCATCTGGTGTGTTTAAGACCACAAGATTAAAGTGCATTTTAATATATTATACATATTTTTAATTTAAGATCACAAAAGTCAAAAGTCTTCTTAATTTTCTCAAATTCTACGCCAAAATTAAAATCAAACAATTAAATTGAAAGGGAGAGAGTAGTTTGTCTCTTTTTTCTTCTTTAGTAGTGAGTAACACTAAAAGTCAATAAAGAAAGAGAGGAAAATGAGAAAGTTGGTTTACATGTATAAATATAGGTGATGTTACAAAGAAGACACTCACCTTCTAACCCAAATCAGAAAGCCATCCTGAAAAAACACAAGAACAAAGGTAAACTCTTTATTATTATTTTCCTTTTTATCAAGAAAATTAATTTTCAGTTTTCCACTTCTCACCCTTTAATTGGATCTTAGTTTCTTCTTCTTCTTCTTTTTTTTTTAAAGAAAAATGCCTTCGTGCAACATGAAGGAAATCAACAAATAATTGGTTTTTAAATCTTCAACAAGAAAATTAAAAGGAATTATGTTTCTCCACTAAAATCCATTTTTCTAATTTGATGCATGCGCTTACAATTATTCTTTACTTTCAATTATCATTTTCTTACTTTTTTTAAGGATAAATAGGAGAATTAATTAAATAATTGTATGTGTCTAGGTTATAGTAATTAATGGGTCGAGGAAAGATAGAAGTGAAGAGAATTGAGAATAAAACAAGTAGACAAGTAACTTTCTCAAAGAGAAGAGCTGGACTTCTCAAGAAAACACATGAACTTTCTGTTCTTTGTGATGCTCAAATTGGACTCATCATTTTCTCAACCAAAGGAAAATTATTTGAGTACACAACCCAACCACACAGGTTGATATCTTTTTAAATTTAATTTCTTCATGCTATCTAATTTATTATGTGTTTTAATTTGCCAATTATATGGCTTAGTACAAGAGTTCTTATTGTCAAACTGTGATCTAATTCAGTCAAGACTGATGTGTCTCTTTTGACCAACTCAAGTGCCTAAGAGATATTCTTATGAAAAAAAAATTAGGGTTTCTTTGAAGTCTAAACTTCTTTTTGCTATTGTTTTTAAACTTCTTTTATTAATCTAATTCTGAAAAAAAAAATCTTCTATAGTTCCAAGAAGTTGAATTACTGGTAAAATGTAATAATTAATTGCCACTAAAGAATTTTGTTTAGACAATTATATCAATTCTTCTTTTATTGGGTACACAACTCTTTTTATGAAACTACTCATACCAAGGATTTTCATTTGGTACGTGGCATAAGTATTTTATTAATTTTTTTAGAAAAAATTATTTAAGTTTTTATTTTGTTATTTAAATGTATTTTTATAGTTATGTAGGTGTATAAAATGATAGAACAGTTCAAGCAAATTTGTTCTCATTAGAAACCGGATGCAAATTTGAGACTATGTGCCTTATTTTGGGTCGTTAATTAAATTCTATGAACTAATATGTGCTATATATTCTTTTTAATCAATAACAAATTTATTCTCCATTTCCTTTTGTTATCTTTTGTTTAACCTCACAGCATGGGTGAAATCATTAATAAGTATCTCCAAACAACTGGTGCCTCAATTCCAGTTCATGATCCTAGGGTATGACCAAAAATCTTGCATTATTATTATCATTTATTTATTTTTGTTCATGGTATAATTATTTGACTTAAAATTAATTTAAATTTTATAGGTGGAACAATATGATGAAATAACAAAAATGAAAAGGGACACACTGAACCTTCAATTGAGCCTTCAAAGATACAGAGGTGATGACTTGAACTCAGCACAATATGATGAATTAAATGAACTTGAGAACCAGCTTGAAAATTCTATCAACAAGATTAGGGCTAGAAAGGTAAGTACGTACTAATTATTGCTTAATTTATTTCCCTTAACAAAAGTTGATCAAACTATTAAAATTAAGAAATAACTTTTAATGACATAAAATTAAAAGAATATCAGTGAGAATTTGATTCCCCTAAATTCTATATGTTCTTTTTTAAACAAAATTTCACAATGGTTGCAGCTTGAACTCTTGCAGCAGCAGATAGATAACCTGAAGAAAAAGGTATTTTTTTTTCTTTTTGAGAAAAAAAAAACATCTCTTAATAAATAAATATATACTATGAGTTTTTGGTTAATTTATTATATTGTTCAAAATGTGGTAGGAGAAAATGTTGGAGAAAGAAAATGAAGACATGTGCCAGTGGGTAAGTTTATATGGCACGTCAATTATTTCACTTCATTAATTACCCTTTTTATTGGTTTTCTATGGAAAAAATTGGTCAACATACTATCTAGAATTTGATGAAAAAATAAAAATGCAGTGGTATAAGTCAAAATCAAATCCCTTTGAGTGAATATATGGCTTATTAAAAGGAAAAATGATTATCATATCCAGGAATTATTGTTAACCAAAAAAATAATTCATAATAAAGACAAAATATATTTGGATAAAAAAACTCCGTATTCAAAATAATTAGTTTTTGAGAACCATTTAATAATAAAAAGATTCAAATGAATTTTTTCGAATGTGTTAATAGGCTTGATTCATAATACGAGTTATTTCATGCCATAAATAAATTCAGAAATTTGTTTAGACAAACGAATTATATTCACATTTCTTACGACCAACACAAGCATATATTGAGTGAAATATAGATCAATTATCAAGACGCATTGACTAATAAAGTAATAAATTATAAATTGATATTGCATGTGAATTAGTTGATGAAGTATGAAATGTACAAGCAACAGCCAGCTGCATTGATGGAGCAGCAACAACAACAAGAAGAGGAGGCAGCAATTACTGAACTAAATTTACTTGGAGAACAGCCATTGTTGGCTCAATTTTCATTCCTTGGACATCAAGAGCAACTTGGAGTTGGAGGAGCCACTACTAGTAATTCTTCACCCTATCAACTACAACCTTTTCACCCTAATCTTCATCTTCCTCCCCCTACCTATGGTAAGAACATGTCAAATCATACTAAAGGATAGTTTTATACGCGGAATAAGGTGAAATATCTCTCAAAATTAAGTTTGAGATAAATTTGTAGAGTTTGGTTGACAGTGATAAATGTTTATCGTTAACCAAAAAAATTTATTCCACGCTTAATCATGAGATATTTCAATTTAGGATTGTTGTATCCCATTTTTGGATGGATTATTAAATTAGTCCATCCCAAAATGATTTAATTCAGATACTAAACGACCTTGATAATAAAAAGTTCCTTATATTTCACGTCTCTCTATAATGTACCTTTTTGTTGGAATAAACATGATAAGGGTCGAGCCTAATCCTTCATACTAAAGGCTAGCTCATGCCCATGGCTTAAAAATATGATAAAATTTACGTAGATATATATGACATATTTTTTGACCTAAAAGAAAGAGAAAACTATATGATCTAGAAAACAAAAGAATTAGTACATACATGTTCAACTCATTTGGGTTTTCCTTTTGGACGACACAATATTTGATATACTAATTAATTATCAATTTCTTTTTATTTGGGAAAAAAAATGGTTGACTAATGTTTTTTTCTGAAAAACATCTTTGTAGATTGATGGTGCTTTAATTATGATGAGGAGCTGCAATTGCTGGGAAGCTAGACAGTGAAATTCCCAGGGATAATTAATTCTACATTTCCTTTTGGCATATTTGGAAGCTTGCTAGCATATACATATATACACTTTAATTAATTATTATGCATCTTAATTAAGGATCTATTGATTGTAACTAAGGATATCTAGTAGTTTTAATGGGAACTGGGATGCTTGATCATGTCATTTATAAGAAACAACTACGTTATTCTATTTATTACAAATTAAAAATGATGTATTTGGATTGATTCGCCATTTCTAAGATCGTGCTATTTAAATAATTTATTACTGTATATGATTTTATCACTCTTTTAAAAAGTTATTCATTTCTTAGGAATATTATATTAGGTTGTTTGTCTGTTCCCAAAATTTCGTTTTTGTTTCTTCATAACTATGTTTTTACTTTTTGGAGAAAACATCTTACCAACTAACATGTGATTGATTAAAGAAACTAAATATAGAAAATTTGAAAATTATATATATAAATAACACCATAATCGAATTGATGACAGGATACTATAAGGTAAGATAATAAGATTAAAGAGATAGGTATCATAAAACAGTCATATTAGCGATTTTTTGCCACCCTTTTGGGCAGTTTCACCATGGAAAGTGATTTATTACGATATTTAAATTGATGAGATAGGTACCATAAATCAGGCTTTAACTTTATGCAACTTTCTTTTGCAAGCTTGGGAGTTTCTCGCTGTAAATTCCTAGTTACGATTTTGGAGTTTATGTAAGTAAGTTCTTTGGGTACGATTTCGGAGTTTATGTAAATGTCATATATTCAAAGGGAGTTGCTGAGTAAAGGTATCCCAAGATCAGTGCGTGAGGTAGAATATCATAAGGTGATGAGGAAGAAGTCACTGGTGTCTAGACAAAGAGGACTTTAAGGCAGGCTCATAGGATACTTTGGATGTAACCGACCATCAAAGACCAGCTAAAAAACTTATATATTTTCAGTTATTATATATATATATATATATATATATATATATATATATATATATACACACACACACAGACACTATCATTAAAATAAAAAAGAAGAGAAATATTTGAACTTGAATCTTTTGTTTTCGAATTTAAATAATGTAAAAATGGAATATCAGTAGGTGAAAGGACGGATGTAGCCAAGTGAATCAAGACAGCAGATTGTAAATCCACCATGTGCGTGTTCAATTTTGTTCGCCCATATTTTTTGTGTTAAGCTTATCAATTTTTAAAAATAAATAATTAGCTATAGAGGAATTTTTTTTAGTAAACGTGTCACAAGTTTACCTCCTCCCCCCCACCCTCCCCTTTTTTTGGGGTTAAGTTTTTATAAAAATGAAGAATTAAATTTGATTTTCTCTCTTATATACTATGATGACGAAGAATCAAATTATCACTATATTTATTCCTTTCTCCGCTTCTTCTTCCAACTGTAGAATATTGTCACAATACAGGATAAAATTCTGAAAATAATGCTCAATAATTATATGATATCACATTTAGAAAAAATATCTCTAGAAAAACTGATGATCTTTGTGACAAATCAATACTAAAAAATGTTTCTTTATTACTACTATGCTGAATTTGCTTTAAAAGGCTATACTTTCATGAAAACTGATTATATTGTACATTCTCAAAACTAGAATGTGCTCTATTTAAAGCTGACTATGATTTTCTTTCTAAAAGATAATGCACTTTGAAGTACTTCACTCTTTCATAAAACTGTTTCTAAAATATTGCTTTAAGACTCATAATTTACCTTACCCATAAAAATAATGTGTAAAAAATATTATGTCATGATTTTTGCGCATTCTTAAATAAAATAAAAGGTCCATGTGGTATATTATGCATAAACAATAATCAATTATCATTAATGATGTGAAGAACTGAAATCTCTATCATGAAATCAAGAAAAAACAATAGGAATATGGAGAGAATCTCAAACATATACAACTTTAGGGGTAAAAATTTTAGTATTGATCTTACGTACTAACTGAAACCATAAATATAGAGCGTGAGGATGAAAGTTAGTCCTCACTATGATAGTCTTACGTACCTAGAAAAATAGAGTTCGATTGGGGGTTGGGTATGGGGGAGGAGAAAGGCTGGAGAGGAATGACAAAAAAAAAATATTATGGGGTAATACTACATGATATAGTCCCCAATTAGGTGCTATAATTCTCAAATTCAAGCTTAGAAAGAATAGAAAAAGACTGAAATAATTCCAATTAACGGATTGTGGATTCCATTCGTGAAATTCAGTTCTAAAAACTAAGTCTCAAAATTTTATTCCACAAAGCCCTAATTACATGGCTCATGATTTGATTTACGGATCATAGTTGAATCTATGAAAATCAAACAAAAAAATAATTAAGTTTCAAGACTTCGTTCTATGGACTCAGACTATGGCCTGCTATTGAACTTACGATATGTAGTTGAGTCCGTATGTAAAAATAAAATCATAAGAGTACTTTTTTAAGTTTGATTTCACGAGCTCCATTTATAGTATGTACTTCAATTTACTATTCATAAATTGAGTTTCTGAAAATCAGTCTCTAATTAAATAGTCATAACTTTTTACATCGAATTTGAATTGAGGCGAATGGTATTGGAAAGAAGATTCATACACTTAGGACATAAACTACCTAATTTTATATATAAAAAGATATGATCGTTTGAAGTTGACCCTTACATGAAGTCATACGAAAATTTATCTAGTAGGAAAGTTTTGAACTCAACTTAGTACTAAAGACGATCCCTTGTGACCTTGAACCACCTCTGATACACTACATACACTTAAAAACGAACCTTGACATATATGTGCAAGTAGGACATCACCCGATCCAAGCTTATATGCTTATGATGAATGGTTCGAATCCTTAGCCTAGAATATGCGAGGTGTCACAATATATAAGTTGATAGTTAATGACTACGATCCTTCCTTGAACCCAACTAACATGGGATACTTATGCATTGAGCCGCACTACCTTACCCATCGACTGATGAGATTTTAACTAGTTTTTATGCATAGCCTTAAAAACAATCTAGGGTACTCGATGTGATGAATAAACTGTTTTGATTTGGGAAGTTAGAATCATTCTCTAATTATATAAGCGACAGGTTGAAGCTTAAGCTGAAGCTGGCATGTCTCTGTTAATGTGTTTGCTTCAACAATGATATTTTTGCAAAAAAAAAATATTTATTTTATTTTAATTTAATTTAATTAGTCATACACTTTTATTAAAGTTATGAGATTTGCTTTAGTTGTGACCTTTAGTTTTAAATTCATACCTATTAGTTCTAGCTATTTGTATATATTTTGTAACTGTTTAGTTAAAAAAAATCAATGATCAATGATTAAAAATATTTTAGTTATGTACATCTAAATAGACCTCTCACATTATATTTGCACAAAAAGAAAAGATGATTACTACCACATAAATATATATTATAAAATATTTAATAGCAAAAGTTTAGAATCATTTAATCAATACTGTCACGACTCAAGCCTAGGGTTTCGATGTGACACGGCGAATGGGAAACCCGAAGAAACCCCAAACAAGCCTCTTAGCATATCACATACACATCCTTGGTTGCTGAAGCAAAATAAGATGACGAACATGTAATAATAGAACATAAGAGAAGCGGGACTAAGAGAATCTTTCATAATAACATAAGCTTAATAGCAGTCAACCTCATAAATACAAACCATCATGATATCCAACGGCACCTCTACTAGTAGATAGGACGGGGGCCAAAATATCTTCCGGGTTCACCCTTATAGATAAGTATCCAAAAATGTAGATAAAGTAGTAACATAGGCATGAAAGAAAATAGATATTGTCCCCAAATATGAGGACTCACCAAAAGCTAACTTCAACGATCCGGCTAGCCACGTAGAGGAGGATCAATAGGAGCTCCGGTCCCTACATGGTGATATCACGTAGGCATAGAATATATGTTAGTACTTAGACTGTACTAAGTATGCGGGGTGCAATGCAACAAGAATCTCATAGGCATAATAATCAAGATATGCATAATCATAATCGATAGACATGAGCTCAATATGACATGTACAACCAATGCTCAGGTGTAAACATGCTTGAGAATAATCATACTTGCATAACTTGTTTCACACAATAAAGTGACATGAATAGATCATCCAAATACCTCGTGCTAGAGGGTGAGGAATATAGCATGGGTCAAGACCCGTTCTAGTAGGTAGTGGATAGTACATGGTATTAAGTCGTAAATGAGGGTGAGGCATACAACATGGTTCATTACCCCTTCATGTAGACACTTGTCTTGTACTAGAGGGTGAAAATACAACATGGTTCATGACCCCTTCTAGTAGGCTTCACAATTCACATGAGAACGAAACATAGAATAAGAGCTCAACAATTCACTTGTAGATCATAGAATCTTTTCATGAGTTTAATACATGCTTGGGAACTCATAAATCATCATAGAAATACTTGTCTTGCAATTTATGTAATAGTGTTTTATCAACATAAGAATTATAGTCATACAAACTTAATCAACATGGTGGGTATGCATACACATGCTCAAAATCATGCAATTTAGGAGTATAGGACAAGAAGGAGTAAAATCAATTTAATTTGAAGTCATTTAAATCAAAACCACCAACAAAGTAGTAAAACCCTCATTTGGGTGTCATGAAATTCATCTTAGAAATTCGTTATCATTGATAGTCTCATAATTTATGTCATGTATATAGCCTCAATAAGCATAAATCAACTCATGGAAATAGCTTCATCATGCATACTTAATCAATACTTGAAGAATCCCATCTCAAATCATATTTATAATGCATAGTAGAGTTCACCCATAAAATATCCAACATTAAAATCATAAAATTGGATAAAGAGGGAAAGTTTGGCTTCATGGGTGGAAGGAACCCATGAATGAAGCCAACATACCTAAACTTGAGACTTTCTTGAAATTGAGTTGAGGAAGACTTGGGTTTGTGTTGGGTTCTTGAATTTGAAATCCTTGAATTTGAATGGGGAATATGATAATGTTTTGGAGAAGTTTTGAGAGGGTTTTGTTAGTTCTAGAGTTGAAAATGGCTAAGGATGGAGGATTTCACATTTAAATAGGCATTGGGTTTTACCCAAATACCCTTAGACAAAGTAGGAAAAATAGAGAAAAAATTATACTGGTCCACGCCCTGGGCATGACGCGGATATGACGCACACTTCAAGAAACAATGTGCCACGCCCCAAGCGTGTCGCGCCTTGGCCGCTCATACACAGTGTTTCTGGTTCCCATTGCGAAAATTATTTTTCGCTACGAGTCTTCTAAAATTCGGGAGCTACACTTTTCCCACACAATTTTTCCCCTTGAATAAGAATATGAAGTTGGATTTTTGAAATCATACATGATTTTTGAGATATTCGAGATGGGACATTCTGAAGCACATGAGGGGTGTTACAAATACCACTTAAAGTTGATCAATATTAATATTTATCGGGTATTTATTCTACACTTAGTGAGATGATTTAATACGTTAATTATTATCATGGTCTATTTTCATAGAAATACTTATTTGGGTAAAATTTTCTAGCTTACATGTGGGGTACTGGTCTGAGAAGGCATTGAGTAAGGTATCTAGTGTTATTGGGGTGCCATTATATAAAGATGGATTTACTGCTAAAGCTGAAAAGATATCCTATGCTAGAGTACTCATTGAGGTTGATATATCGAAGGACCTGCCAAATAATGTAGTGATAGAAACACCATATAGACCTTGGACACAAAGCATTGAATATGAATGGAGACCCAAATTCTGCAATCACTGTCTCATAATAGGACATAAAGAGGATGAATGTTGGTATAAACATACACCAGAGGAAGAACAGGTGTAGATACCACATGGGGATGATCAAATGCAATTGGGACCAAACAAGCAAAACAAAAATAAAGGACATACTGCTGGGAGAAGGACAAGAATTATAGCTGTATGGAAGCCCAAAAGCAAGCCAACTCACACGGATAACTGTAATGCTCCTGCGGCGAACGAAAACTTAAAGGCACTGGACACTCAAGCAATGAAACCAGGACAAAGATCTGGAAAGCAACATGATAAAGGAAATAGGACTAAGAGAAGTGCTGGCAACTCCATGCCATTCCATCCTACATGATCGTCTTTACTTGGAATATAAGGTGCCATAACCAAGGCAACAAACAGAAAGAGATAAAACTCTTTCTCACTATAAATAAAGTAGATATATTTGGATGTCTTGAAACTAGAGTAAAGGAGGATAAAGATAACAGAATCAAAATAAAGATAGCACAAGGATGGGCAAGTACTTATAACTACACTAAAGAAGCTAATGGTAGGATTTTGGTATTGTGGAGATCACATCTTAAGGTCCAGATCTTAGAAATTCATGAACAATACATACACACCATGGTGGAGGACCCTATACAGATTAGCCTTTATATTACTATTGTATATGCAAGGAATGAAGTTCAGAAGAAAGAGAGTTTGTGGGCCGATTTGATGAATATTACCCTACAACATCAGATGCCTTGGGTAATAAGTGGTGATTTTAATAGTGTGTTAGGATAAAATGATAGGCTAGGGAATCCAGTAACACAGCAGGAGACTCGGAGCTTTCAAAATATCCTTGACACAATGTAACTAACCACTATTAGAGCAACAGGTTGGCATTTCACATGGTGTAATAAACAAAAGGGTAGTAGAAAGGTATATAGAAAAATTGATTGGGCTTTTGGGAACATCTACTGGTTGACTCAGTTTGGGTATGTAGAAGCTGAATATATAAATTCATCTATATCGGATCACTCACCCATCCTAATAAAATGCAAGATGCAACACAATAGTCATCCAAGGCCTTTCAGATTCTTTGCAAACATGATGGAGTATTTGGATTTCCAGAATGTACTGACAAGGACCTGGGGAGAAACTCATAGTGATTGCACAAGGCAACAGGTATGGGAGAAGCTCAAGAAGTTTAAAACACAGAGTAACAGCATAAATGCATATATGGCCTCATATAAGCAAAGATTACAGATGCTGAGGGAAAGTCTGGATATTATCTAAAGCCAATTGCAAGCTACCAAAACCTCATGGAACAGAAAAAGTAGATTCTAATTGATATTCACAAATGGAGCAATGTTGAAGAAGAAGCACTTAGAGCAGTATGAATTGATCATGGAGATGCTAACACAAAATACATTCATGCTCAATGAAGAATAAGGAATAGACATAACACAATTTCCTCAATCTATACTGAAGCGGGGAACAAGATAACAGAGCCAAAAAAGGTTGAAAATGAATTTATTGCTGTGCTTAAAGATCAAATGGGTTCCAAGGCTATTACACTGAAGGCCCTGAACACTTCAATAATTACAGGGGGCAAATGTCCCAAAATTGATCAACAGAGAGAGCTTATTAAAGCAGTAACTAATGAGAAAATTCTTGAGACAAAGCACCTGGAGTTGATGGGTACCCCATTGAATTTTTCACTAACAATTGGGATGAGATTCAGTAGGATATTATTGTAGCAGTGAAACAATTCTTTATGACGGGGGACATGTGCTATGCCATCAACACCACAGCTGTGACACTGGTTCTTAAAATACTAGCCCCTGCCAAGGTGAAAGATTACAGACCAATAGTATGTTGCATTACATTGTATAAGATTATTTCAAAGGTAATCACAAGAAGAATATAATTGATCATATCTGAACTGGTAGCAAAGGCTCAGTCAGCTTTCATTGAAAGAAGAAGCATTGTAGACAATATCTTGGTGAGTCATGAAATATTCAAAAGCTACAATAGGAAATAGATCTCACCAAGATATGTGCTCAAAGTGGAGCTGAGAAAAGCCTATGACTTAAAAAAAACTATTGAGTGATATGGGATTCCCAACAAAGTTTACCAATTGGATAATGAAGTGTGTTTCTACAAATTCTTATTCACTTACTAAACCATTCCCAGCAAAGAGAGGACTCAGACAAGGGGATCCAATGTCCCCATACCTCTTTGTGCTAGCTATGAAATATTTGGGAAGAGAGCTCCAACAACTAGCCACTAATGTTGATTTCAACTATCACCTAAGGCGTGAAAACATGGGAAATATCTACATTTGCTTTGTTGATGACTTGCTGATGTATTGTAGGGCTGATATTGGGTCAGTTATACTAATGCATGAGGCTTCTTTGAGATTCTCTGAAGCATCTGGTCTTAAAGCTAACAATGACAAGAGTTCAATATATATTGTTGGGGTCAGTAAGCACTCAAAACTCTGGGTTTTAATATAGGTACTTTGCCATTTAAGTATCTAGGTGTACCTTTAACAACAAAGAAGCTACACATAAATACATATATGCCCCTCATTGAAAAAATTACCGCAAAGATCATATGTTGTTCAGCAAAATTGCTATCCTATGCTGGTAGAGTCCAACTCATAAAGGCAGTCCTATTTGGAGTACAAACTTACTAAGCTCAGATCTTTCTCATCCCAAAAAAGGTCATGAAGATAATAGAGAGAATATACAGGACTTTTTTGTGGACCGGTGAGGTGACTGTATCTAGGAAAGCATTGGTGGCATGGAAAAATATTTGTTATCCAGGGATAGCAGGGGGATTAAATGTGATGAATCTATGTACTTGAAATGCAACAGTTATCTTGAAGCTATTGTGGGATATTTACAGGAAGAAGGATTGTCTTTAGGTACAATGGATACATAGCTTCTATATAAAAAAGATGGATATCATCCAAGTCCAAATACCCAAAACAGCATCATAGGTGGTAAGAAAGGTGATAGAATCCAGAGGCATATTGATACAAAGGCAGTATACTGATGGAACACTGCGGCATCAACTAGAGAAGGTTAAAATTGAAGAAAAGTACTCCATTCACAAGATGTATGTATCTTTGAGGCCAAAACTTTCAGAGGTGCCCGAAAACTGCTAGCACTTCATCCAAAGATACATTCAAGATATAAATTCATTCTATGGCTGGCTGTTCAAAGGAGATTGGCAACAGTAGAGAGATTGCAGAGAATTGGCATACAAGTTCCTATTGATTGTGCTTTCTATGGGAGACCAATAGAAACATTTCCATTCTTTGAGTGCAATGTAAAGAAGATGGTGGAACCGAGTACTACTACGGTCAGACAAGTGCAAAGCTGGGATGATGAAGTACAATGGATCAGTAAGCAGGCAAGGAAAAGGGATGGACTAGCAGAGATGACAACCTGTGCATTTGCATTGGTTGTGAATCAAATTTGGAAAGCTCGGAACTGCATTCACGCACATGGAAAAAGAATTAAAAGAAATGGTGATACATATCCACATTCGAGGGAGAAATCTAGCAAAGTGGAAGATGGCATTGCAAATGATGAAAACTTATCCTTATTGAATTATTTCAAATGGTTGTAATAGACATAGTTAAGGAAACATGTAAGAGCAGCTTATCCAGGTTGTCGGTCTAGTCCTGTAAACTTTTTGATTATCAATGAAAGCTACACACAATTCAATCAATAAAAAAATATCACATAAAAAATAATGAGCAAATATTGGGTCAATGCATAGCATGTTATTTTCATAATCAGTGTAGTTATATGAAATACATAACCTACTTTGTTGAATTTCATTAAGTATAATATTATTGTATAGTTATATGATATGGTACACTAATATAATTGGTTGAAAGATATATCGCGGAAGATTTTACAATGAAGATCAGTCCACTAAAATGTCCTTTTTATAAATGCTATGTTGAAGAAAATAGCTCATATTAAAGAGTATCATAAGAACTCTCAACTCTGTCAATGAGATCATTGTATAGTAGCGTAGAACTGTTGGTGACGGTTTCATCTTTCGTCTGATCAAAATTTGAACATGCGAACCTAAAAGAAAATATAAATCAGAAAAAATGAAAAATCACATTTCCTGTTTCGATGGAGCGCAAAAATAATTCTGTTCCTCATTTTCTTTTCCAACAGCCTCCTTGACGAGAACAAATTTGCTTCTAGAAACTAATTGTGCATTTGTTCTTATATCCAAGCAGGGTAAATTTTAAATGTTGTAAATTTGGATTAGAACGACGAACTCACAACGCACTACGGAATTTTAGAAGGAACCAAGAGAGCAATTTCCAGTCCATATAAAGACTAGCATCAAAAAGCAGAGAGCCTAATTTCCAATAAGACATCAATTTTCTAACTTTTTGCCTTCATGACAGAAACTACATGTGCCTTCAGCTATAACTTCAAAATAAGCGACTCGGTTTCTTATCGGTGCCGCGCCATGTTAACAACTATATACTTACAGACGGGGGCAATCACTGAAGCCAACTTGCATCATGTCAGCTGTTCAAAGCCCGAGGGCGCAACATTATTTGGTTTTGGAGGAGGGCAAGCGGTATGCTTGTTGGTTTTGTTCTTCTCCTCTGCCTGTGAGTTAGTCAATTTCTCACTGTGGAACTGACTTCCACCCAATTCTGACTCTTGTTTCCTCTTCATTTTCTTTTTTGGCACTGCATCTGCTGCTCGTTGATCAACAGAGCTGCCAGAAACCCCCTTTAGTTTCTCTTGCTTTATACGATCCACATCAGAACCATTGGCTAGGGAAACAGGCATTCGTGCAGAAGCGTTTACTGCTGAAGTACTGGATATTGGCTTGTTTGTTGAAGTTGAATGATCAACTACAATCTTTTCTTGGGTATGCACCGACTGAGCAACAGGTCCAGCATCTGATCTACTATTATCCTCTTCCTTTGTGACCAATAACTTGTTCCTCCTAATTTTCTCTCCATCCTACATAAAGAACACAAATGAACTACCAATTTAAAAGATACAAAAAACATTCAAGGCGCAGGTTTGAAACTGCATCTTAATATAATTCATTGAGAGAAGACAATGAGAACTAAGGACTGATGACTATGCGACATTCAGTTTCTTAATGGAATCTCAGACAGCTTTCAGATAGACTAATAATCCTATACATTTACACATAAAACAGAGCTCCACTGTGACTGCAAGCTCACATGTTAAGAGCTACAAGACAAAATAAAATAATGAACTAAATAAAGAAGAGAAAATAGGGATATAAACAGGACTTTTTTTACCTTCCGACGTGCGTGCAATGCTCTCCTCCTATCTTTTGCTCTACATATAGCACGTTTAATAGCATGATTGTCCATAAATCCATTTGGCCAATATCCTGCAAGCTGCATGAGAAAAGAACAATTTACAGTTAAAAAAACATCATGAGGAAGAGTTTGGGAACCCCCAGATGTCAAAGCAGCTCCTAATTCACATTTTATTGCCAAAATCCTGCACATAGATCACATTTTCGTAGTGGAAAATTTTATTTTGATGAAGCTAATAAGAAATTACACCGATAAGTGACACCACAATAGAGAGCAGACTCTTGCATACACCAAAAACTGTTTTCTGCCCTAGAGTCTACCTTCAGATACACTTGGAATTTGTCTGCATCAAGTACTAAAATTTCCAAGACTGCCCAATGGCAAATGAAGTAGATGACAGAAATAAAGATCAAGCATGCAAAATGTGGTTCGTTCTCCAAGAAATAGCAAAATTTGTAAGTCACCTACCTCTGCATACAATTTTCTGACTTGTGGACCAGCATCTTCATCCAGGCCCTACAAGTAAAGACTAATTAAATCTCTAGCACAAACTGTTTTTAGTAAGAAGCAAACTTGTTGAGGACATTATTGTTTGGAGGTGGGAGGTGGGAAGGGGGAGGGGCAGACGTACCTCAACAAAATGATCATAAAGGTCACATATTTTGTCTTCCAGTGCAACATCCATGCTGTATTTCCTCTTAAAGGCTTCTTTCTCTTCAGCACTTGCTTCCTGGAAGTCATCAGAAGCTCCAGCTTGTTGTTCAAGTAACTGCAAACAATCGTGAAGCATCAATAAAAAGACATTTTGTGGTTTTTTCATAAAACCATCTCCCATAACCTGAGGGAGTGGAATTTGGTTTGAGATTTCCTATTGAAACATTCACTCTACAAAAATGATACTCTCTTTTTTCCTGACCATTAAGGAACAATGACAGAGGGCTTGAATCCCCCCCAAATTCTAGTAGACACAACATGCACTCATGGTAAAAAACAAGCATATAATATTACAGAGTCATACCTTTGATTTCATCAAAGGAATCCGCAACTTAATCATCTCAGCAACCTCTCTCTTTATGTGCTGAACTCTGTTATCTTTCTCTTGTTTTGCTGACAGCCCCATATTGACCATGATTTTCAAGTTCCTCTGCAGCCAGACAAACATAAGGTCAATCATAATTTCTATTACAATGATGGGAGCACAACCACCTATGACTTGAAGCATTGGTAACAGTTAAACAAGAGAAATTAAACCTTAATATATGTGAACTAGACAAAAGCGATCATACAATTCTCTTGCATGGCACAAGCTTGTGCAAGATAGGAAAGAAACATGTGGGAAAAGAAAATCCAACGTCAACAAGATTGAAGAGTACAAGAATATGTAACATCTACAAAGCCGGGTGCCTGCATTAGACATAACCTGAAAGCAGTTACAGCATTCAACCAAGAAACTAGATTTGCCTAGCATTTCTCTTTCAAATTTTCTTAACACGCTTATTCTCCTTCATATTCACAACCATAATACAATACTCATAGGTCTTTATTATCTAAACATTCATTTACTCATCCCATTCTGCCACAAGATAATAAAAAGTACAGGCCACCATATTGAGGAAACTCTGCTAATTAAATATACGTGCATGTGACACGCACATTTGGTCCTACCAACACCGACACTCTAATACCTCATTTCCTCACACATGAAGGTACATACATTTGGACCTCAAGTATTTGCTTACCAACAAGAGCTACCTAACCAAGTTACTATTTCTGAAAAATGCTTATAAGTATCTCTTTTTTAGCTTCTTAAAATCCAAACTAAATTTTTTTAAATCAAAGATAATTCAAACTAATTTGATAGTTTACATAAAAAAATTGATATTATGACTTTAAGAGAACAATCATGCTTTGAAAGATGCTACTAAAGAGATATTTTCTTTTTTCTTCCAAAAGATTATACTAGTCATTTATTAAGGAAAAAGGGAGTATTCTACCAAGCAAACATATTAATGAACTTCTTCACTTAAACGCATGTGTCATTATTTTGGCACAATTTGATTACTGATAAGACTTTTTTTTTGAAATTATTACTGATAAGACCGTTAAACAGTTACATCATCATTAGCAATTTAAAAGTTCACCTCCACCCAAAAATTAAATACCAAGTCCCATGATACTTCATCTTATTTGATATGCCAGTTGAGTGGACACAGTAAGATTATTTTTTGGACAATGTAACTTCATATGATGGTAATTCTCTTGTATACATGCAGTACAACAAAAAGTAGAGAATCTACAACATGATATAAATCTCTATGAACGATGCCCAAGTTTCTATACACATTGGAACCCAATGAGTGCACCAAAACGAAGAATATGAATGAGAGTAAATTTGACTTACATATTATCTTAATTCTGGTGGTGGGGGGGATCTGAAATAATGATTGAAAAATCAGTTTGAAGGAGAAACCATCACATCATAACTTTATATTTGAGAAGGTTAATAAACTGAGAGACCAGGCTGGTGTTGAGCTCCTCAAAAACAAATTCAGAAATGGAGCACATGTGGCAAAGGATCTGGTTCTATGTCTCTTCTAACTTCACAACTATGATGGCTTTAATATGCATTACAAGATTTTAGATATCTTTTTGTCTTCTAATGAAGATATGCCACCAAAACAGAGGAAGAAATCATCACTAAATTGATTCCTGTAATAACCTCACAGATCTCCATAACATAATTGAGATATGGAACAATTTATGAAATAAATAGAGTCAGAATAACTCAAATATATATAGCTTGAACATGATGCAATTTCAGCATGGTAACACATTTTATCTAGAACATCTAAATGACACACAAAAATACCTTCAATGTGCGAAGCTGTATCAAGTGGCCGACAATACTCATTAAACGATTAATTAGCTCATTGGATATTTTTCCATGACTAGCTTGCTGCAACCATCAACAGAAATATTTGGATTCTATAAGTACATTGCGGAATATATGTTAATACGTCAACCAAAAAGATAGAACTAATTAAGGGCATCTAGCTTAGTCTATACCGCCAATCTGGCAACTTTTGCCAGCCTCTGCTTTATTTCGGGTGATAACCTCCTTTTGATAGCCTGAGATGAATTATCAGCATCTTGAACCTCCATACTTGGTGGCCTTACTGTGATATTTTGATATTGAAATAAACGGCCAATACAAAAGAAAATGAATTAGCATCAAACAGAAACGACATCTGAACCTCGGCCTTACTGATATTCAAAAATTCAATAGATGACCAATGTATAAGAAAATGAATATTCAGTTGGAAAAGCATATTTCAAAGGTGTTGGGCATACATTCTGCAACTATCTTCTCCAAATCCCTGATGGCCTTCTCAAGCATTGTACCTTTCGGTCTAACACTAGATCCTTCCTTTCTCTGCATAGCTGGAACTTTCTGTATAGTTTTAGGATGAACCTGAGCGTCAGTTACAGCAAGAATAAAGGCTTATTGGGAATCTCAGATATGACTGCATAACCTTGTCCATACACCTGTGAATCTTATATGGTGCAGGGTTAAGTGGTCATATATGAGATTCAAGTAGAGCGGAAACAAGGACTTGCTAGACCTAGAGGTCCTCTTGATTGTTATTGATGAAGTAAAAGATTTCACTGAAGGCGTCAAGAAGATGCAAATAGTACACAAAAGAATGAGATCAAAAGTGAGTGTGTTAGCTCCATTACAATGAGACCTATACTAAAGATAAGAAGCTAACAAAATCCAAAAAGCTGTTTGGAGGGTTCAGAGGGGATTGATTGTTATCTATGCACACCTTTATTTTTAACTACTACTAAAGATTAATGGTAGCCGCAGGGCGAACTGACTGAGTAGAGGGGAGAAGAGGACTTATTAGACCATTAGAAGGCCATCTTGATATTATATATGTTTATCGTGTTATCAAAGCACAAAAAGATTTCTTTTTGATAATGGCCAGCAACCTGTAACCTCTGTTGTATCTGATACCATATTGAATTATTAGATCAACGCATCTAAATGTTTAAGTTGTTAGAGTACACAAGGTCTATGCTTTTATCATGTTAATCAAGTCAAATCCAACAACAACAACAACAACATACCCGGTGGAATTCCACAAGTGGGGTCTGGGGAGAGTAGAATGTACGCAGACCTTACCACTACCTCATAGAAGTAGAGAGGTTGTTTCCT
>JAABOM020000007.1:297648-314940 GCA_011800125.2 Solanum clarkiae
TTAGCCTGCTACTCTAATTCGCGACCTCCACTCCTTTCTATCTAAGGTCATGTCCTCGATGAGATCAAGTTTCGCCATATCTTGTCTGATCACTTTCCCCCAATACTTCTTCGGTCTACCTTTACCCCTCCGTGTATCTCCCACAGCCAACCTCTTGCACATCCTAACAGGAGCATCGGTACTCCTTCCCTGCACATGTCCAAACCATCGTGGTCTCGCTTTCCTCATCTTATCAGCCATAGGGGCCACCTCTAGCTTCTCCTGAATGGTCTCATTCCTAATCTTATCACTCCTGGTGTGACCATACATCCATCTAAACATCCACCTAGTTTTGTGAAAGGCAATCGCCTTGTCACCAATGGCAAGAGGCAAGGCGAGCCTTCATTGCCTTTTCGCTTTGTGGCGAGGCAATCTTCAAAAAGCAATGTCATGGCGACTAAAGGCAAGAGGCGAGAAGGGCGTTGCCTTTTGTATTCTTAAAAAAAAAGGTGACCAATCTAGGATTATAAAAATTAAAAGGTAATTTTAGGGTTTTCTTTCCAAATTTGCACTGTTGCAATCTTAGACTTAAACTGCGACTCCTACTAGTCGACTCAACTAGACTTCTCCAACAACCAGACAAACTTTTCCGGCGATTCCAAAGTCTGACCAATAGGTACTCCTCCTTTTCTTCTTTTCTTCCCTAGATTTCTTCTTCCTCTATTTCTTTTCCCTCCTCCTTCAGACTTCAGAGTTCCTTCTATGTCTGTTTTTCTCACTATTTTGACTTTTGTTTTGTTTTTTCTCCTTCAAGTTCTAGACTTTTAGTATCTACTATCTATCGTTAGTTTTTGAATTCAAATAATTCTAGGCAAAGTGCTTTTTTGTATATAGGCCTTCGTATAGGATAGGATTTTCATTCCTCCCACCAAAGCTAGAAAAGAAAGGATCTCTCTCTTTTTTTCAGCCTTCTTTTTTCTCACTATTTTGACTTTTGTTTTGTTTTTTCTCCTTCAAGTTCTAGACTTTTAATATCTACTATCTATCGTTAGTTTTTGAATTGAAATATTTGCTAATATGTTAGTGATATTGAGATTTTAAATATCTACATATTCAATTAAATATTATTATTTTTTGGTATGAATTAGTGCGCACTTCAAAAAGGTTTGTTGCCTTTCGCTGTCCAAAACACTGGTCAAACCCATCTCACATAGGTCTATCTAATGTTGAGCCCCCATATAATGTTATCCATACTCCAAGTCACAATCTTGAGAGGATGTTAGAATCTTGCATTTGCTAAGGGTATAAAATTGTAGTACGGACAATCCCTCAACTCTAACTTCTGGGTTTGAGTTAAGTCTAAGGTCAATTTTCTTATCAAATCAAATTTGGTTTTCGCTGGTTATGATGAAGTCCCTAGAGCCCACTTGTGGGATTTCATTGGGTATATTGTTGTTAAGATGAAGGCCTATTTAGTACTCCATTGGTCCCAATTTATGTGAAGATGTTTGACCAGACAAGAGATTTAACAATGAAGGTACAACTTTTGAAACTTGTGGTCGAAAATAAGCCTTAGATATTTGTGTAGCTATAATATAATGTTAAGTTGTTACTAAATTAGAAAGATTTCATTCTCTTTGGGACTGGTTAAGAAGAGTTAATTTCTTCTCTTTTTATCCATCTCAAGGCTGCTAGCGATTCCTTATCAGTTATCCTAACGTATTGTCACATAAATTGGGACAGTGGAAGTAAGGACCATGAAGGATGATAAACTTTTGCTAATGCTAAAAGAGACCCAAAGACTTCATAGCAGCATGTGTTTTCCAACATCTTTTGACATTATTTGGCTAATAATACGCGCAACTCTACTTCGTTGTAAACATTTCAAAGGCTTCACCTAGTCATTAATAAGTGCTAACCCTACTTCGAATGATGACCTATTAGAATAAAGTTTCCCTCAGCAATGTTAGAAATCAATCTATAAATACCATCGAGAAATGGAACCCAAGGGCATGGCCTAGCGGTCAATGAAGTGAGTTGAGTACTCATGGTTCCCAAGTTCAAATCCTATCAGCGACAAAAATATTAAGTGATTCCTTCCCGTATGTCTTAGCCTTGGTAGCCAGAATTACCTAGTACCTGTTGTCGGTGGAAGGTTCGAGGTGCATGCAAGTTGACCCGGACATCACAGTTATAAAAAAAATAACATGCAGAAATGATTCATGAAATATTTGGCAGATAGCAAAGAAACACAGTATCGCAAAGGAGAGGACAGTAAACAACTCACCGTAGTCTGAGATGAATTCTTGTCCTCAAAGCCACTGACATTAAACTTTTCATCACGGTGCTGAACAGACTGTCCATCAGAAATGTTTACTGATCTTCCAACAGTAGATCTCTCTTGAGCATAAGAACTTTTTTCATATAACCTCTGGGATGAATTCCCGGATATTTCAGAACCATCTTTTAATTTGTCACCTGGATTCTTGGATTGGGTAACTCCAATTTTCTGCTGGTCAAGGTCACTTTCTTGTGCAGAATTGCCACGCAATGATGCTGATGGAGATGACTCCAACATATTTTGTGTATCTGCGGCTTTCTTTGTTTCAGAAACATTCAACTGATTTGGGAATTTTTCTTCATGGGATACATATGGCAAAGCAACAACAGGAGAAAGATGAGATGTTTCACTAACAACTGGTACCGGTTTACCAGCCTTTTTCCCGATTTTTACAGGTTTACTTGGATTCTGTCCATCATCATCCCCAGCATGGCTTTTTGCCAGATCTTTTCTTCTCCTTTTTTTTGGTTGTTGAATTTTTGGTGAAACTGGTTCACTAACAAAACATATGCCAGTTAGAAGCGCCCAAATGAAATGATAAACCAAAGGAAAAAAGTAGTATCAGTTTTCATATCTGAGAAAAGAAATAATATATCCTCTCCATTTTGCAGTCATAATAAAGATACGATAATGTTATAAACAACATATCACACTATTTGGATAGGTGAAGGAGAGAATAAGTGCATTTGTATCGATAAAAAGAAGCTAAACCAAAGTCCCGAAAGAAATATAGATCTGAATTCCTAAATAAAGTGAGAAAGTGTAACTTATGGAACAAGGAAAAAGGATTTCATAGGTAAGGAGATGCAGAGGTTTAAACCATAGAAGGCAGTTGGTTAATACTTGGTTTAAACAAAAGTAACACTTCCAGAAACCTAAGGAGATCTCCTCACAGAAGGAAATAAATGAACTACATTTTGAAAGGAAAGTCATTCAGTGTACAACTTCTTAACTTCAACTGTTTATGGCTCAGGGGCAGAGCTACAGTTAATTGTGGGGATTTAGACGAACCCGTTAGCTTTTGCATAGACCCTATATTTATATTAGAAACACTAGGAAATATAAATAAATTTTAACTTGCGAACCCACTAACAAAAACGACTGGGTGGTTCAACGGCAAGGATAACGGTACCAAAGCTTTGCGGGACAGAGATGTGGGTGTGAAACCTTCTTGCTCCCAAAGTCTTCTCCTTTTAGAAGAACACAAAAATCTGCATCATTTATGCCTTTGTTGAAAAAAAGCATTCCTCTCTAAAACAAAAGCAGAATATCATTTCTTTTCACTGTTCCAATTCCAAATCATATTTTCACAAAAAAAGTGAGCCAAGATTTGCTACCTTTTAAAAAATATATTGATATTCAATACTTGTTTGTTAAGTTGAGGGTTTTTTTTTTTTTGAGAAAGGTAAAGTTGTATTCCTCAGCATATAAAAGATATGAAAATATTTTCCATCATATCAAATACACCCTAAAAGGAGAAAAAAAAAAAGAAAAAAAATGTTTATAATCTAGAAGTACTTATTTCTTTCACATATTAAAAAACAGTGGATGATATGGATATGCACTATTCATTGGTATAGCCATTTTTTTATCTATATAAAATATTGGTGGGTCGGATATTTTATTTGTCTTCACCCGATTCAGTTTTCGACCCATATCCAACTCGATCCACTCATTTACCACCCTTATCCGAACCCATAAACCTCAAATCTTGGTTCCTCATCTGTTTATGGCTTTTGGGATTTTCGTGTAAATTGCAAAGAATGAAGAAAGTATGTTAGATTTCACTGATTCCATGCAAGCGGATAGGTTTTATCCTATTAGCAGCTGCTACAGTTTCTCCTTTGCAATATACAAGCTAGTTACCTTCTTCGGGGAAAAAAAGATGCTTACCTTTCCTAATTAATCATTACTAGAACATGACTAAAAATTTTAAAGTATAAAAAAATAGATAGCACAAACAAGAAAGGAAGAACACAATCATTTGACGAAATAGGAGAGCAGTAAAAAAGAACCCCAAAAGCAATAGTGACAAAGAAGAAGAGTCGCACATGAAGAGAAAAAAATAAGGAGTAATCAAGAAACAAAGAAGAATAGAAGAGTCAGATTAAACCCAAGAAGAAGAATAAGAAAACGACATAAAGAGAACATTGAGTATCATGTAAAGGAACCCATCAATGCTTTGCAGGTATTACCAGATTTGGGGGTGAACTTGAATTGAGGGAGAGAAAATTAACAACTCCCTCCATCCCAATTTATATGACTTTGACCTTTGTAGTCGGACTCTTCCTCAGACCATGCACACCGCGGGGCGAAGTTCCTCAGACTCTTCATTTTTAGTGCCACACCCATGTCGACACGACATGAGTGTGGGTGTGGGTGTGGGTGTGGGTGTGGGTGTGGGATCCGTGTCCAATTTGGTCAACCGCTTTCATGTACTTCGATCAAAATCGATGGAGAAAGTTTGGACAGTTTTAACAATTTATGTAATCAATATAAAAGTTAAGGTGAAAGTGAAGAAAATGAAATACCTTTTATATAGAAATTTCTATGTCACGTCTTTTTCTTTAATCTCCTTCTAGGATTTTCTTAGAGTTCTCCACATAATATCTCATAGTTTAGGTTTTATCACTCTATTTTAGATATTTTAATTATTTTTAGGCGAATCCTCGTACTCGTATCCATATATGGATCCATATCCCCGGATCTTAAAAATTAGATCATGAAGGATCTGACCTCTTGATCTGTACCCGTATCAAACACCTACACTTGAGTCCGAGCAACTTAGATAGCAGGAACTTTAGTGCACCGGGCTGCTCTTTTACTTTGATAGGGCACAAAGTTCAAGAAAGAAAGAAAGACCGACTTTTGAAACTTGTGGTCTAAAATAAGTTATAAATATTTGTGTCACTAAAATCATTTCATTAAGGGTAAAAATTGCATTTTAAGATTAAATTGTCACTTAATATAGAAATGTGTTATTCTTTTTGGGACTGACTAGAAAGAAAAGTAATTCATATAAAGTGGGACAAAGGGAGTATTTCTTATGGTAAAACTTAATAGTATATGTAGGTAAGGGTGTCAAAATGAGCCCACATATATGTAACCCTCCCAAAATTTTATGGGTTGGGCTCAAGATAATTTTAATTGGGTTCAATCTCAACCCTTTCAAGCCTTAACCCATATCAAAAAAATCTTCAATTTAGCCCAGTTTGATATCCAATTTCAACCCGTTCTAAGACTCTTTACTTGCATTGACCTAATGTATGTTTTCTATCTATCTTATATTTTCTATCATTTATCTATCAATTTGTAACATTATATTTTTATATTTTGAGTTGAAATTCAAATTGTGATTATAAAAGATAAATAATAATATTTTAGAATTATTGAGATTGGGCGGGTCATGACCCAACCCGAATTTTAGCTAATTTGAGCCCAACCCGTTTGAGCCCTAAGTTTGGGCGAGTCATAACCCAACCCAATTTCTATTGCTAATTTGAGCCCAAAGTAAGTTTAGACCGGTCATAACCCAACCCAATTTCTATTTCAATCTATTCTAACATTCTCAATTTCAACCCAACCCGCTCATTTGACACTCCTATATGTGGGTAATATCCAATCACTTGAAACATGGGATTCTGGAGTAACTTGAGGGAATCATAAGTGGTATACTATGATATTTAAAAACTTTAAAACGGATACGAGAAATAAATTTAGATGCTAGGTGAAAAGCGAACAATTGGTTATATTATACAAAATGGTGTTTAGACACACCGGACTGTTTAAGAATCTCAAGAAAAAAACTCACATGCGCTCCAACTTTCCACGGTTGACAAAGAAACCATCATGCTTTATCGCGGAGTTATCAACCTGAAAATACTCATCCTGCATGACAAGAAGCAATGTACTAAGCACTTTGACTACAACATATAAATGCTCTGCACACAGTTACGAAATATTGACTATGCTTATAAAATCATTCGGATGCAAAATACTCCATCTGTCCCATTTTATGCAGCACCTTTTCCTTTTTAGTCCGTCCCAAAAAGAATCATCTTACTCCAATTGAAAACAATTTACCTTTAAAATTTCATTTTTACCCTTAATCAAATGATTCTCAGCCAAACAAATATCTATGAATGATTTTATACTTTTAGTTTTAAAAGTCTTTCTTCTTTTCTTAAACAGCGTGCCAAGTCAAAGGATGCCACATAAAATGGTGCGGAGGGAGTAATAGATATGTATAAGGTAGATAGAGTTGAGGAACTTGATGTGACCAACCAGCTCAGTATCATCTATGAAAGAATCTTCAGTGTCATATTCATCGTCGTCTGGGAAATCATTAAGATCTTCCTCATCATCACTTTGTTTGCCCTAAAAGGCATAATAGTTAATTAGCAGATCAAATGCAGAATAAAATGCACAAATTGTATATTTACTGTAAGTGTGTGTGTGTGTGTATTTAGTGTGTGTGTGTGTAATACACGTTTAGTGTGTGCGTGTGTATCACTGCCAACTCTCATATAATGAGTAAACAACGAAATGCATACCACATATAGGCGTTCAATCTTTTCTATCACAGCATTTAAACGATTTCCAGGAGGTGCATCCTTGACTTCCTTATCAGCAGGTTGTCCCTAAAAGGGCATTGATAAAAAGCGTAGAAATGATCAAAAACATATTCCCAAAATAAGCAAACTAATGCGCCGAAATAGAGTTGCCACATCAATTTTGACCAAAACAGTCCTTGAAAATTTCATCAGTTCCCCTTTTAGTTTGTTCTTTTTTAGATAAGATCTTTGAAATACTTATCTTTTTCAAAAAATGTTTTTCGAATAAAAACATCTTACCAGTTTCCAAAAAAATGTTTTTTCGAAATAGATAATTCTAACATAGAGATCACCAACTGCCCTATATACTACAGCACACGGTTCACAGGAAAACAATAGAAATCTTTGAAAGACTTATTTCTAAGACCAAATATCACTAGCCGCCATTTATACTCAGATAGTGCCGGATTCACAAGAAGACAAGAAAATCACCCAAAAAGACATCATGTTCTCAATAACAAAACAAAGGAAAAATCAGCAGCAAACTTTTCTCAATTGGGCATAACTAACAAGGATGTATTACGATGATAATGCACAAAAAAGTTATGCATGGCTTAGAAATATTTTTTTAAATCAAGTGATAAAACTTGTAAAGAACAAGAAACACCTGCATACAAGAAGTACACCAAAAAGAATTTTCTACAAATGCCACGTGATCTTCTAGACCTACAGGAACCTCATGAGTATATCAAAAGAAAATAAGGGATGAAATACTATTTCTCAAAGTGTACAAAATCCTTTTCTACCACCCCACCCCCAAATTAAACACACTTCTATTTCTCTCCCTAAGTATATGGTCCGCGGAAGTGCTAGTGGAGCAACGTTCCATGCTTCGCATCTTCTTCCTCCATCTTTCCAAAGATCTAATTGAATAATAATACTTCTCTTACCATAACTGCCATCACCCACTGAAGGCATCCACCACAAGCAAGATGCTATATGGCAAGGTAAGTGATATCTTCACCCAAATTTTTTGCACATGAGACACCAACAGACCGATGTAATCTTACTCTTCATCAATTTCTCGGACGACAATATTATTTATCTTGCAGGAAACACACCTTTCTAAGGAACATGTGTATCCAAACTGCAAGATTTGGAAATAAAGACTCCTCCCAACTCAACAGTTTCTCGTAATAGGACTTCACAGATTTGGACAATATCTATGATAATCCCAAAAGAGTGTTGTCAAAGAAGAAAAGCACAGAAACGCGTCAAGATTTGTGGGATCACGAGCACTAGAAGACAAATAAAGTGCTTGTTTTTGGCAAAGTAAGGCATAGAGAAAGAGGATGAAACAAATGTAGACATAAAAACAAGAGAAATAACTATAACTACAAACAATAAAGACAAGGAGATGAACATTACACACAGGATGGGACCTAGCTTTCAGAAGAGCTCTAAATGACTGGGAGATTGGGGAAAAGTTGCAAGATTACTGGAAGTGCTTCATTCACATCCAGGTTTATCCTTGAAGTCTGACAGTGTGAGATGGAAAAATCAAGCAAAAGGTGTGTGTTTACAATGAATTCCTGTTGCAGGAATCTCAATACTCTGCAGCCTAGGCCACACAGATGGCCCTGGAAGCTGAATTGGAAGACTAGGAGTCCACCAAAGGTTGCCTGTTTTGCTTGGTTGGTATGTAGGAAGGCTTATTTAACTCATGAAGTCCTGCGAAGAAAGGATGCCAGATCAGTTCTAGGTGTGTCATGTGTGAGAAGGAAGCTAAAGCAAATGATCATCTATTCGACCATCGTAAAGCAGCAATGAATTTATGGAACATGTTTCTGGCTGTACTGGAAGTCAATTGGGTGACATCTGGCACAACAAACGAGCTATTAAGGAGCGGGAAAGGGATTGGGAGCAGACATAAAGTTGGCCACTGGTGGAAAACCATTCCTGCCTGCATTTCGTGGACTCTATGGAAAGAGAGGAACTCAAGATGCTTTTAAGGAAAAAAACAAATCTCTGAGAATGAAAATGAATTGTATGTGTCTTTTGTTTTTTAGGTGTAAAGGTAGTCGGATAAAGGAGACAGTAGATTTAGTAGATTTCATGGAAACTTGTAATGTACCATTGGAGTGAGATGTAAGTTTCCATTCATCATCTCTCGGATGATGAATCTTTTGAAATGAAATACAGTTACTCTTTTCTCGAAAAAAGGAGATGAACATTGCATCAATGAAACATAGAAGTAAAACCCTTGTTAATCAAGTCCAACAACGGGTTTAAATTTTTTTCACATAATGGGAAGATGCTATTTACCATTCTAATTCATGTGACTAGTTTTCTTATACTAAAATTATAATATCCTATTCAAACAACAACATACCCAGTGGAATCCCACAAGTGAGGTCTGGAGAGGGTAGAATGTACGCAGACCTTACCTATAACTTCCTATTCCTAGTTACTAATATTATACTAATATTAGTTCATCAGAATATTTCTAAAATAATTTTAAATAATGATGATGTATGGGCTAGTTTGTATACAACTCAACTATTTCACTCCCTACCCGCTACCTCCAACCAGGTATGCCTTTTATCTAGATTGTCTCCCTTCTTCTATGGAGCATGATAAAAACAAATGCACCCAAAACCTAAGTACTCTAACATGGTGCACATATGGTTTCGCCTAATGCCAAGCCTCATAAGTTGTTATTCTCTTGAGAGCCTTTGCATGTAGCTAGCTCAATGCTCCATGAATATTTACCCCTTCAATACAAAAATTGTTTGGTAAGTTCTTCTAAAACATTACACACGTAGCCATCTCCGTCACCATCAAGTTCATCCTTTCTCTTCCATTACTTTATTGAGGCGTGTAGGTGATAGTTAGGTGGTGTTTGACTCTTTCATCTCTGCAAAATTTATCAAATTGGCTAGAATTGTACTCGGGGCTATTATCATATCTTAAGATGTTAATACAATGTCCCTTTGGGTTAACATAACTTTTGATTTGTTGAAACGTGACAGAAATTTCATTTCTAACTTTGAGAAAACAGGACCAACGCATTCCGGAAGGAATCATCGATGAGGAGAAGAAAGTATCAATCACCCATTCACTAATGGAATTGACATAGGTCCACCTGCTACCATTCACTAATGGAACTAGCATAGGTCCACAAACACTGGTGTAAAACTGTAGCTTTTGAGAGGCCATCCAAGCTTGCCATTTCATTGATACTAACAAGACAATGTATTTAGTGAGTATTGATCCCTAGTCCTCTAGGTAAGAAATGGAAAGCTATTTTTTTCCTTGCTAACAAGCATCACAATCATGAGGTCAACCTTCGATTCCCAAAATAATTTCAACAAGTTTTTTTCCTTTTGAGTTTGGTTAAGTCCTGTTGGTTGAAGTACCCAAGTCTTTTATGCCAAAAGTTTGAATCACACAAGTTTACAACTTCAACCCCATTCCATTCTACAATTAAAACATATCTTTTTTTTCATTTTTACACAACAACCAATCCACCATCATCAGAAATAACACAAATATTATCTTAAATTTAATAGAATAATCCCTTCTCCATCATTTACCCAACAGTTTGCAATTTTTTATTGAGTTCAGGTACATATAACACATAAGCAATGAGTATGATACCGATACTTTCACTTTCAAAAAATCCCCATTCTCAATTATCATTGTGATTATGGAGCTTTTATCAAGGTTATGCAAATTGTTGCTTTAAACATTATACTTCCTTTGTCCCATTTTATGTGGCACCGTTTGACTTGGCATGGTGTTTAAGAAGAAAACAAAGGACTTCTGAAATTTGCAGTCTAAAACCATCCATAGATATTTGTGTGGTTGAATATCATTTCATTCAGGGTAAAAGAGGAATTTTAAAGTTAAATTGTTTCCAATTCTAGTAAGGTGACATTCTTTTTGGAACAGACTAAAAAGGAAAGGGTGCCACACAAAATGGGACAGCTGGAGTATGATTTATGCATTCATTGTCAATGAGCCAAGAGGGAGTGCGTGTGTCCTTGTTCCTAAAGCATGAGACCATAATGAGATTCTCTTCCTGAATTTCTTGTTCCTAAAGCATGAGACCATAAAGAGATTCTTTTCCTGAATTTCTAACTCATTTGTTTGTACTTGTTAATTGTTTTCAGGAGCCTTAATCTTGCCTTGTATTGCATTACCTATCTAAATAAAGAATAGAAGTACCACAAATTGCATCAGGCCTCCAAAAATATTTTTGTTGGGGTATGTTCTATTTACAATGCTTGTAATGTGAGAATAGTTTCTTGCTATCACAACCTTCTATTTGTCATTCCATCTCTTGTTAAATTTTTATCTACCTTTACTTCCTTGCTGGTTTTGTGCAAGGAAGGCTCACTCACTAATTTTTTCTTGCCTCAAAACACTCATTTCCTATTGAGCTTGAAGAGCACTCATTAGCTCAACAACTGAGACATAGTTAAGATCCTTGGAATCTACAAGAAGTAAAATCTTACATCCAAATCTTTTACAAAGCTTCACTAGAAGCTTCCCCACAATTCTGCTATCCGGGAAACCGAGGAATCAGATCTTGTTGATGATCAAGGAAATTCTATTAGAGCATTTGCTAACAGACTTTCCTCCATGCATAGAGCTTCAAGGTCCCTTTCCATATTCAAACTTGCGGTTGCCTAGTTCGATCATTTTTCTAATATTCCGCTTCAAATTTGTCCCAAGTTTCATTGGCAGTCTCTTATATGTCATAAGCCTAGAAAGAATGAATCTCCAACATAATTCTACTAACAACCTTGGCATTCGACTATTGGTTTCTACAATGTCGGCCTTGATTTGTGCCAAGGTAGAATCCTTGGAAGTACTGTCTTAAGCAACAATCTACCAAAACCAAAGGTTTTTGTGTAAGTTTACATCGGCAGTGACCAAATTTGGTAACTCTCACCGATGAAAGTATATTGAGTTGACAAAGAAAGGTTGTTGTTGGTTGACATCTTGAGTTCAAAAAGTTGAAGCTTTTCTTGTTTTTTACCTTCACAGATGCTACAAGACCAATTGTGGATCTGATACCACCTATTGGATTTAAAATAAGAAAAGGAACGGCAACATAAAGAGATGATTTGGTAGAATGATCTAGTTGTTACGTACTTCAATGCCCAATATCTGGATTGTAACAACTGAGGATTAAAAAAGATAATTAAACGATTTTATTCAGTCCTTACCCGATATATTTTGAAAAGAAAGAACCTCATCACTGGAAATCAAATGACAAATTTTCAACACTTAGCTATACTGTCTGTGTATGCATTTGCAAGGATGGTGGCTAAACCAGCTTGCTCACACCTTCATTTATCAGGGTACGTGCTATCTTCCACTAGCAACTTTGTCCACTAAGGTTTAGACAGATGAAAAAATCATTGAACTTTCTTTGCCTTTGTAGTGTTTGAGACATGGTATCCCCTAGTCCATTCCAGCTCCATTAATCAACAGGTCAAACAATTGAGTAGCAATTTATATAAGTTTTTTATCCCATATATCTTCAACATTTAATGACACCCAAGACACCAACACCTTGGAGCCTAATCTAAGTGAGCTTGCAACACTTATAAAGAACCCAGTTTGAAACCAAGGCATAACATGCCTCTATTAACACGATTGCAAAGTCACAGAACTACAATAATAATTTACATTGCTTGCAATAATTCTTTTAGTACAATAGTTTTGTTAGATAACAATCACCATCTAGAGTCAAATAGAGTTCTAACCCAAATTTCTGTAATAAATTTTTAGCATAACTTATAAATTGGATCACTAAATTCAAATTTCAAGGTCTCTAATAGGCTTTGAACTACAAATTTTGTACAAATGCAAGCAATTAGAAGTAAATAAATATTAGGATAGCAGTAAAAAGCCACCTAAAGAAGGCAATTCTTGTAACCTTTGAAGGGAAGAGCCAGGAAACCCTATTTCCTGCTGCTTCTTTTTTTTTTTTTTGAGAATGTACCAAATTTATCCACAAAGATTGTCAACTGAAGCACAATATTAAGCTCTGCAACTTGATAATTCATCGGAATTACAAAAGGAAACTCCACTTAAGAGACCATAAGAATATGGCATGTCACAGTGACGATATCTTCCCAACTCATTATATTCAGAGTTCAGACCACCCCAAGGACAACATCATGGAGCAACCCAATAAATCTTCTAAGATTCCAGAAGCTTTTTACTATTCCAAAATAGTATAAATATTTTGTCATTTTAACGATGAATATTGCCAATACTATCAAATACATCACATTAAAATAATGCCAATAACAGTTCCCTTATGAAACCATGGCACTTCATCTCTGACTATTATATTATCACTATTACACTTTGGATTATAGATCCACTGAAGAAACTACCTTCATATTCCGGATGCCCACTTCCAAATTCCAAAAAAGAATTTCACAATGTAACCCTATGTTTCCCATACAAAACAAAGGAATTGGCTCCAGGGACTCAGGGAGTAATTTGATCTTGGCTATATTTGGATGCTAACCCAACCATTCCCTTCACCCATCAGTATGTTTATATATAAGATCCCCTCTGCCCACCAATTACAAATCAAGAAGCCTAACTGACAGTATTAACAGTGCACAGTGCACGATTGCAAAAATATACAACTCACTCAAGTAAATGTCTGATGATATTTATGCAGCTCAAATACTTGTAAAATTGAGTTTCAAAGTAAAAACCTAGAAATGGTACTCATTGGTAGAATTTCACACTATGAGAGTTGAAGTGAATTAACTCAGATGAGAGATGACAAAAACCAGAAACAAACTAACAAAAGTTAACATAACCAAGCAATCAGGATTAAACTCAAATGACAACCTACCGGAGCTAATCGAGCCTCGAGAGAAGGATGCGGTACGAGAGGTTGAATGCCAGCCGCCGCTCCAACCGACATCAATGGACCAGGACCGACACCATTAACATTGGACTTAGTAGCGTCCTTGCTAAGCTTCTTCCACGACACAATGGTGGTCTCTCCCGGCCTGAGCTCCACCGTAAACCTCCGCCGTCCTCCCGCCGCCTCATATGACGTGGACATCCTCCCTACCGGTTCTCCGATACTGGAACCGTCCTCCATCGGAGATTGAAACGAATTTAGGGTTCCGATGTATGAGATTTAGGAGAAGGAAGACATTGAAAAGAGAGGGAAACACTGATTCGAAACCCTAAAAAGGGGAAAAATACGGTAACGAATTTGAGAAGACAAATTTTTGGAATTGGATTTATTTAATGTTGTTTTCCCTTTCCAGTTCCTTTCTATTTTAGTAGACCCTCTTTTAGTTTCACGTGTAACTGCCGTCTGTTTCTTATATATACATTTCACACCTTGTCAACTTCTCTTCTTTTTTTATTATTCTTTTAAGATTTCAAGTTGATCGTAAAATATAAATGATATTTCAGATAATTAAACAAATTACAATATCAACTCCATGCTTAGTATTTTTATTTTATTTTTATACAATTAAACAACAAATGAGAGTTTTATAATTAAAAAAATATAACTCAAAAGTTTGAGAAATTCATTCGAATTTATGATTTTTAAATAAGTTATTTTTCATTCTATCTTTTTGACACGATTGTTTGTGATTATATTATTGAAAGTGCTTGATCTATTCCGGGATTTGTTCCTTTCATTTTATTTATAATTTCAAATCATGTGTTAATTACTGTTATTGTGATTTATTTATTTGATTTGAAGCAATTTTTCCTCGATTTCTTTGATATGATTTCATACTATGAATTAAAGATAAAAATCATATGTGAAATAACTAAATGTCTGTGAAGTTGAAATTCAAATATTAGTATTGTTAAATTTAGTTAGATTTTTGTGAGTTTAAGTTTGAAAAATTATATGAAGAATGTAATTTTCATTCGATTTTGTTATGTCACTTTTAATGGGTTAATTTAATTGAATAGATTTATGGTATATTTAGATTCATAAATAATAATTTAACATTTTATGATTAAAAATATTTAAAGTAAAGAGTTTAGAGTTTACTATTTGATCTGTCTTGTTTCACGTTACCATCGATGAGATGTCGAGAGAATAATTTAAATGAATGATTACACTATGGAATAAGTGCATTAAGTGACTTGAGAAATTTTTAGATCAAAGTTAAAGGCTAAAAAAGAGTTTCGAAATAAAAATTCTAATTGACGGGTTTACTATCGAAAAATTGTTATATAATTTTATTAATGGGCTAACTTGGGATGAGCATATCTCCTATTATATAAGGAATTAGAAGGCCTATTATATATCAAATTAAAGGTCTTCGAATCTATTTTCTAGAACATCAAATCATTCATTGATTCAATATTGAATAAAAAATCATAATCATTTCAGCGAAGATTGTATAAAGAAAATTAGGTTCAGATCAATAGATAATTTATGATCCAAAAACATAAATTTCATATTTCTAAAGAGTCAAGGAGATTAAAGAGTGATAGATACATATCAATCTAACTACTCTTATTGATTACCTTTTGGTCCTTGGATCATTTGTACTTTCTAGTCCGAACACTTTGTGTATGTCAAATGTGGAGGCTATCTATTTTTCAACTTAGTAGGATCTATGTAGATACGCAAAGTTTCTATATTTGAATTCGAGCATACAAAGCTCTTATATTTGTATTTAAACACTATCACGATCCAAGCTAGGCCATGAGTGTGACACGCCGAATGGAATTTCTAAGGAAAAATTAAACTAGCCTTCTTAGCATATCATAAACATTCAGGGGGTAGTGAGTGAGTTACATAAGTGGAAGTCAAGTCATAAACATAAAGTTATAGCATACAAGCATAAGAAGTAGGGAAGTCATAAAAGCCATACATCATGTCCAACAAGCCAGCAATAGACTGAACGGGGCTAATAAGACATATCCCTAACTCATTCTCAAATAAAAATGAAAGACAATCTCAAACATAACATAAAAGTTGGATGATAGTAGGTTTCATCCCCAAAGAATGAGAACTCGCCCAATCGATCTCTGAAGCAGAACCAAATCTTGTCACGAGGATAAGGAGGATAGTCACACGACTCTACATTGTGAAATAATATAGGCATAAAGTATGCATTAGTATATTTAGATGTCTAAGTATGTAGGCATGCAATATAATAATAACATAAGATATATAGCTAAGTAATGCATGAGTAAGGGGATAAGTAGAACACAAATAAATGAATCACATACCAATATACTTTGAATATAAAAGATTCATGATAACATAATATATAAACATATGTGAACATGTCATTGTAACCGATAAGAGACCATGCGAGCCATAACATGAAATTCCAGCACTTCCCTACTTTAGAAAAAAAGGAGTTTACTTGTCGAGGTAGAACTCTACACGTCATAAGTTGTGTTAATCCATTAGCAAATCATATAGGGAAATAACATAAATCCTGCGGTAGCATGTAGTTATGGGACAATAGAATTTACTACTAATGGGCCATGCCTCAACTAGCGGGTGAACCGCAGTCCCAAGTTCCTCTAGGTGCTAAGTCGACATCCCACAGGATACATAATATAGGTTTAAAATCATACTTGTCATAATTTATCATCATAATTCATACTTGTACATCATCATCATAAGTTTGATCATAATCTCATAGTTCATAAAATCATGCATAGGAGTAGCACTACAAGAAAATAGGCCTTTAACGAGGGGAAATTTAGTCGCTAAAAGTAAATTCGATCGTTATTAGTCAATAATGACTGGTAAAAATCTCCTCGTCATCGGTTATTAAAAGCTCCGTCATTAAAAGTTAACGATTGGATTAAATCCAATTATTAAAAAAACGTTAACGATGACAAAAATTCAATTGTCATACCTCTTTTCAACAATCAAATTTTCCCTTCACTGATTGATATTCTAGTAATTAAAAAAAAAAGGGGCAAGCCCGGTGCACTAAAACTCCTGCTATGCGTAGGGTCCAGGAAAGGTCCCGACCACAAGAGTCTATTGTATGCAGTCTTACCTTGTATTTCTGTCAGAAGATGTTAGTAAGGTTTGAACCAGTGATCTTCTGGACACATGACAACAACTTTACCAGTTACTCCAAGGCTCCCCTTCACTTCTAGTTATTAAATCCTTAAATATAACCACAAATCAAATCATCAAAAGTGCATATATATATATATATACACACACATTGTCACGCCCCATGTCCCGTTAGGGCGGACTGGCACCCTTGCCGGTAAGGACCGGGAGAACCAACCTGTAACTATGCGCTTACTATACGTATTTGAGGGGTTCTACTTTTACCATGCCTTAAAGTAGATAAACAGTGATAATAAGCCAAAAGAAAATGCATATGACTAGGCCGTTGGGGCCACGGTGTC
>JAABOM020000007.1:321564-333283 GCA_011800125.2 Solanum clarkiae
TTTCGTCTCATATTAACTTAATTTTTTGAGTTTTTTTCATGGTTCAAAATAATTGAATTCTTTAACGTTCAAGATGAAAGTTTGAAATTTTTTCTCACACTTGCCCTTTCATTTATTAAAGTTTTCTGTTTTTTAGGAAAAAAATTACGCTGGTTGCAAAGTTAGATTTATGATTTCATTTGAGGGTAATAGTGAAAAACATGATTTATATTATGTCCTTAAATGTTTTTCTTAATATATATGGATTGCCTTAAAATGGGCCGGCGGGAGTATAAACAGTACTCTATGTGACACCATTTTCTTTTTAGTTTATCCGAGAAAGAATGTTACCTTACTTTGATCGAAAACAATTTAACTTCAAAAATTTACTTTTATTCTTAATAAAATGATTCTCATCCACATAAGTATCTAAAAATTATTATATACCACAAAAGTCTTTTCTTTTTTCTTAAACACTATTTGAAGTTAAAAAATGTCACATAAAATAAAACAAGAGAGTATAATTTTTTATCAAAAAAATTCGAATGAATTTTCTTAGCCCTTACTAGCTCCGCCGTAGAACCAACACTTGTCGCGTAGCTTAGATTATTTTGAACGTAGCAAACGAAATCATCTTGATATTGACTATTGTTTATGTGGTTAACTAACACATGCTGGATACGTAATTCAATGAGAAAACGAATAATACTGTCTTGCAACAAAAAAATGAAAAAAAGAAATATATTGCCTATTGTCTGACAAGGTCAATTACACAGTATGGACATGAAAGGGTCAAGTAAATTGGTTTACTTTAAGCCGTACAGACAGAAAATGATCAGGTATAGTTGCTAAATTAAAGTTGAAATATTTTGACCAAGTCTTTGAGATGCCATTTTTATTGGAGGGATAATAATTTAAAGACAACTATGACTATATTTATTTTAGATAATTAACTATTACTTTTAAAATTGAATGTAATTTTGTAATTAAACTCAGGCAATTAAACAACATATTAATACTATCTCTGTCTTATAATATAAGGAATTTTCCATTTTACACGATGATTAAGATGAGAGAAGCGAGACTGTGATGGTTTGGACATGTGCAGAGAAGGAGTACTAATGCTCCTGTTAGGAGGTGCGAGAGGTTGGTTTTAAGAGCTACACGGAGGGATAGAGGTAGACCGAATAAATATTGGGAGAGGTGATCAGACATGATATGACTAATTGGTTGGTAGGGTTAGGTGGTTATCTAGTCATGGGGTATAGTAGGGTAGAGGAGTAGTAGTGTTTTATAACATATGTTGTCATTATTTGTTGTTTATGTGTTAATTGTATCATATTTACGTATTGTTGTGTGCTTTTAGTTATTAGTCGTTTTTAGTTGTTCCGTTTCTTTTACTTTTTGTCATATCTAGTTTATTTTGCTTATGAGTTTTTGAGACGAGGATTCCTAGGAAACAACTTGTCTACTTCTATGAGGTAGTGGTAAGGTCTGCGTACATTCTATCCTCCCCAAACTTCACTTGAGGGATTCCACTGGGTATGTTATTGTATTAAGAAATCATCAATGGATTATTTAACTTTACCATTTTACCCTTCATTTATGTCAATGTATATTAAATTAAGTTAGAAAAAATCATTAATGCACTAATTAATGATGGAGGTAAAATGGAAAAAAATAATTAATGCTATCCTAATTTAGTAAGTGCACTTATAATATGGAACAAATATTTATAGAAAGATGCTCTTATATTAAAGGACGAATGTAGTAATAATTACATTATAATTATATTGTGATAAGATAAACAAGATAAGTAATTACTAAATTGTGTAATTATTAAGGTAATAATCACGATCCTAATATTACACCAATTATAATTATTAGGTGACTTTCCAAACTGATCCTTCAGGAACATTTCAGTTGAAAGCCTTTGGACTTACTACTCTCTCTATAACAAAAAGCTGGTTAAAAAGATCTCTTTTATTTTAAAAAAATATTTTATAAATCTAACTTTCTAATCACAAACATCATATAAATTAAAGTTTCACGTTTCATGTTGAGAGTATCAAAACTTTAAATTTAATGATGAAGTTACGAACCAATTCTCAAAAGAATACGTTATACTTAAGGTTTCTCAAATGCTCAAGCAAAAGAAAAAGGAAAGGATATTTGTCCTTCAAAGTGACTTTGCTTGTTTTGATCACTTTTGAATAAGGTAAATTTCGTCATCAAACGATATGATGTAGTGGATAGAGTTATCTTAGTTTGAGATTTAAATTTTAAATATAAAATTTATTTTAATAGGAATTACTTTCTCCTAAATAAAATTCTATTATAGCATAAATTTAAAATAGTCAAACTTTAATTCGAATTAATTAAAATAATATATTTATATATTAATCTTTTTATATATAATAACAATTTAACTCCAAAATAACTTTTAATTACTCAAATGTTCGTGACTTATTAATTTTTAAATATTTATTTTCTTCTTAAATTTCGTGTCAATATAAAATACAACAATAAGTGAGAATTGAAAGTTAATGGAGCTGGCACGGCAGGGCACGTGCAAGATTGGAAACATAGGGCACCCAGAAAGTGCGGACGTGGCTCCCTTGTTTGTAGCTTTTTTTACCGTTTGATGTGCCCCAAATGTTTTTTTTTTAGGTCACTATTTAAATTTTATATTAATTTTTAAAAGTTTATCCAATATAATTCTTTTGAAAAAAAATTATCCTTCTGTTCATCATTAGATTTTCATATAATATTTGTGCATATATTGTCCAATTTGATATACAAATAAAATAATCATCTAAATATAATAGCTTAAAAGATTTTAGAGTATACTATGATATTTTCATAGTATTTTCAATTTGCTAAACAACGTTGAGTTATACTAGAAGATTTATAAGTTATTAGAGAAATAAAAAAATTATTTCATCGATAAAACGTTCATGACGGTAGGTTCATAAACATTTTACAATATCATCATCCCTCGTTACGAAACAAACACCTACCCCCACCACCCTTCATTACGTATCAAATTTAGAATTCAATTATTATTCAAAAAATCGTCATTATAAAATTTAAAACTTAATAACAATAACATATCTAGTGAAATTTCACAAGTGGAGTCTGAGAAGAGTAAAATGTACATAGACCAAACTACTACCTCATCGAGATAGAAGAGTTGTTTTCGAAAAACTCTCATCTCAAAAACAAGCCCCATAAGCAGAAGATATAAGATATGGAAAAAGAGAAAAGAAAGAAAAAAAAAGACTAATAATAAAAAACAAATGATGATATGTAAAATATAATAAAAGTAACAAATAGGAGTATAAGATAGATAATGACATCACAAGATATAAAGATATGACTAATTCTACTAATCTACTATATCACAAGGTCAAACATCAACTTACTTCTACTAGCTTATTAGCCTTCTATTCTTATATGCGACGTGGACCTCCACTTCTTTCTATCTAAGATCATTATTTGCATTTATATTTCTATTTTGTGCTGGTTTTAGTTTATGTTGTTTAGATAATTTTTTCTCCTAAGTGAGTAAGGAAGGTGGGAGGGAGAGGCAAGCTTTTATTTTTATACCGTAATATGTCTAAATATAATTTGAAATCTTAGTAGTTCAGTTGATTGACTAATTGAATTTTGACCTTATTTGTAAGGGCTCAATTCCCAACATTATAATTCGTCTCTATTTTCCTTACCTTAAATATTTTCAAAAAATAGTCTAGACATAATTTCAATTTCATAAAGACTTATGTTTTGTTAGACATAAATTTAATTTTAAAAATAAAAAGTAAAAATTAATCTTTAAAATTTTACTGAATATATTGTTATAAAAATTAATGTTTTCAAAAAAACAAAAGTCAAAACATGTAATGTTTTTATTTATTTCGTCTTCGATTAGGCAGCAAAAAGAGAAGAAAGTCTCACCTGAAAAACAAAACAAAAAAAGTTGTAATGCAACCAATAATGCTAGAAAGACGACACACAAACGCGTACTTCATAAAGTAACTTAAATCTATAAATAATTTTTTATATCTATTTATTACTCCCTTTAATTTCACTTTATGGGAACATGTCTAATTGATTATCCAAAGGAAAAAAAAAAAACCTTTTGAATTTCTAATCTAAATCAAGTCATTTGTGTAGCTCTAACAAATTTCATATTTACTGCTAAAGGATATGATGCAGCGAATAGAATTACTTCTCCCTTAATCAAAGATCTCGAGTTCGGGTTCTAAAAATGAAAAATTTCTTGATAGAAAATGCTTCCTCCTAGATGAAATCCTATGCGGCATGAATCTGAATATACTCAGGTTTTAATGTGAATACCGAATACCTAAAGAGAAATAAAAAAAAAACAATTTTCATATTTGGGCTCTTCAAAATGCCATTAAATTCATAGTTATAAAATTATGAGTGTAAAATGAAAAATTTAAAGTTAAATTATTTCTAAATATAACGTAAGGTCATTTCATTTTGAACGGAATAAAATAGGTTTGGGAATACAGTAAAACTTTTCTATAACAATCACAATTCATAATCTTTTGTAACAATATTTCACTCCAATATTCAAGTTTTCTTTGGAATTTATTACACATACTTTACTTGAATTTGTAATTCTAAACTTATCATTCCTTTTGTTTTAGTTTATTTGTCCTGTTTTAATTTGATATGGAATTTAAAAAAGCAAATATCGTAAGATTTTTGAATATTAAAGATATATTAAAATATTTTTTAATTTTACCATCTTAAACATATGATATAAAAAATATATATTTTAAAATAGACTAAAAAAATGAATAAACAAATTGAAACTCATTTTTTTCTAGAAAGGTTTTTTTTATTTGTGCCAATTGCTAATTTGCAATGCAAGCCAGATTAAGCCGAGAATTATTTAGCAGCCAAAAAATTGGGTTCAAAGTCTATTCTTTCAGACCAGATATGTATTTTGCATTTGTCACCCAGCTAATAGCTTGTCTGGATGTATTCTAAATATATTACTAATATTTATTTGATTGTTATTGAATTTTTCAAAACTTTTGTTGGTAATTTTGTTAAATAAATCATGATCTCACAGTAAAAGTTTTATTTAATGTAATAATTGGTTTGGTCTGATTCGTCACTAACTTTTTCCTTTTTTCTTATTTTGCTTCTTACTTTTTTTTTTCTGTCTGAATTTATATAAATTAGTTTGATTTGACATAATTTTTTTTTTAAAAAGTATATTTTTAAAATTTATGCAATTATTGTCTAAAATAAATTATACACATGACTATGCATGATTTTTATTAAGAACAAAATGAGTATTTTAATATTAATTTATTACTAAATATAAAAAATATTATTTTTTAGTGACTAACTAAAATAATAAATGAGTCATATAAATTGAGACATACGAAATACTTAATATGTGATATTTTCTATTATAACTTTACGTCCTATTTATTTTGTAATATTGTAAATTTGTTCTATATATTGCTACTATGCCATTATAAAAACAACAAAATGATACAATTATCTCAATAATATATATAAATAATACTCCCTTTATTTCTATATTAACAGAATTTGTGAGGCAATATACATATATTAAGAAAAATGTTCAAAGATATAATTTAAATCATATTTTTCACAATTGTCTTTTGTGAGCTCATAAATATAACTTCACAAATAGTGAAGTTATCTTCTAAAAAAATATAAAATTTCAATAAATAAAAGGACAAATATAAAAATTCTAAACATTTATCCTGAATTTTAAATAATTTAATTATTTTAAATAATAAAAAAAATTAATTAACATGAAATAGAAAGGGTATAACGAAATAACTATCATGCTAGAGATGTATCTCCCAAGCAAATAAATTTTTGTTTTTACCGCAGTCAAAAGTTTGATGTGGCCAATCAGCTCAGCTAGTAACATTTGGGGTTAATGTTTGAAGAATTTGCTATTAATTATATAAAACAGGAGATTGTGGAAGAGCAATATAAATGTTGTGCTGCTTGGCAAATCAGTCTAATGCCTTTTTTTTTTAAATTTAAATATTTTAAATAAAAATAATTTTAAATTTAAATTAATTAAATTCGAATTCGAGAAAAAAGAAATAGTGGCAGTCATTTACTTTTGTCTTAACGTGCTGGCATGTCATTTACTCGTAGACGATAGACGTGGGGGCCTGAAAAATCTACCCACTAAATATTTTTATTTCACTCTGTTTTATTTATTGTATAATTCAAAGTAGTAAACCTGGCGTTGTCATTGAAATCGGTGCCCCTCTTAATAATTTAAATACTAACTAAAAACCTTGTGAGTACTTCCACACCAATCTGGCACCGTCATTTCCTTTCAAAAACGAGTAGCATAGTTGGCAAATTGAATGTCATTATTTACTTTAGAGAATCTTAATGTTATGTCAATTATTCAAATATAAACCAAGATTTTATTAAAGACGTGCTGGCATGTCATTATAAGATAGAAATGAAAAAAATAGGCTGTGAAGGAATAAATAGAGGTGTCTAGTTGCTATTTAATTCAAATTCACTCATTCACAACACACATCACCAGAGAAAAAAAATACTCTTGTTTCTCGAAAATTTTCTCATATCAAGAACAATGCGGCCTCCTAGCCGCGGAGTTTATTCGCTCGTTCTTGTTATTTCCATCTTGTCTTATCAGATGTTGTCTGTTGTAGGACAAGAAGGTGATAGCGATCGCGATGTCGATTTAGATGACATTAAGGCTAATGCTAGTAAGTTGAGTTTCGAAAATCCGAGGATTAGGGATGCATACATTGCCTTACGGTCTTGGAAAACAGCTATGTTTTCTGATCCTTTTAACTTCACAGCTAATTGGACAGGACCAAATGTTTGTTCCTATGGTGGGGTGTTTTGTGCTCCGTCTTTAACCGATCCTTCGATTAGAGTTGTGGCTGGTATCGATCTTAACCATGCTGACATTGCTGGTTCATTGGTTCCAGAACTTGGTCTTCTTACAGATCTGGTTCTGTTCCACCTCAACTCGAATCGTTTTTGCGGGGTTGTACCGAAAACCTTTAGCCATTTGAAGCTTCTGAGGGAGCTTGATTTGAGCAACAATAGGTTTGTTGGTGGATTCCCTAAGGTGGTTCTTTCATTACCTTCATTGAAGTTCTTGGATCTAAGGTTTAATGACTTTGAAGGACCAGTTCCCTCGAAACTTTTCGATAAAGATTTGGATGCGTTGTTCCTCAATGACAATAGGTTCCGTTTTGGCATCCCTGACAACTTGGGCAACTCCCCTGTTTCTGTTCTTGTGTTTGCTAATAACGATCTTGGAGGATGCATCCCCGCGAGCATTGGGAAAATGGGGAACACGTTGAATGAGCTGATACTGATGAATGATAATCTCACTGGGTGCTTGCCGCCGCAGATTGGCATGTTGAACAAGTTAACGGTGTTTGATGTTAGCTTCAACAAGATTCAAGGCCCATTGCCGTCTACTGTGAGCAGAATGAGGAGTGTGGAGCAGCTTAATGTGGCGCACAACAAGCTCACTGGGGTTATACCTACTAGCATTTGCCAACTTCCTAGGTTGCAGAACTTCACCTACTCTTTCAACTACTTTACCGGGGAAGCTCCAGTTTGTGCTGCGATTAGATCTGGAGATGGCAGGGAAAACTGTTTTGCTGGGAAGAAGAATCAAAGATCAGTAAAAGAATGCTCGTCGGATGATGCAAAACCATACGACTGTAAGAAATCTAAATGTTATAGTCCTTTTGCTACGTCTCCTTCAACAAGACCAAGGCCGAAACCAACGCCAAAACCAACACCAAAACCACCTGTTCATAGCAAACCACCACCACCTGCTTGGAAGTCTTCGGGTTCGCATATTAAGCGATCTCCACCGCCACCTGTATCGACTCCTCTACCTTCACCACCACCACCAACTTACAAAATCTCTCCTAAGCCTAGCCCTCCATCTTCTTCTTCTTCTTCTCCCCCACCACCTGTTTACAAAAAGTCCCCAACGTATAGACATAGAAGTCCACCACCCCCTACTCATGAAATTTCTCCTGTAACTCATCAATCACCTCCTCCACCTCCACCATCACCGGTGTACTACCACCCATCACCGTCGTCCCCACCACCACCATCACCAGTGTATTATTCTCCACCACCTCCGGTGTATCACGAACCACCTACGTATAACCCTCAATCACCGCCACCACCAACACCATCATACGAGCATCCAGTAACTCCATCACCACCACCACCAACACCATCATACGAGCATCCAATAACCCCATCACCACCACCACCAACACCATCATACGAACATCCAAAACCCCCATCACCATCACCGTCACCACCAGCTGGGTACACTCCTCCACAGGAGCCATCCCACCCAACCCCACCTACCCCACCTTGTAACGAACCGCCGCCTCCACCCACTTCACATTGGGAGCCAAAACCATCTCCACCATATACCTATTCTTCGCCGCCGCCTCCACCCACTTCACATTGGGAACCAAAACCATCGCCACCATACACCTATTCTTCGCCACCACCTCCACCTCCCACTTACCACTACTCATCACCTCCGCCACCATCACCATCACCTCCGCCACCCACTTACTACTACTCATCACCGCCGCCGCCGCCACCATCACCACCACCACCACCACCTCCACTTTACGAAAATATACCTCTTCCACCCGTTATAGGAGTCTCATATGCATCTCCACCACCGCCATCCATTCCATACTACTGAACAGGGGTCATCAGTTAGCCTCTTTAGTTCATTGCATTTGAGTTTCCATTAATGGATGGAGATTTGGAGAAGAAAAAATGAATTCATTTTTTTTTATGAATTATGTATACTTTGTTATTTATTTTTTGTAATATTTTTATTTTGAGTTTGATTATATTTTTATGAAAAATGGGTGGGTAATTAGCAAGGGGTTTAAGGTTTAATTAACCAGCAGTATTATATTATGCAAAAAGGGTGGTTGTGTATAACTACAATTTTACTGTTTCTTTTTAGAAAAACTCATTTATTCAATTATTAATAAACATAATTCGTGCATCAAGCTGTGAATAACATATTATATCATTTTTTTTTATAATTTTAATTTATATAATACAATATAATTTTTTGACGAAGACTATTTGGATCAACCTCTTGCGACATTTTAGCATTGCCCTTGCATGTATGTGTAAATCAGTTGGTGGTTAAAACACATCGAGACTCCATTAATCTAATTTTATTATTTAATTTTTCTTTATATATATAATATAAGTTTTTGATGATGAGATGAAGCCCTTAAGACATTTTATCTTTGTCCTTGCATGCATGGGTTAATCAATTGGTGGTTAAAACTCATTGAGATTCAATTTATCTAGTTTTACGTCGATTAGACCTATTAAGGTTCGGATCATTCACACTAATATCCCTATGTTATGGTGATTTTTAATTTCTATTCCTTAAATTTTTGTCTTTCAATAGTTTAAGTAACGAAAAAAGAAAAAGTCGTAAGTTAACATTTTCAATACGGAAGTTTATATTATGGTATTTTAATATTAGAGAAGTTATGCCTTATTATGCCGCTTAAATCCTACATAACTTATGTTGTTAATTAAAGACATAAGTTCACTTTATTATTCATCAGTTATGTCTTATCGGACATAATTTAGTTACTACAAATTTATATCAATAGAAGCATAAGTTCGTTACTTTAAAAAATTCACAACTTACAAATTATATCATACGAGGCATAAGTTTAAATTGAAAATCGAGAAAACTTGCGCAAACACTCTAAAATTAGAACAATAAAGAGATTCAGAGTATTGTACAGACTGTGGTCCTCTCCAAAATTAATTACTATGAAGAGTAGAGTAGATGAATATGCTTGAAATTGAATTTTCACAACTACTGCACATTGGCAATACATTATTGTAATTGCCTATAAAGAAATGGCAGTAATGAATAGCAATAATTCACTGCAAAATTATTTCAAGTTATATTTTACAATTCCAATTATTGAGGCCAACTATTCAATGACAGAAAGCTGTCTCCTCACCAAATCTACCTGGGCATTCTCTACACTCTACAGAAAGAAAATAAATGAGTAAAAAGTATATTTTTTAAAAATTCAATAAAGGAAGGACTTTTTGGTGGAGTTATTTTAGGAAAAAATGTGGGAGAAAGTGACTTTCGAAGTGGATAAAATACGGGAGGTGAAATTGAATAATTTAGATATGTATGAAAAGATGCATAGATATTTTAGTAAGGAGGTATAAACAGTTAATGCTAAAGGGTTTGAGGAAAGGTAGAAATAGAAGGTCGAAGAAGTATTGGAGAAATATGAGACATGACAAGCCTGTTCTTTAGAGAGAATATAATTCGAGATAAGAGAATGTAAAGGCCGCTAGTACTGTGAAGAATACTCTCTATGGTCTATATTACAAGGTGTTTTTAGTATTTATGATTAGTTAATTGTTCTTTTTTCAAATTTGTTCTTATTAAGACAAGTTAATATTTTACATAACTAAGAATTAATAGAATTATCTAATTAAGGGTAATTTATTTATTTATTTATTTTAAAAGAAGATTGGCGATAGGGAAGGAGAAGCGGAGAGGGGAATTACGATGTAAAAAATCGGACCTTCACCAATAAAGTGAAAGTTCAAATAGTCAATTAACTGGGCTACTAATTAAAAGTAATTTAAGATCATGTGGTAAAATTTATTCCTTTTCTTTCCAAAAATAACTCTCTGCTTTATTTGAAAATCATTGTTTAGTTGGGAAATTTTCAAATTCAACTTAAAGTGTATTTCAAATGTACTTAAGTATATTCAAGTATTTCAAATATGCTTAAGGGTCTCATTGGAAAGCCGCTTTGGTAATTGAATTTAGTGTAATTATTTATAATTACATTGCATGAATTATTTAGTTAGTCATGTAATTACTTGGTCAGTAGGTAATTTGATGTAATTGTCAAAGCGTAATTACACCCTCTAATTCATAGGGAAAGACTGTCAATTGCAGGTAATTACACATTGTAATTATAAGCTTATTACTTTTTGCTTTTTTTTTTTTAATTTTCATTTAAATTTATTTTTTAGTTTTCTATTTTAGTTTTTTTAAAAAAATATATTTTCAATATTTTCTAAAAATGTATTGTCATATTATGCTACTTATTTTATTTTATTCTCATTCTCAACCTTTACTTCAAGTGATTCTATGTAATTTTTTGTATTACCTATCACTTAATTTATTTAATATTTATTTTTTATCATTACCATTGTTTCATTGGTAGTTTAGTTTTTAAATTAGAGTAGACTACAGTTTTGAATAAGGTTATAGATTTACTTTTCTTTTCTTTTCTTCTAAATCATATTTGTGTATGGTTTGTTGAAATTTGACCTAAAAGTATTATGTTAAAATTTTTAGAATTTAGAACTTATGTTATATTTTTAATGTTTTAGGAGTATTGATTTGATACTTTACATAATAAGCTATTTTTAGTTAGACTGGATAGATTATTTTTTTATCTGATGTTTTAATCATTTTATGACAATATATTTGTATATTAATCTTTCTGCCAAACATGCATTTCATGATGTTCATAGAAATTTTGTACTTTTAATTTTCTTGTTCATACTTCCTTGATATTATTATATGTATTGTGATGAGATTGGACATCTATTTACTATGTGACTTGTGTATTAGTTT
>JAABOM020000007.1:334127-352927 GCA_011800125.2 Solanum clarkiae
ATGTGTGTGTGTGTGTGTAAAAGTTAATGTTATAAAATGCCAAACCAGTCGATATTGCATGTGTATAATGAATAACTTATGTTGTCGTGACACTTTGTATAAATATCAAATATAATATTTTGTTATCCAGGTTACATTCCAAATCAAATGGTAGCTGTTGTGTCTTAAAATGAACTAAGCCACTTAGGTCGTGTACTTGTGACTCATGAAAAAAATCTATAAGTCTAAAAGGGATCCTGTGATTAAGATATCAATATATGTATATGGATATAGTTTAAAAATGATGTATATATACACAAGTTGAGTTTAAAAAAAAGTTTAATATAAAACAAACTTCAAATTAAAAACAAAGATATCATAACATGTTCATGGATTCAAAACAAACAGAAAATAGATAAATATACTAAGGAATATCCATAACATTCTCTGTTTTCGGCATAATGAAAACGTCTCTAGGCCTTGGTGAGTCGTTGTTCTCACTAACGTAACCTCTACGCGCCTTGTCGATCCCGTATTTTCATAACAGTGCGGTGTACCTCTTAAGAAGATACTCTGCATCTAAACGATCAGATTTTAAACGCATCTGTGTTTTGAATGCAAGATGTCGTTGTTTTCCAGTCAGAATCATCCGAGAAGCACTTTAGCACATAGATGAAAAAAATAATAATTACATATTAAGTTTTCAAATTAAAAATAATATGATACATGATTTTTAACTTTTTCAATGAAACACACAAGAATTACACAATGTTGACGATATATTAAATCTCAAATAGCAACAATAAATTTTAAAAAATCTTGATACTAACACTTTGTTTTTTGAGGTATCAATTAACCTGCATCGTGTAATATATATTAATTAAATATTTTTACAATCTATTACAAACACTCTTTATGTATCAATAATTATTCACATGACTAAAATATACGTACGATTTAGTGTCAGATCTTTTCACCTTGAAATTGCAGCTTTTGTCTACCTTATACCTCCCTATTATTGATACTAACATTGATTTATTCTTAGACACTTGCTTTTCTCTAACATCAACATCATTTTGAAGTATCAAGTAAGGTTGATACGCCCATCCCTAACATCAACTATTAAAACTTATCATAATTTGATGCACCAAAAATTTTCAATCACTGTTATACCACCTCAGTAGTTGGAATAACTTTGTACCTTTCATGGTCAGATCTTTTAACTTTGAAGTTGAATCCAATTATGCACTTTAAACCTCGCCATAACATCAAATAACGTTGTTTTGTCCTTGTACATATTTTTCACCTTCACATCGACATTTGTTGAGTCACAAATTATGTTTGATACGTCAATATCAGGCAAGTAACAAGTAACCATACAATCCGATTCGATCATTCCAATTAATGCATCAAACATCATAATCTCATTACCCTCTAAATTACTGGTATCCATGCATAATGGGTACACACCAAACCCACGTTCCTTTTTCTTTATTTCTAGATGCAACTTCACCCCATGTCATTGCGGATACAAATTGGAGATGCATTACCTTTAACAACGTACCGAATCTTGATTTTCTTCATTTGTTTGTTGATATCTAACACAACCGCAATCGCAGATCTAAGATTTACAAAAGAGATATTCTCACCTACAATAATTCCGTCACTTTTATAACCACTATACAATATATCAGATTCCCATATTCCACTGTGATGGATCAACATCGAGATATTCATGATCAATGACTTTTTTTTTTATCGAGAATCAATATTTGAATTTGAACTATTAAGATTCTTCATTTTTTTAAAAAAATTTGAACGTAACAGACTTTTATATTTTTGGGGAGGATTGATTGTTGCTACTAAAACGTTGAGCGTTAATTGGGGGATCACAGATAAAAGGACAGTTTGTTATTCCTTATTTAACACAGCAACCTACAAAATCCGATAATGCATAATTAGGTATCAACCATATTTTGTAAGTGTAAAAGTTGTGGTTTTTGGGAATTGTGGCAAAACAGTATGAGACCCCTATAATTTATACTAAAATAAGTAGAGATTGGGCTTGGTAGGCCCAATCTTCCCTATTCTAATTCTAGCATGAATTTGGGATTGCCCAACCTTTTAAAAATCTTGCTATTGTTGCTGAACTAAAATTGGGCTTTTGGCCCCTTTTCCCTATTGTATATAGTGGATGTACACCAGTGTATATCTTCTGCATTTAACTTTCGAAATTTCAAGTTTAAAATCGGTGGCAGCTTCCCTCCTCTGTGAACTGGTGAAACTGATTCGAGGATATTGGAGGTTTGATTCAACTTGAGAAAATGTTGTTTTTTAAGGAAGTTGTTTTTCTGGTTGAAAGGGCTAGGGGTGTGCATTGGTCGGTTCGATTAGATTTTACACATTATCGGTTCAGTTTATCGCTTTTCAATTTTTAAATATGCTAAATCAATAACAAATCAATAAAATAATTTTTATCGGGTTTCGATTTATCGGTTTTAAGACTTTAACGGTTCGGTTTTTGATTTACCAGAGAAGGATGATAATGAGAATTTGCATTAGTAAAAACATATGTAGTACGAAAAAGTAAAGATTAAAGACTAAATACTAGAGTGGGTGATTAAACATTTTAAGTACGATAAAGATTAAAATAGGTAAAATACTACTATAATGTCCTATTACTATTAAATTACTAATATATAATATTTATGAAGGGTAAAATAGTGAATTATAATCTTATTGAGTTATCGGTTTATCCAATAATAAAAAATGATATCGAACTGATAACTCAATAATTTATTTTCGAAATTATTAAAACCCCGATAACCTAAAAATCCGATAACCTAATAGCCTAATAACAATAAAGCAATATATTTTTATCGATTCGATTTATTGATCAGTTCGATTTTTTTACACCCCTAAAAAGTGCTCATATTTCACGTACATGAAGGACCATTTTAGTAATATATTAGACAAGGACGACAGAAATAGAGCAGTCTTAAGATTTGAGGGACCATTTTTGAGTTAATAATTACTTGATATTAAAACTTAAAAAATATATCCACATATACAAAGTACAACTGGTAAACTGACCTGATAGCCTCTCAGCTTCGAACCAGTCGCAAAAACCCTAATTTCAGAGTTGGCTACAGCTTAGGGTTCCGTCAAACCTAACCAGTACTTCATCGGCGGAATACCGACCATCGGTCGTCCATCAGAGAGCATCACCAGAAATGGACTTCGACGAGTACGATTATCTGGAGAAGACCGTGGAAGAGACTAACGGTACTTCTACGAAGAGCAAAGACAAAGACAATTACAGCAGCGCCGAGAAGGAGAAGAGCGAGAAAGGCTATCGCCGAAGGGAGAGAGATGGGAGTGAGGAATACGCTGACGACGACAATAGAGAGCGCCGGAGCAGCAAAAGGTCTCGCGGCGACGGTGAGAGCATCAGAGAGAAGGATAAGGAGAGAGATAAGGATAGAGATAGGGAAAGGTCGTCAAGGCATCGTAGCAGGGACCGGGAATCTGAGAGAGACAAAGAGAGAAGCTCAAAAGATCGTGACCGTGACCGTGACAGAGAGAAGAGGGACAAGGAGAAGGAAAAAGAGAGGGATAGAGACAGGGAGAAGGAGAAGGAGAAGGAGAAGGAACGGGATAGGGATAGGAAGAGTAGAGATCGGGATAGAGATAGAGATAAGGAGCGAGAGAGGGAGAAAGAGAGGGAGAGGGAGAGGGAGAGGGAGAGGTCAAGGAGGAGCCGTAGTCGTTCCAGGATTGAGCGAGAGCGAGAGAAAGAGCTGCTGAGAGAGAGCGAGCGTGACTTTGAATCACGGGAGAGCAGGTTAAACTCTTCGCTTTGCTTGCGTCTTATGTTAAATTATCAGTTTCATAAGTGCTGCTGTTTGTTGCTTCTTAACAAATTTGAGTTTATTTAAAAATGATTTGTGTTTTGATGATAATTATATTAATTCAAGCTGTAATGATTGGAGAATAGTTTCCAAAGTACATGAATATGGCTGGCAACTGCAATTATGCAGCTGCTAATGTGGTGAAAGGCATTGTGAAAATGAAAAAGAATGATCAATATTTGCATCTCATCTTCTTCATTTCTCAAACTAATATCAATTTTTTTACTGGGCTGTTGACTGTTTTTGTTACTTAAAAGAACTGAAAATTAGGTCATGGCTGAGTTTAAGTATGTGCTTGAACACACTCTGCTGAGTGTTTTGAGTTCTAGTGGGTTCAAAGGGGAAGACAATTTAAAAGTGGTCTAAGTGCGTAAAAGAGTGTCAGTTTATCCACAAAGAATGTAATATTCTGACTTGGGTTGAAATCGTAGATGGATTGTTTCCACATCTTAATGGGCTAACAATGCGGAAACCCTTCAAGGCTTGATTGAAGAAGTGGCTTATTCCCACATATATTGAGTATGATAAGGTCTGTTAAGTTTCTTTTGGTCTTTGAGATTTTCACTCACTTTTGAATCCTTCTAATGTTTCTGCATTGATGGATTTAAGGTTACTTTTTTCTTAAATCTGAATTGAGATGTTGACAAATGATGTATTGAATTTCTAGGTTGGCAACGCATATGGTGTGAGGCTGTATCAGTTTTTCAACCTTTTCTTCTGTACGAAGACGAAAATATATTTAACCCCATATGTGATTCTTTTATGTGAAAGCAGGAAAAGTCTCAAAATTTGGTGCTGGGCGGCGAATAATGTCACAACACATACTGCATTCATATTCTTAACTTGATATTTAATACTTGGAGATGCTTCAAAAGTCAAATTATCTTCTAGATTTTGCTTCATTTGTACTTGTTAGCTTTTTCTCTGTGAATGATGTGTTTTACTTGGAGGTTAAAATTCTAGTTACTTTCTATTTAGATATAAAAAACGTAACTCATTTGGGGTCCTTGAACATTTATGAGGACATCATGCAATTTTCGTCTAAACAAGTATATCACTGAAACTTGTGTTTTTAACTAGCCTATCAAAAGTATGGAATCTTGTTGACTTCTCCACAGTTTTCTTGAATGGGCTTGCGTTGATGATCTATCATGCTGCAGGAGCAGCTCTATCTAATTGAAAAGAGGTGAAAGTTAGCACCAGAAGGGAGATTTTAGAGGATGAGGATTCATCATGTCATAATATAATTTGTAGCATGTCTATGTATTTATGCATGTTTGGTTGAACTTTGATGTTTATGATAATCGATTACCTTCAATGTAGCAGGTGCAACATGAAATACTTGAAATTAAAATCCATGTCCTACTATGTGCACTTATTCTATAGTTGGAGCCTCGTTTTTTTCGGTCTTTACTAACCTTGAGATTAGGTCAATTTACAGTCTGATTTGCTTCAGTATGTTCTATATTTTGTGAAATTGGAGAAATAGGAAAGCAAGGGTCTGTGTGAACTCTAGCTGGTTAACGAAGTCATGTTTAAAATAATTCCTTGCTATGATCTATGCCGTACATATTCTCATTTTGGTCTGAGTCATATATACAGGAGATTCAAGGAGAAGAAAGAAAAAATAGAACCAGAAGCTGACCCAGAAAGGGACCAGAGAACTGTTTTTGCTTACCAGGTAGATAGTTTCTATGTTTTTGTTTCTGCCTTGTTCATTTACATACTCATTTCAAATAGGTGGTTTATCTGATCAAAATGTTCATTCTCTGATGTATATTTGGTTTGAACTTCTATAGATGCCCCTGAAGGCAACTGAAAGGGATGTGTATGAGTTCTTTTCCCAAGCAGGAAAGGTTAGTTCACTTGGTCCTCGTTTGCTTCATGGTAAATGAACTATGCTGAAACTTTATGGTTTGATGATCAATGTGTGCTGGTTACGTTTGTCCTAGGATTTCATTTTCTTGTGATCCTCTAGAATTGATATGATACTTCATGTTTAGGACCGAAAAAGTGATTTGTGTTCTTCACTTGACCCTTCTTCCGTATCCTATTAGTGCATGCTGTATGCATCTCCTTGCTGTTGCAGTAACTGCTTCTCTGCCTTCTTTATCAGGTAGCTTAATTACATTCTCACGTCTCAAGATTCTATACTTGATTAGATGAACAATATAGTCTGATCAGGTTATAACTGATGATTTTATGCATGACCTATTGCAGGTCTTGTGGTGTATATAGTATGAGTGTACCAAAAGGCCCTCTAAATTCAGTTTATCATGAGGATTTCTGTTTTTTGACATTCCTTTGTACATTTCTAGGTTAGAGATGTGAGGTTAATCATGGACCGGAATTCAAGGCGATCAAAAGGAGTCGGGTATGTCGTTCAAACTCTCTACCCTACTATTTTGGATGTGATTTCTTCTTCATTGCTTTCTCAAGTAAATTAATGTGGATCTTGCTTTGCAAAGTACTAATAGTCCCAAGGATCACAATATGCTACTTTTTTTCCTGGGGAGATGTTAACCATATTTGATTGACTCTAGCATTGGGGCATTTTACAGTTCCTAATTCAAACTAAAGTTTTTTTTTTGTCTACTATGATGGTTAATAAAATTGCAGCTTTGCAACTAAACTATATTCTTGATTTGTTCTTTTGACTTTTGTGTGGCTCTATTACTCTTCTCCTTTGGAAACAGTGTTTCTCATAACTGTTTTTTGCTTTTTATAGATCTTCCTTTTGTTTGGTGGTTCTATATTTCAGAGAAATAAGCCACATTTCCAGTCCCAAGTCTGGATTAGGGAGAAAGATTGCAGGTTTTATATAAAATGGGTCCAGGTAGAGCAAAATAGAATGTGAGGATTCTATGCTGGCCCAAGTCGCGGGTTGTGTAGTTGTTGTAAACATGCATTTTTGACTTGCTTGAAAACCATCATGATTGGTGGAGTAATGGTTATTTGTATTGTACTTGTGAAACGAACAGGATTATTTTGATTGCCAAGTACTGTGAATTTTAGTTGAGTTGAATCCCAAGATTGCTTCATTTATAGTTATCAGATTTGGTCTGTCAATAATATACCAATTGTAGATGTAGTAGACCACATATCAGTTATTGGTCCTGAGAGCAGTTAAAGTTTTTGGGACATGGATCAGATCCTAAACTGTATGATTTCAAGTGCATCTACCTAAGGACTACTGGTGCTTCTAGTGGGACCCAGGTCTATGTGTATTGCCCTTTTCTGTTGGGAATTCCAAGCACTGGTTTAGTCTGATTGTTGACATAAGCAGTTCTAGGGCTTAGTACTACCATTGGTAAGGCTGTCAAGTCCTTTCTCTGGATGTTTCTGTCACTAATCAGGGTACTTCTTTATGCTTCTCGGTCCTGCCACGATCTTTTGGATGAAAAAAATATTATTAACGAAGGGCAAAATCTAGCCTGTATTCAAGCTGTATACAAAGAGTAGAAACCTTACAAATATACATGATTATGTATGAATGTCACTTAAGCATCTACATAAGTAGGAATCTCATGTGCACCAAAAAAAACACAAGGAATCTATGCAGGTACATTGAGTTTTCAGTTTTGTTAATAGATTATTGGTATCTATGCAGGTACATTGAGTTTTATGATGCTATGTCTGTGCCAATGGCTATTGCTTTATCTGGGCGCTTGCTTTTTGGCCAACCAGTCATGGTAAAACCTTCGGAAGCTGAAAAGAACCTCGTTCAGTCAACTGCTTCTGGTGCTGGATCAGGGTTGGCAGGGCCAAATGCTGCCTCTGAGAGAAAACTTTATGTAGGAAATCTTCATTTCAACATGACAGAGTTGCAGCTTAGACAGGTGAGAAGACTGTGACTCTTTATCTGTGTATAGTAACAAATCACTAGAATATTTACTTGTCATGTGCACTGCATGATGGTGGTGGCTCAAAGACAATATTCTACGATGCTGATCTACCTTGACTTATAGAATATAACATGCTGCTGAACATATGTATTTTATAGTGGAAATAAAGTTCGGGCAAACACCTATATGGGTGTGTGTATCAAATACTTCATTCATGATTTTCTTTCTTAGGGATCTTTTGTTTCTTGTAAATTAAGTACTTGATACAGACACTCATATATGTATTTGCCTAAACTTTATTTCTTCTATAATACTAATTTGTTTTCTCAGCATGTATGACTGACATTTGCAACGTCGTTGCTACAATAATTTGACTAAGCTTTTATCTTCTGTTTCTAATTATATTTTGTTATGGCTGGTGTGTTCAGATATTTGAAGCTTTTGGGCCAGTAGAGCTTGTTCAATTACCTACAGATCCTGAAACAGGACATTGCAAAGGATTTGGGTTTGTCCAAGTCGGTCTTTAGTGAACTGCAATATTTCTCTGTAGTGTATATTCTCTATCATTATGTTATTTCTTTTAGTAACTTCTTTGTGTCTCAATTTTGGTTCATCTTAGTTTGCTCAACTTGAACACGCAAAGGCAGCTCAAAGTTTGAATGGCAAGCTTGAGATTGCAGGTCGCACGATCAAGGTATGTTGATAGACTGAACTCATTGGTGATATGTAGTTGCTCTAGATCTTGCTTTTCTGAATACTGTTGGATGACAATATTTACCGACCCTTGATTGGCCTTTTGGTTCAATGAAGGTTTCATCCGTTACTGAACATGTTGGAGTACAAGATGCTGGAGCTAAAACTGCAGATTTTGATGATGATGAAGGGGGTGGTTTGGTGAGTTTTGCTTTTAAATTGATTGTAGAATGACCTTGCAAGCCATCTTTCCCTCAAGTGAGTTAAATACTTCATAAATAATGAGTATGATGGTGGTAAAAGGTCCATCCACACAACCTGAGAAAAGCGATTAAGAATGTGCCAGTGTGCTGCATCATCATTATAGTTTTTAGTCTCTTTTTCTTCTTCCCATTTTCCCTTTTTTTCCCCGGGGTTTCTTTGGTATTTCAGAAAAAATGAACCAAGCCGACTAAGTAAATGCATTAATATAGAAATTTTATGATCGTAAATTTATTTTTATTAAGACACTTTATATGTCTTTAACCATAAAAGTTGTTAGATGTTTTGTTTTAAAACAATATCATCTTGAGTATCCCAATTTTCTATGTTGAAGTTATTTAGAAGTGGTCTATTTATTGTTTTAACATTTCAGGCTAGAAGATAAGTTTGAAAACAATTATGGATGTAAGATCTTTTGTTCTGTGGAAGTGGATAGTTGCCACATCTCACTGTGAACTTTCTTACATATATATGCTTTTATTAGGTAATAGGTTTAATCAATTTGTTTGACTCTCGCTAAACATAAAGACACCAGAAATTGTGTCTTTAGCTCTAGTAGAGAGTGAAATGAATTTGTATTTCATGTGGGGACAACAACATCATATCCAACGAAATCCTCACCTGGTGAGGTATGGGGAGGGCAGGTGTACGCAAATCTTACCACTACCTCGAGAAGGTAGGAGTGTGTTTTTAAAAGACCGTCAGTTAAGTACATCCAACCAAGTAAAAGGAGAAGAAACAAAGAAGAAAACATATCTGTTAATAAAAAAAGCAGTGTAAAAGTATACAAGAAAGGAACAACGACGACAACAAAATAGTGTGATAATTGAAACACAAAGCACAAAATATGGCAATAACTATAAGGATACGACTAGTACTACAACAAGCACCATCAAGCCTAAGTCTACGGACGGCAAGACAATACTTTACCCTACTAACATTCTATCCTAATACATGAGCTCCACTCCTTGCTATCTTGAGTCATGTCCTCGGTGATATGCCACCCTTGCCTTCTCTTGGATAACTTGATTCCTAATCTTGTCACTCCTAGTATTTCCACACATTTATGTTGTATTTCATATGGGAAAAACTAAAAACACCCCAGATTCAAACAAAAAATATTGATTATTCGAAATCTTAGTGAAACACTGGATTTCTTATCTCATGTCTGCTTTTCGTGAAAAAATACCAATTGAAGTTCTTTGTTTTGGTTTGGGTTTGGTTTAGATGAAAACAGAGACAAACCAAACCATGGACACACCCTAAGCATAACACTGAAAAAGAATATAACATGAAAAAGAATATAACATGAAACCATTATCAAGAATAGGAAGATATGCTTTGACTTCCTTTATTCATCTGGTTTATGTTGTCTGTGAGTTGTATCTCCTCCTCCTAGAGGAATTCTGATTTTGTATTGGAGCATTGTAAAGCAGAATCTTATTTGAGTTTTAGTTCTTGTTTTTACATGTTTTAGGAAAATTACAGGACATTCTTTTCATTCTGGGATGTTAAAAATGTGAGACTTTAACACTGCCTCATAAATATTACTCCCTCTGTCCCATTTTATGTGGCATCCTTTGACTTGACATGCTGTTTAAGAAAAAAAGTAAGACTTTTGAAACTTGTAGTCTAAAATCATTTTGAGATATTTGTGTGGTTGAGAATCATTTCATTAAGGGTAAAAGGGGAATTTTAAGGTTAAATTGCTTCCGATTAGAGTAAGGTGACATTCTTTTTTGGACTGACTAAAAAGGAAAGGGTGCCACATAAAATGGGACAGAGGGAGTACTATTTTGTAGAATATCCACAACTTCTAGGGAGACCAGTCCCTAACTATGGGGCTGAACTAGGCCTAGGTGCCATTCTTTACATGTATCAGTGCTAGGTCCATCCTTATTTGGGCTTCTGGTTCTTGCTCCAATTGGGCCTAGACGTGAAGGGGTTATTAGAGTGGGTTAGAGTCCCACAACCAATGTGGAATGAATGGGTGGTTTACTTTTATGTACTTGGACTATCCCACCCTCCCCTATAAGCAGCTTTTGGAGCTGAATTAGGCCCAAGATTAACATTGATGTGATGTTCGCTATACCAAACTAACTTTCTAATCAATCATTTTAATATTCCTTTCACTACCTTTGATGTAATATGCAAAAGTCAAATGAATATCTTATACTGTCTAGTCTAATACTCATACAGAAGTGCAATGAGTGCTACATAATTTCTTCAATGTTACCATGATATAGTATTTGCAACAGAAATTTGTGTGGAACATGTGCAAGAGCTTAATGAGTTCACGATATCAGATCATGCTTCTTTCTTTCCTATATACCATGTACAAAAATAGTTGTCTTAAGTGCACTGCTAAACCAGACTCACACTTGTGGGATTTCACTAGGTATGTTTTTGTTGTACTAAAAGCAGCTCATTAGCAGTGGATCCGATCTTATCCATTCTTGGAAGTATGAAGTATAGGGGATGGATCTTGTATTTTTTAAAGACTAATTCATTCTGAAGCTGCTCAGGAAGCGATAGCCTAATTTTATTCATAGTATGAAAATTAGCGGGAATTTTCCTTTTTCTGTAAATTGACAATTTTCTTTTTCTTTTGGTAACTCTGCATATGGATGCCTATTACATTAGATATCTGATGAAATCATTCTCTCTGATATTAAACTGTGGAGAGATAGGAAATTATACTGCCAAATGAGAGCTGTAGGCTTCTAATAATTTTTATCTCTATCATAAAGTGCACTCCCATCTGAATCATTTTTCTGTATTCCAGGCATTGAATGCTCAGTCTAGGGCCATGCTTATGGCAAAGTTGGACCGCAGTGGTGTTGCTTCAAGGTTTGTCCAGCTTTCTCCCTCTTTTGGGCTGCTCATCTGTATCTTTTCCCTCCATTTTTAGGGGGTGGGTGGGTGGGTGTATTTTTAGCATATTTGCATAAATCTAATGCTCAAATTTCTCTGCAGTGTTGTGGGTACACTTGGAGTTCCTGCACTTAATGGAGCAGCTCAGCCAGCAATGAACATGCCAATGGGTGGGGCAACAGCTTTTCCGAATATGCTGCCAACGCAACTCATTGCTTCCATGGCTCCCGAACCCATTGGAATTCCCAGCGAATGTTTATTATTAAAAAACATGTTTGATCCTGCAACTGAGGTTTGTGTCCCTAGGGAATTTCATATTTAGCAACGTATTTCTCACCCATCATCGATGGGAGGTGAATATCTGATTCTCTATTATTTCACAATATATTGATCTTTCAAGTATGTTCTGCAGACGGATCCAGAATTTGATTTGGATATTAGAGATGATGTAAAGGAGGAATGTTCCAAGTATGGCAGGGTCAAGCATATACACGTGGACAAGTATGTGGTTAATTTATTTGATGTTAAGTTTTCTGCTAAAATAGTAAAAAATGCTTTCATTTCTTTGCCCGTCAGATATTTTAATTTGTTGATGAGTACTTCTGGATAAGATAATGCATTTCATCCTCTTAGTGCTTTCCTCTTATTAGACACGAAGAAACCTCGTTTTTGTTTTTAAAAAAGGGAAAGACTAAAGCAGCATTTAGCTTGTAAATGACACTGAACTATGACATCAGCTTCAAATTTGATTGTTGAATGACCTACAGATTTTTAAATGGCTAGTTCTTCACTCCTCTTGGACAATTCACTTTTAAAAACCATGATCCAATAGTCACCTATTCTTGTTGGCTATTTACTGTTAAATTAATATTATTTTCGTCAGGTATTAATCCTAGATGTATCTTTTGGCAGGAATACTGCTGGTTATGTGTACTTGCGGTTTGATAGTGTTGAAGCTGCATCTCGTGCTCAACAAGCTATGCATAAGAGATGGTTTGCTGGCAGATCAATTTCTGCCATCTATTTGGTAAATGTTTAAGTTCTCCGAGCATTTGTGTTCCCATCTGCCTTATCTTCTTATAATGCGTAAATGGTTCATTGGACGTATTATTTTTTTTTGGGAGGGGACGTTGGGGTTATGGAATGTTAAAGTCTACCCTGTTAGTTTCTTGAAGTGTCAATTTGGTCCTATCTGTTTATTGTGGCATCTTGATTCCAGTAATGGTAGATAGCTGTGAAGTGAAATTGGAGTTCAGACCAAGAAACAAAGAAGAAAATTTTACCAACTTCTCGGCTAATTTTGATCTGGTGTTTTGTTCTCACTTAACCAAAGAATGAATATACTTAATCTGTACTTTTTCATTAAAATTGACTGTAGATCATTCCTTTTTACTCACCTTATCAACGCCCCTATGTAAAATGGACCCAAAGCATTTTTAGTTGCAACTTTGTTATATGTTTTTTGTCAGTTTACCTAGACTCTTGTTTATGTCTTGATTGAGCTTTTCTTTAAATAAAAAATGTTGTTAGATTTTTCTTGATGTATTTTCCTGTTGTGCAGCAACCTTATGAATATGATGCCAAGTTCAAAGGTACAGGCTAAAAGGTTTCAGACAGCAGGGAGCTTTCTAAAATGTCGGAAGACTGTTGATTTGTCTATTGTAATTGCAAAACTGCAGCTGATTTTGTATTCAAGTTTGGGATCTTAGTGATACCAAAGACTCGTTAAGGGTTCTGTATACTTGGACACGCGAGGTTATAGGTGTTATTGTGACACACAATCTCTTTTTAATCAACCATGTCACTTGGGCACTATGAATCAAGGTTCACAGCCTCAACTCATTGTGTGCAACATTTATTCACATCTTATAGATCTGATTTTAGGGTGCTTGTTATTGTTCAAAATTTTGGAAATCATCTTTTGCAGGATTTTTTATTTTAAAAATGTGAAAAATTACTTTCCCAGTGAAAGTAGGGAGATCAAGTTTATCCTGGGTCTGTGTTGATCGTCTCCTTTTTGGGGTACAGTGCAATAGTAGTCACAGGAGACGAATAGCATTTCACGTGGGTCAATTGAACCACCTTATAATAGAGAGGATGCCAAGAGATGAAATTATTAGACGTTACGTAGTCTTCATTGCTAGAAGTCAAGGGGTTTCATTGAATTGCTTTTACATCAATATCAATTAATGAGTATGTGGAGAGAAGACTAATTTGTAATCAGAAAAACACTATATAACAACAAAGAGTGAGTTACTTTTCAATAATAATTGAGTATGTGTTAAAAGTTGATGCTATTGAAGTATGCTCCTATTTGATAAATTGGTCAAATAAATCGTCTTCCCACCTAATGCAGATGAGCATTGGTTGCTTAGCTGAAGAAAATGCTTTATGTTTTCTTCGCCCCGAATACCATGTTTAGTTTTTCCATTCAAATGTTCTGTACTTCTGTTTATATACTTTTAATAAATTATTAGTACGTTATATAATCAAATTATTTTATGCACCTTTTATTACTTTTTACCAAATTGGTAAGATATTTATTCTTTTTTAAATAGTTCAATCATATTTTTGGTATTACTATCACAAGACGGATGAATTCTGTTTTAGCAAACATGAACCCTTTTTTAGGAATCTTAATCATATTAGTTCAAGATTGAAATGACAATTGACAACTTACTTAGAAGTGCACATGATTATGTCCCTTTTCCTTAAACTTAAATGGTGTGAGTATTATATATGTGTAATTACCTGATTGGTCATTTTTGGTCTTATCAAATTATTATTTTATCCTTTCGTAATTTTCTTTTGGCTTAATTTGAACTATTTGAATGTTGGAACTGAAATCCTGAGATTTAAAAGTTGAAAATATGAGTTTTGACATTTTTGGAAGCATAAATTGTTGAAAAAGTGAGTTTTTGCGTCCATTATGAGTATCGAAGGTCAGATTGTGGATCCGTTAATTCCATTAGCTCCGAACATCAAAACTGAACTACCAGAAGTTGCAGAACTGTATTCAAAGTTAAAATGAGATGTTTAGGCCCAAAGATGTGATTTTAGTCATTTTTCTAACCAAAGTTTGACTTTGGTCAGTATTCGGAGTTCTGAAGCTTGGATCTGAATTTCGACAGGTCCAAATATGTCTGGATGGTGAAACTAATGCTAGAAATGATCTCTTCATAATTTTTGGAGTTGCCGAGGGCAGTTTTGGTATTTTGAGTTTTAAATTAGTTTATTTGACTTGCATTGGTAAATGTGTCGTGGAAGCCATGAAATTGATTTCTGATGATTCCCTTGAGTTCAGATCGCTGTTTCTGGTATGAATGCATATTTGATTTGTGAAATTCTGAGTTCAGATGAGTTTTGAGGGTCCATTTCGAGCAAGGAAATTGGACTTGGGTTGCTAGTTTTGCTGCTATTTGGTGCAGGTACTGTTCTTCTCTGCGTTCGTGGAGTGGTGTACCATTAGGCTTAAAGTTCGCGGAGAACATTTAACTGATCAGTTTTAAAAATTCGAGAGACACTATTTTTACTCCATTTTCAAATTTGTTAAGTTTTTGGGTGATTTTGAAAGGATATTTTTGAAGGATTTTGGTGGGTAGGTGTTTTTAGCATTATATTTATCATTGTTCATAACTCGTATCTTAATTTTATCGTAAATTGAAAAATTTTAGACTATGATTTCTCAACTTTAAATGAAGATTTCTCACTCGTTTTAAACCCGATTTTAGTGGGATTTTCACTCACGAACTCCATTATTCGCGTAGAACTTAATTTTAAAGTCAATTTTTGAATTTGGAAACTTTAGATTTTAGCCCTAAAATTGATCATTTTGCCCTAAGCCTAATTTATGCCAATATAGGTATCAAAATATACCTCTTGATCCGTAATATCTGATTTTGATAGTGATTGACCAGTTTGAGGATCGGTTGGAGGTTAGAGTTGATTGAAAGTTTTTCCGAGTGCGATTTTGGCATCGAGGTAGATTCGGTTAACCTTTTTGGAACTGAATTTGAGTTATTGAGCATGCCTATGTGATAATTATGAGATGTAGATTGATTTATGAGCCAATAACATGATATGATTGAATTTGATGAGAATATGACATTCATTATGTCGAGTATTGAGTAAATGGCAATCCTACTGATTAATTGAGATGAAATCATGTGATTTGAGATGATTGGGATATCATTATGATAACATGAGACATGAGATAACTTCTGGATAATGTTGTGACTAGTTGATGATGACTTCGATGAACCAAAGAGTCATGAGCTTAATTGGAGGTTCTTGTGGAGTTTGATTCATATATAGCTTGATCATTGATGAAATAGTGATAAGATGAGATATTGATGACCTAGTGGTAATAATTGATATATATTGTATAGCCGTATAATGTTATACTCCATTGTTGAATTGGTATGCAATATCTTCTATTGATTAGTTGCATTGGTATGCATAGACTTTATACTCCATTAATGTATTGGTATGCACATATCTCATATGACTAGTGGCATTGTTATGCACATATCTTATACTGGACTAGGTGCATTGGTATGCACCGAATCTTATTTCTGCTTGGGTTGCATTGATATGCACACATGTTATATATGACTGGTTACATTGATATGCACACATTTGATATATGATTAGATGTATTATTATGCACATTTTTCATTACCTTTGGATAATTTGAGATATTATGATCCATGTTGAGACAATGGTTATGGCCCGCGACGCCTTGAGATACTTTTGATTATGACTTGCGACACCTTATTATATATTTGAGTATATGGCCTGTGACACCCCTGGGTTCTATATTGTAGCTTCGACTAGATAGATGTGTCCATCGACCCCGTGATGATCGTAATTTTACCTCATACATGGCTCGCGATGCCATTGCATTCTTGCATAGCAGTGTATTGCATTATTGGACTGGTTCACTGTTCGTGATTGTTATTATTCTTGATTACATTGCTTTGTGTTCTAACATTTTTTATGGAGGTAATAGGATTTATCATTATGAATTACCTACTTGTTTGATTTCTCTTACCTAGTCGGTTGAACTTACTGGGTACATTTCTGTATACTCACCCCTACTTTATTTTCTCCCTGCAGATCGTGCATAGGATTTATGACAGGGTAGTTGATCATTCCATTGGAGTGTTATTGATACCATCCAGATTTCAGCAGTGAGGCTTATACTTCGAGTCACCGTGGAACTTTGGGGTCTCTTTGTATTTCTTTTCTCTCAGACTATGTATTAGATATTATGATACAACATTGTATTTTCTTTTGAGACAGTTAAATTTATCCTTCAGTACTGTTTTAGATGCTCTTGTACTCATGACTCCGTATTTTGGGAGATTTCTTATGGTATGTGAGTTGTTTCCGCTTAATTTATCTTTCTTTAGTAGCGATTCATTTGGGTCGTGACAATATGCTTATGCATCATTTCTAAATTTTGTAGGTAAGAGTTAAAAGAAAGCTTATTATGGATATGAATTGAGTTCGATGGAATTGACTTGCTATTCATATAAATTTTATTGCATTTTAACAAAAAATTAGTAAATTTTAATATTTAACAAAAAAATTTAAATTTTACTTAACTTGGAAGACACGTGCAAAACATGTGTTCGAATACTAGTTTAGTTAAAAGATCTAGAATGTGGGCCAGAGAATTTGGGCCGAGAAGCCAAATGTTTGCATACATTTTAGCAACGTATTAGGGCATTATTAAATTTCTTATTTTGGTCACGAAAAAAGAAAACATAAACATAAGGAATTAGGGTATTTGGCGGCGGTGAAATTGATAAACATGAGAAATTAGGGTATCTGGCAGTGATGAAATTGATAAACATGAGGAACAAAGGTATCTGGCGACGATAAAATTGATGAAGATGAGGAATTAGGGTATCCAACGGCGATGAAATTGATCTTTTCTTAAATCACAGTTAGCTTGGATCCTAAGATAGGAGAGGAGACAATTTTGCATTCAATTGTAGTATCCAGGTATGATATAAACTGTCTTATGACTACATTTCTTAAAATTAGCTAAGAAGCATATCATTATTAAATTTATGTTGAAAAGTCACAAGAATAGATTATGTAAATTAATAATTAAATCTTGATTGAGAATAATAATGATGGCTTTAAGTTTGATATAATAAATTTTATGGAATTATAAATTCAAACTTATATGTTGATGCAATTTGAATGCCATTTTATTACCTTGTTAGTTGATTTTAGTATCAAATTTATTTTAATATATATATGTTCTGAGCAACAGTTTGGAACAAGATCATTTATATATTAGATCTATTGTTCACTAGTTAAATAAGATGATTGCATCAATATTTAGGGGTATTTCTATAGACATCGATAGTCTAGCAGATTTAAAACTAGGCTCTACAATATGAGTCTAATGTATCATCAAACTATAAGGCCCGTGAGAATTTCTTGAAAGTTATTCTACACTAAATCTTAGTCGACACCTACAAAAAGTGTTATATTCAAGTTTTGATGATTTAACAAACCATGAAACCTAATAGATGAACCTAGTCCTATATGTACAAAATGTTAACCACATAATGGTGACTAGTTGTAAAGGTTTTCATTGTCTTCTATGATTGGTGAAAGTACAATAAAGTAGTTCAAATTGTCTAGCCAATAAGAGAACACTAAGTTTCTCTTGTCCACTCATTAAGACACATTCTTTGATAAGAGATTACCTAGTTTTGTTTAACAAATACATATAAGCAAAAACTTATTTGCTCTCGAGAAAGAACTACGTTAATATAGTGAAAGACCTGATAGAGTTATGTTTAGGTTTTGCTGTATTGATTTTGTATCTTGTGGTATAAAATATTGTAAGACCATTTTCCTATCTTGTGGTATAAAATATTGAGATATTGTCTAGAGTTAGCTTTGAGGAAGGTGTTGAAACTTACATTAACTAGAGTTAGTTTACATAGTGGCCAATAGAGGTATTGCTTTAACTCAAATCATGCAGTACAATTATCACAAGAGAAGGGATAGAGAGTTTATGGTCTAAGTTATAAAAGACTGTAATCTGTGACTTTGTTCTTTGCCTCTTAGTGAAGATTATTCGAGAAAACATATGGGATAGGTTGTCATTTTTCCTCTCTTGAGCAAGAAGTTTTTTCACATAAAATAGTATGTTCCTTATACTCGTATTTTATCTATTCTTACATCATTAATATGTTAAGGGACCTGA
>JAABOM020000007.1:360269-377425 GCA_011800125.2 Solanum clarkiae
GTTGAGGGTCCTATTTGTGCACTATGAAAGTTTAAGTTCCAACTTATAAAATGGTGCCAACTTTAGGGTCCAATTTGTGAAAAAAATTATGCATTAAATTTGGGAAAAAATTTAATTACAAAAATCTATTATACGCTATTTTATTTTACATTTTTGTCAAAAACTATTTCAAAAGCTTGAATCTATGATCACCTAATTACATGACAATAACACCATTAGCTAGTTAGAATTTAAGAAGTTATGTATTTTGTATGTATGTACATAGACAGACATGTCAATGGAGTGGAGTAAGGGGGGTTTAAGAACTATGTCAGCACTCAAGCAGGTTTAAAGTTAGGTGGGGTAGCGCAGATATGGGTTGATTGAAGTAATTATTTTTAAAAATTGCAATAAAGAGGTTTAAGGTACTTCATAGAAATTTGAAAAAAAATAAATCTTTGTAATTAGAAAAAAATTAAAAATATAAACTTTTTATATTAAACTGCGAGTTTTGATTTTTTAACTTTTTAAAAAAAATTTAAATTAGGTATATCCATTAAATTGTTAGTTATTGAAATATTAATTAGAAATAATTAATTAGCGATTAAGAAATAATTGTGGAAATTTAAATTATAAATAGTTATGAGATGTTAATTAGTGAAAAATTTAAAAAAAAAAACAAAAAGGTTATGAATTTTATTTTTCATATTAAAGTTAAAAAAAAAATAATTTAATAATTTATGTAGGGAGGATTTATACGGGGCGAGTCTATATGGAGTAGGGCGAGGTGGATTAAAAATGAAAAAATTGTTACGCGGGACAGGGTGAAGCAGTTTATAAATTTTGCGGCAACCTCAACCCCCCGCATCCTCTTTGTCATCCCTCTATATGCATATATATAGAAATTTGTGAGACTCTACAAGACAAATTTTATCTTAATTAAAGTTTATGGAGATTAATCAGTTATAAACTCTAATTCATTTATATATAAAAAATAGATATCTCGAATATCTCATTAAAAGAATGTATTAATACCTTTTATTTCAAAAAAACGTAACCGAATTAGAAATCAATAACTCAAGTTGCACAGTTCCACACAATTTTAATGTTTTTAATATATATATATATGACTAACTTTTTTCTTTTTGGCTGTGTTCACTCATCTACGGTCCATCTTCCAACCTACTCCCTTAATAAAGATGGGACTGTAAATCATTTTCATGATTCATAACAGTGATAAAAATTTTATTAATAGTGTTTAAGATTATATATATAGAAAAAGTAGTATAATTTTCTATATACTTAGCAGAATTTTTTGACATAGAATGTCCAATTGATGTCTGATCCCAATCTAATGTGGCTACACCACTCATTCATAGCCCCAATATATCATTTGATTAGTATTTGTAAGAATACAATAAGCATGATTAATTATTGATGAGCTGCGGGTTATTGTTGAAGAGAAGTCATGTGACTAAAATGATTATCTATGCAAAGTGGTTACATTTGCAAGAAGGTTGTTAATCAGCTAATTAAGTTTGTGAGAAGTTAGTTCCTAGCCTAATATATATATATATATATATATATATATATAAAAGAGGTTATAGAAGCAACTGCTGGACGACATGTCTGTGTTCGGCTGCCTGTTTAAGCAGCTGAAGCAGACAACTATTGGACGACATATCTCTTTCAGCTGACACAAAATATATGAGAATATATTCCACTTTTATGATTTTCTCAATATTTCTTTCTCTTCTCCTTCTTCGGACTTATCTTCAAATAGTTCATTAATGATGAACCGATTAAGTTCAATTATAACATAAAATACGCATGGGAATCGAGATAATTATGTTCAAAAAATCAAGCGAAAAATAATTATGTTCGTCAATTTTGTTTTATTTTATTTTTTTAAGTTAATAGAAAATTGTTAGCCGGACCTCAATTTTTTCCAGGCAAAAAAAAAAAAAAATCAATGCAGTTGGCCCTCATTTATTACTATTATTTTTTTTATTAAAGTTAATTGACATAATCAATTTTGAAGTGCAAAATTGTAATTGAAAAATATAAATAAAATCGAGGAAGATATTCTATCAAAGAGAATATTTGATTGAGGTGGTAGAATTGTTCAAAAGTGCGTCATCAAAGTAACTACATCTTTTTGTATATTTTTAAAGAACACTATTAGAGAATAACAAAAGTGATCCCACATTAATACTTAATGAGATGGGTAGGTGGAACTTATGAGGTCTGGCTAATGTTTCTCTTTTTGAGCTCGCTTTTAGAATATGAGCTACGCTTGAGACCTAATTTTACATGGTATCAAACAAGATTCATCTCATCTAAATTGACATGAGGTGGAGTGATAAAAAACAACAAAAGTCTTAAATTGATGATTAATAAGATAGGTGGACTCAGTATGACGCTTGGACAATTCTCCTTTATTTGAGCTACCTTTTGAGGAGTGAGTTAAGTTCAAAACCTAATTTTACAAAAATCTACTATGTCTGTCAGTTTCACAAAAGTGAAGAATTCGTTGTTATAAATTAACCATGTCCATCAATTTTGACTTTTCTTTCGAGTCATTTTTTAGTAGTACTTGGAAACATTTGGCGTAAGATACAGAATATAATAATTCCAAAATAAAATATAGGATTATTTTATCGTATGTTTGGTTGAAGGTATTAGGTAGTCGTGGAATTATTTATCCCACCATCTATATCTTAGTGATGGGATAAGTTTATCCCATGTATATGGTGGAATAACTTATTCGAATATTACATATCCCGAAATAGTTAATCTTGAAATAATTAATCACAGAATAACTTACTCTCAACTAAACAATCCCTGATAGTATAGAAAATAAAAATAATGGCCAAACACATATACAGACCTTTAAACTTGTCCCTAAATTTTATTTTGACACTCCAACTCAACCTTGTTCTATTTTAACCCTTCAATTTCAGTTTTCATATTTCATTTTGACACTTTGTCCAAAGAATTAACAAAATGAGGAGAGTGTGCTCCACATGCCATTACATAGCACAAAAATCAATGAAAATACATAAACAACCCCTCTAATTTGCCCTCATTTTTTATTTTGACAGGATATGACACAACTTCATATCACCGAGGACATGACCTTAGATAAAAAGGAGTAGAGGTCGCGCATTAGGGTGAAAGGTTAGTAGGTTGATAGGGATAAGAGGATGTCTAACCCTGTGGTATAGTAGGTTTAGTCGTGTATGTGTGTCTTATATCTTATGTTGATGATTATTGTATGTCCTATATTTGTTTCCTTTATTGTATTTATATATTATCAATTGCTTTCTGTTTTAGTCATCTCTCTTTCATATCTAGTATCTTCTGCTTGTGGGACCTGACACTTTTGAGCTGAGGATCTTCTTAAAATAACCTCTCTATCTCTATGAGGTAATAGTAAGATTTGCGTATATTTTACCCTCCCCAGACTTCACTTATGGAATGCGTAAAATATTTCAATGTCCTTGTATTCTTTGGATAGGTTCTATCACATAGAAATGTTCTTTAACTAAATTTTACCCTTAGTTGATCAAAATTAAAATACCACTAAATGTCATGAAGGACCACACCCAGTGGCAGAGCCACATAGTAATCGAGGATTCATTTGAATTTTCTTCGATTAATTTGTATATTTAATTCATAAAATTTTAAGTTCACTTTAAAATAATTTTGACTTTGATACTGATCACACCTAAAGAATCTGACGTAGTATACAACATTGATAATAAATTTTACAACAGAAATCATGAATTGGAGTTTCAATTTTCTCTCTTTTCCCTTTGATAATAAAGTGAAATATATTCTAACATCAAGCAATCCTTCCCCCCCTCCCCCCCCCAAAATAAAAATATTAGGGACAACGAATTTTAGGAATACATATCTCAACGAATTATTATAGCTAAGTTTTCAACTTAAATATTATTCGACACATACTGTGTGATTCAAACTATTTTAAATACTGTATACAATTATGTGAATTATATTATATATCTCGAAAGTAATACTATATATACTAGTAGATATTTAGTAGGCGTGAATTGAAATTATTAATTGAATGTATTGATTTTGGGACATGAAAATTGATTTGAAGTTGAAATTGTCTTTACATAACTATGCAAACATATGATATGTATTTGCATTATATCACTATAGTTTAAAAAAATATAATTTATAGCTATATTTATGGTTTTATTGCTACAGTTAGGATTTTGTTGTTATTTTCTCTCTCCTCTCTTCCTCTCTCTCGCCTCTCTCCTATCTCTCTCTGTGCAATTTTTTGCCAGATATATAATTATATATGTATACCAGCTGCATGTATACTTATTTTGACAAATATACATAGTCAATTTGATAAATATACATATACAATTCGCCTCTCTCCATTCTCTGCCCTCTCTCGCTCGCCTCTCTTATTCCTCTCTCGATCTTGTTCGCCTCTCTCCTCCCTTTCTCAATTTGGCTTGTCAGATATACAAATACATATGTATATTAGTTATACATATACAATTATTTGATAAATATACACATATAATTTGACAAATATACATATATAATTCATTTCTCTCCTCCCTCTCTCGATCTCGCTCGCTTCTCTCCTCCCCTCAGGTTACATAGCGAGGTTATATCATGTAATTATAAAAAAAAATATAGTTATTTGACCATATTAAGTTTCAAAGCTTAAGTTATTTATGAAAAATTTTCAACTTTTAATATGTTAAAATTAAATACCCCATAATGCATTTAAGTCGAAAATAGTTTCATGAAATAGCAAAGTGCAACCTCTAAAATTTGTATGGATGATAAGTCCAACCTCATATACTCCATGTAATTAAATGTAGTTAATAAAGATTCTACAGGTTATAATTAATACAACCAATAACTTAACTTTTATTTTGTGTATTATGTATGTCTACGTATATATATCACATGCCACTCACTTTGCCGTATCATGGGAGGCTTGCTAGCTAGCAGCTATGCTTGAGAACTTGCATGGAGGTGTATCTTAAAAAGTTATTGTTTTACCAATTGAAGGAGATGGTTACCTACCACCTAACATCGTCAAGGATTCAGTGAACGTGTTGACACTTAGTAACACAAATAACTCGTTGAATGATTGTACGTTAGTTATATTGGAGAGTTCAGAATTTAAAATGTGTAACTATTTAAGCACTTAATATATTGCTGCATAAAGAAAATATGTGAGAGAGAGTTAAGGATGTGGAGATTTGTGGCCTTATAACTAGCCCAAATTCAAAAATTGCTATTAATTTATCGATATCCAATTAATGTTCGAAAAGAATTTGAATATTAAGACCATTCAGCTATACGTGGGGGCCGGTTCATCTGATTTCTTCATATTAAGACCATTACATATTTTTCCCAAGAATTTTGAATAAAATGATTTTTTTTTAATTTTTTATTTTCAATGTAAAAAATAATAAAAATGAGAGATGTTAAACTTTATATCATTCCAACAAAATTGATACATAAAATATTTTTTTTAATTTAATTGATAGTTTTATAAAACAGACTATATTTTACTACTTGTGTCTGTGTTGTGTTACCAAATGAACAGTTGAGTCATCTACTACAACAACAACAACATATCCAGTGGAATCCTACAAGTGGAGTCTAGGGAAGGTGAAATGCATGCAGACCTTACCACTACCTCATAGAGATAGAGAGGTTGTTTTCGGAAGACCCTCGTCAGAAAAATATCAAGGCAGTTGAGTCATTTACCAAGATGGATAAAGTTTAGTCCAAATGAGTGAAGTCTATATATGGCTACATTTTTCCCAGTTCATGTGATGCTAATTTTACAAATGTCATGCAACTCTTTTCTTTTCTTTTTTTCCCTATCAAGATACAGTATAGAATGAAAATAAGATATATGAGGAATTTATGATACAGTTCTTTGCCTCATCCATTTAGTAGCTGACCATTTCTCTCCTGAGAGTACTTCACATCCTCCATGTAGACTATCAGGGTCAGATTGTCCATCAAGCCCCTAAATGAAAAAAAACAAGCATTGATCAAGTGGAATTCATGATTTCAAAAGGAAATTTTTTTTAAAAAAAAGATAAATAGAAATCAAAGAACCAATATGAAAACCGAGAAATCCCCGAGTGCCAGTGGCAGACAGTTTGAAGCTCGGATAAAGTACCTGCACCTCTATCTTTCTCCACTTACATACCAACAACCAGACTTTTATCTGTGGCAAGCGTCAAACGTGTGACGTGTGTCTCACTCACACATCACACGCTGCTCTAATTACTAGACCGGGGGGGAGAGGGGCTAAATGTCTCAAATATATGGACATACACAAGGGCCTCAATAACACACCTGACGTCCCTTCCTAATGTTCTCAGAATGCTTAGACATGCTTTCTATAGTATTTTGCCCTGGCTTCTTCGCTCCCGTTATTTCCTCCTTTTTTTTTTAACCTGCTTTACAATGCTTTCCCTTGAGCCGAGGATCAATCGGAAACAACCTCTCTACCTCCCAAGATAGAGTAAGGTCTGCATACACTCTACCCTCTTCAGACCCCACTTATAGGACCACAGAGTAGTTGTAGTTATGCACAAAAGTACTAGGCTTCTGCACGAAAGGACGTGTGACACATTATGGATGCCAATTCAAACACTAACAAGATGTCGTGCAGTTCTTAAAATCTTGAAGCAACTAGGCCAACATTTTCGGACCAATTTAGGGGGATTCACAGATGAATCTTTTGTAAAAAGTTCCAGCGAAAAAGTTATAGTAGGTGAAGACACTAACCATACTCCAAAAAAGTATAGCATCTCCTTTTGCTGGTTTTACACATAGCCCTTTGATCATTTTGCCACCACAGCTACATTCACCGGTGCCAGCCTGACGACAGCATTTGAAATTATAAATGTCTACATCCAAAGCAGTTCTATTCTAAATAATACAACTTTTGCATAGAACCCTAGTGAAGTAATCACATACTGGTTCATATATTGAAAATACTCATACGACCTTTAGTCTGATGGTACAGAGACATGAAGATTCCTTGACGTAATATGATACAAGGCATCCGACAATAGATTCATCTCATAAAATTCAAGTGGAGTCACTATAACGGAATAAAGAGTCAATAAAACATAAAAGAAAAGTTATTAATCAAGGTTTTATGAGTAATTACCATCGGAAAGTATGTTTCTCCTCCCTCAACATTGTCACTCAAATACATGAGCATTGTAGCTATTCGTTGACCTCCGCGCTTCACATTAAACTGCAAAATAAGAAAGCATTTCTCTCATATGGAAAAAAGAAATAGACAAACAGAATAAGCCAATAAATGAAGTAACAAAATATTGAGAAAGCACTTACACTATCAGAGAAATAGTCGTGATGGGCTCTATAGAACTGATTCTTTTCATACCTGTGCTTCTGCAGATGTTAGCCTTGATACTCACATATATCAGCCTGCCATCTCATAATGAAAAACTGAAAAATCGAACGTCAGAATACATACCTTAACACTTGAATGAGTTCCCCATTTTCTGCTGGTATTTGAGAATATACAGAAATTCTTTTTTCAATTGCCTGAAAGTTACATGAATGCAAAGAATTTCACCAACGTAAGACCAAACCTATCAATACAAGTCACCGCATAATCACAAACTCACAATGTCCCATACAGTGAAATGTTTTAAGTTTAAACACTAAGAGAAGGGCATTTTTTCCTTGGTAACTCGGAAACATAACGCCAAAGATAGTGGCATATCATATTATGCTTTAATAAGAGGAGAGAACAAGGGAAGAATTGAAAGAACCTTGTGCTGTACAGACCTGTATCATGGGATACTTCCTCTCATCAGAGCTCAAAAACATACCAGAACTTGTTCTGACATCACTCTTAATTCCCTAGAGAAAAAAACAAAGCTATCAGTCAAATAGGACTTCATATACTAATAACAAGGGAAAGAAGAGAATGACAAATTCCATGCATAGCACTTCATGGAAACTACAGAGGTACAAGATCAAATCACTAAGGAAGGACTTTCTAAAATTTCAAATCATGTTGCTTGAATCTATAGAAATAGCACGGAAGATGATTTCATCTATCTAGTTGATAGACAGAGGATTGAGGAAAACTAGTCTTTCAAAGGGACAGTGACAAACCTAATAGGAGTCATTTAACTTTTGAAAAAGCATGTTCATTGTATGAGAAGTTCTATTCATCTAAATGATTGTTGCCATATTCTTCAACAGCTCGCTCCTTCAAACTAGGAGAGCTAAAGCATGTCTTATTGTTCATCATTAAATGCTTTTTCTTGAGACAAGAGGGCTAAGCAACTACCTTTACAGATTTCACTAACAAGCATCCACGAGATGCAAATAAGTATTAAAAAAGGATATAGCTCCTCTGCAGTTTGATTCTGAAACAACTAAAACAGAAGCAGCTAATAAAATTCATAAGCTGATCCAAATTATTTACATAGCACAATTTGCACGGGAAGTCCATCCAAATTGAGATTCTATCAAAGCATTTATAGTTCCTCTCCCTCTACATGCACCATGGACTGCAGGCTGGGATCATTTGCCAAATATTCTTTGTGGCTTTTCCAGCTCTCCCTTGTCCCAACTAATGTAGGCATCTTTGAGACTGCAGTGAATTACCAAACACTCCCCTAAAAGACACAAAAACATGTCACATGTCCTTTGCCATAGGCAGTGAAGAAAGAGGCATTCTTCAGCTTCTTCATTTACATCTAGCATTTGTTGCACATAACGACTCCTCTCTTAATAATCTTGTCCAGTGTAAAGAAGGCTGCAAGTAATGCTATCGGCCTGCAGTGAGCTACCTTTGTTAGCACTTGTTTTCCATATTATAGAGCCATTCTTCAAATATCATGTTGTTCCCGTAATGGTTGGTATAGAACATGCTTTCACAAAAAACTGCCCATTTTCACTATTACCCATTTTGACCAGTCCTTCACCTGAAGATGAAGTCTTATGTTCTCCATCTTAATCAAATAACTCCATCAAGTAGTCTATTTCCTGATCTTAGAAGCTTCTCCTAAACGCAATGTCCCATGAGTTGCTATCTCTACATCAAATAATAGTAGCACGTCTTACAAACAAATAATTCAAGAAATTCCTCTTTCAAAGTGCACTTTCATAACCATTTATTATGTGAAAGCTGAAGTGTTCCCCAGTCCCTACAGAGAAGCACACATATGAAAAAAAAAAACTCCTTGGGTAGAACTGTCACAAATGAAATACAAATTGAGGCAGTATTTGAAAGTCAATGTTCTTCTAGAGGCAAACTTCAAAGCAGGGTACTTTTATAGTCAAAATAACTAACTGTTAAGTAGTTGTGGCAACTCACCAAACACATTTACATAATAGATGTATGAAAATAAAAAAACTAACCAAAAGAATAATAACAAAAGCTGAATATGCGAGAATGATTTTGCATAATGTCCATACCTTCCCAGTTTTTGCATCAACAACAGTGGAAATACGAAGCCGGGGAAGGGCAAGAGATCTAAGATAATCACATTCCTGTGAAGGAAAAGAATATAAATTTCCCAAATCATCAACATGAATAGATGGTACTTTAAAAAAATTAAAAAAGCTACCAAGATTTTGTGACCAATCTAGTAATAACATCCATATATCTGATAGCACGTCCAAAACTCAGGATTAATGTGTTAATATTCTCTTCCACGTCTTCACCCCTTTCCTACCTCCCCCATCCAGCTTTAAATATGGACAAGGCATAATACTCGATTTCTTCAGTTGAAATTCATATTTTACACTCTAACTGACTTTTCACGCTTGATTTATTCTTTCTTTTCTTTTTCATGATTTGTGAACAAAAGACTTGACAATATTGCAAAAAAGAAAAAAAATATCCAGCAACAGTAATTTAAGCATAATGAAATTTGTTCGCCATTGTGCTAAACTAAATTAACTATAAATGTCTCATTTTGAGTATGGGTAGCAGTTCTCCATCCAAAGAGAAGCTAATTACAATGTTTCTGAATTCAAAGATGCTTCTGGCTCTGAAATATATTGGGGAGACCCAAGATGCAATTGAAGTCTGTTTCTTGGTATAATGCATATATTATTGGTAAAGTTGGAGCAAGAACCATAACGGAACCTTTTAACATCTTGCCTGCACCTCGACTATTTCACTAGGTACCTTGCTACCTCCAACCAGCACAGATATCGAGCAACTTTGCACACTAAGGCTTAGACAGATAGAAAAGTACCTTGAGTCTTTTTGTCTCTGCTGGAATTTGGACCCTGATCTCTAAGGTTTGAACTCACTTTATTGACAATTAAGCCACACCATTAGGTGCAAGTAAACTCCCATATATTATCAACCAAGATTTTGATCTCACCAAAGACATATAGCCATATTACAAAGAGATTAAATAACATATTCTCCAAGAACATGTAGAGATATGCAATGATAGAAAGAAAGATGATGATGAATCAAAGAATAGGCCTACCTCGGCACTTAAGAAGTTGTGAAATAATACAATCCTTGGTTTCCAGCTAATTATTTCAGGCTTCACCTGCACCAGCATTATGACAAATTAACATAATTAAAAAATTGAAGCAGCATTTTGCTTCTCCCGATCGTCGAGCCTGATCGACTCGACTCTTTTCCCTGCTAACGAGCAGTATATGGAATTCATGCAGCTGGTCAGCTTAATTTACAGAAAACATAGTCCAAATATGGATGAGTTTTGTCTAAGCGCATTCTCCTATTTTTCAGCTGAGAAAAAACTGACCGGTTCATCTAAGTCTGAGAATGTCAAAAAAGATTCTCCATTTTTTTGCTCAAAACAAAAAACGAAGACCATACATATGAATGAACATGACTTTTTCATTTCCCGAGTGATTCTAGAGGTCCCAGTCTGATGCTTCTAAACCAAGTAGGCTCTGCTGGGAAAAATTTAGATAGAACAAGAAACTCAGTTTCATGAGAACATGAGTTGGTTGTTTCCTATAACTGGTATAGTCAGAGATGTGAAAATTACATTTTGTTTATTCACCTAAGACCTAACCTGATCAACATGTCACCATCTAAAGATCTAGTGGTCGTTATTTACATACCCCAGTGCCGACCTACTTGACTAACATTGATACTAGGAAGGCCAAAAGGTAAACAATTTTTGTCGTCTACTTGCACGAGGAGAAGTCATTAGAAGAGGGAACATGTCTACCAGCAGAATTTACCAGTACATCCTACTATGAATCCAGAATCGTACACCAGATGGATTGGAGTTGAGAAAAAACAGTTTTTTTTCTTCAAAATGAAATTATATACAGGAAACAAAAACAAAATGCAACCCAAAAACAATAATATTAGTTACTAAGAACTCATTCCAAAGATAAAGTGCAACCTAATCCATTTCTATCACACAACTATGTATTTCTTGTTTTTCATGTATTTTCCGACTACAATCATGCAGATGGCAAGAAATCCAAACTGTCAGCGGTATAGTTTAACTGACAAATCACATAAGTTGAGAAAACAACAGAGACCATTTCCTTGGACTTACATATCCTATACGTAGCGTTATGGCATCTTTGTCATAACCCCAATTAGAGATTCCTGAAATCAAACAAAAACTGATTAATGAATTGAAAAAGAAATATGTCAAAAGTATCAAGTAATACATAAATCAAGTTCCCAAATCATTTTAAAAACACAGATACAATTATGTAGTTTTAAGTTTCTCATTCAGGTTTAGTAACATATTTTCTTGTACAAAATTGGCAAGTTGCTATGTAAACTAACTTATCTAAAATATTTCGTAATTAAATCATTTTAACAACTGTATTTATTATTTAGTACCAAACATTTAAAGAAGGAGTTAATGGAAAGTATGCCTTAGCTTCTAGGTGCCTGGACTGAATCAATGCCTCAAGCGCGTGAAGCACCCAACTCATGCTGCACCAGGCTTCAGTGCTTGAGCGCACCTCAATCGAGCCTTTAACAACATAGAGCACATGCAAGCCTTAAAAACATTCACAGAACAACACAAACCTCTAGCTAATGGAAAATTGGTGGCAGTTAGACTTGCATGCTTTCCACCAAAAGACAATTCTCTGTCTGCAGCAAGTCAGTTAGAAGAAATTACATTAGATAAAGAGTACAGTATTAAGGGAATACCAAAAACATCTCAAGTAATGACTACAATTAATATCTGGAATGAAGCAGAATAAGGAGTGCTTCGACTAGAAGAGCTTACAGTATTGGTATTTAAAAAAAAAAAAAAAAAAATTGCTTTTGATGAAGTACTCTAAAAGATAAACATAACATTGTAAGTTTGAACAGAAGCAGAATAACCAAACAAAGCAACATTATGACTGTTTAATGTAAGTGGAGAAGCAATGTAGTAACGAATTCAACCAGACAACATCCATGGGTCAAAACGGACTGGCCGTTTTCCTGATAAGTTTAAGTCTGGGCAATTTGATAGAATTAAACCAAAAGAAAGCATCTTTTCCAAATTAAGAAGGTTAAAGCATCTTTTCCAAATTAAGAAGGTTTGTGGAAAAGGTATCACAAGGAGGAAGTAATGAGTTCACAAGGTTAGCTGGTCACATCATTGAAAATGGCAATAGAGCGCATCTTTTGAGAGGCATATAATGTCGGGAGACGTATGATTTTTAATGCATGCTATATGGTGTATGTGAGAGGCATAACAACGGCTGATCTAACGGGGAATGAAAAAAAAGGGGACATAAGATTCAGGAAGGTTAATCAGAACTCAAAGTCAAAGAAAGTCGAGAATCCTTTCTCAGAGTTTATAGTCGAAACATAGAAGGATAATATGGAGGTTGATAGGGGCCGGCCGGCTACAAGGACTTTAGCCGACAAAAGTTGGGGTGGCAACAGTGAGGAGTAGAAGGAAATATGGAATATGAAGGCACCAAATATGTCACTTTGTCACATGGTGTATGACATGAAACACAACCCGCACAGCCCATAATTTAGGAGCTCCGGCATGGAAAAGAATTTCATGGCTGACAATATGAAAGAAAGGACTAAGGTGAATTGGTGTATGGACACTAACCATTTCTTGTTGCATCATGTGATGTCATCCAACAGAGGGATCTCGTCTTCTCAGCACTTAATACTAGTTGGGTTGCTATCAAGAACACTCCGTGAGATTGTAGGGAGCCCGAAGACGCCAAAAATTAGAATGAACAGAGAGCAGTTAATAGCACCAGTGCCGCAGGTTTTGGGCAGTATGGAATAAGAGGGACAGAAGATTGATTTGTAGAAACGAACAGCATGTGGGGGTATGAAGAGATCAGATTTGTTTATTTATACATTTAATGTGAAGAGAAAATTCTTTGGCGCATAGATAATTGGGTAAAACCAGTAGAAAAAGGAGAATATGTCATACACATGTTGTAAATACTTTTAACACTACCTTGGTTCATATTTAAGGAACTTTTAGAAGGAAAAAATGAAAGCAGAGAAAGATCTCCCATAACATGTGAATCATCAAAACACTCTTTCCTCATTCTATAACACCATTCTTGTTATCTCTCAAATTCATAAAAGTCTTCCGTACTTTTTTTTTCCTATGAAAACTCTTCCCTTATTTTACCAAGCTTAAGCACAAAATGACGTGTCAAAAGCTTTCAAATAGCTACTATATGAATTAAGAATCCCTCAAAAGTGAACCTTAAGTAGAGATTATTTGATATAGCACCCACACCACAATAGCTAAAAAAGAAATGAAGAATTCGAGTGAGTATTTTCTACTTTCTCTAAGATGAGCAGCCAAAAATGTTAAAATAGTTAGTTAAAGGATCCATCAATAGTGAACCTTAATTATAAGATCATTGATAACGATTATTTGGCATTGCACACGTAAAACAAGGAGGACTGGTTTAATTATTAGAAACCACAGCAACTATGAGTGAGAAGAATGATGGAGAAACTGAGAAATATTAGACCCTCCAAGAACATAAATAAAAGAAAGAACAATAAACCAAGAAAAGTTACCCAGTGAATCCTCCATCCTACGAATAAATGCTAATTGAATCAAAGCTCCTGCACATCATGCGACAAAAAGTCATCAGTTTCCATTCAGCAACAAGCCAAACAGGAAAACCAAAAGTCCATATCTGTAAAATTCGAAATATGTATTATATCCTTTTATATAACTGTGAAATTCCAGAGAGCCAGTGACGCAAGGTTCAAAACTCGATGGAAAATGGACTTGTTTCTCTACCCTTTTCCACTAAAATACGAGGCTTTTGCCAGCAACAGGGTTTGAACCCATGACTTCAAAATATGTATTCTATTAGCAGAACAGAAGACAGGAACAGAGAAAATCCGAAGTTCAAGCAAATCCACAAATTTCTTTTTGAAGGATAAGATCACGAAGGTATGGTCAAGGATCAGGTTCTTATAATAAACCCTTTGGATCTAGAAAGATAACTTTTAATTCTTCCAGCATTTTGAAGTTGAACAATGAATTACATAGTTGTCCGGCCACCCGTAAAAAGAAATCGAAAGAAACCAGCATGTATCTTTTCCAATGACTTATCCAATATCTGATGGTTCATGCTTCTACAAGTTTCTTAAATGCTTTCTTATTAATTTTCTCTGTTGTGCTTATGATTTATTGACCAGGACTCTCATTTTCTAATCAAATTAATAGTTAATGATAGGAAAGTTTGTTCTGTTGTGTCATTAATCCATGAATGAGAAAGAATGACATTATGATCATTCCGTAAGATTCAGAAATCAATGCTATTAATCTCAGAAAAGCACCAATTTAGTTTGCATTACTTCACCCTAATTGGTAAGAATCTTATATTACTCAACTGACGTTCATAAACACAACAAGTATTGGTGATTATACTGGAGAATTAATTATGTACCATAATTATGAAACTTCCATCTTCTTCTTTATAACTGCAGTGTCGGGTGATGATCAAAACTTAAAAGAACAAACCTAAACTGACTGTAAAACGTTACAACTTCACAAGAGAAATAATAATAATATCCTTATCCCCAGCACACCATGACCGGAACCAAAATCAGACAGTAATGAAGCTAATCGAGAGTAAACTTTCCCTCCAACCCAATAATGAATCTGTAAATTCATAGTTTTAAAGGAGAACCTAACCATCTTGTTTTTATCTTTGGTTTAACAATCACCCATTCTCCCATCTTAAGTGAAGTGACTTCATTCAATAACATCCCTATAATAGCATTACCTCAACCACACTCATAAATCAACCGTCCCACCATGCCATACAAACAATTCACATTAAAATCCTATATTGTCATTATTCATCTAATATTTATTACTTTTATCATATTTACATACTATCATTTGTTTTTCATTTTAGTCGTTTTCCTTTTTTCTTTTCTTTTCTCTTTTTTCCATTCATATCTAGTTTATTCTGCTTATGGATTTTTGAGGACGAGGGTTTCCAGAACAGCATCTATTTCTAGGAGGTAGTGATAAGGTCTGTGTACATTCTACCCTCTTCAGACCCCACTTGTGGGATTCCACTGGGTATGTTGTTGTTGTTGTTGTTCTCTTTTTCCCATATCTAGTATCTTCTACTTGTAGGGCTTAACTTTTTGAGATGAAGGTTTTTCTGAAACAGTAGTGGTAAAGTCTGCATACATTTTACCTTACAGACCCTACTTATGGGATTCCACGGGTATGTTGTTGTTGATGTAGAATGATGATAAAATATCAAACTCCCAAACCAAACCAGAAAAATCCACTCTAAAATTAAAACTTTTTTTTTGCAAAAATACCATCCTAATCAAGAATGATGATCAGGGACCAAATCAAACCACCCCCATCCACCCCACCCGGTTCAATTTTTACACCTACATTTCCCATAGAAATACACATACCTATGACCATTTTCCTTTTTTCCTTTCATTTTTCTTCTTTTTCCAAATGGAGTCTTTAGTTAGTCCAAACCAACTCCAATCCAATCAACATCACTGATAATTATCATGAACGATACCGCAAATGCCGGAGGAGAAAAATAAAAAATTCAAAAAAAAAAGACAAATTCAACACAAACATACATAAAGAAGAAATGGGTAGATGAAAAGATTGATTTTTTTTTTACCAAGAATCATTCCACAGGTGACAAGTGTAAGAAGCCCGAGAACAATTCTCATCGTTGTAGCCATCTTCTTTTGCAAGATTATCTCGAGATTGGGTTTTTCCGTATAAATCTGAACTGAAAAACAGAAGATTTTATTGTTTGGGTTTTCAATTTTGATTATTGGAAATTGTCAATTGGACTGTTCGGTGAGTATTTGGAAAGTGAAAAAATGGCAAACCAAGAAAACCGCTTTGCAAATTGGAATGGAGATATGTTGTACGTCGTGCATTGTAGGTTGCACGTCAACTTTTGTAGTCCATAGATTTGGCTCTACTCTAAGCACCTATAGTTTTTGGTGTTTGGTTTTGGATCTCATTCAAGTAAAAATAACACTAATTTAATGATCAAAATGGCTAAAATATACACTCTCCGTCTCAAATTAATTGAATTTTTGAGACTTTTTTAAGGTTCAAAATAATTAAATTTTTCAAAGTTTCAAGATGAATGTTTGAAACTTTTTTAATATTTGTCCTTGAACTTTTATATTTTTTAGAAAATAATTACACTATATATTTATGATTTTACAGAAGACAATAGTGAAAAATATGGTATAAAGTTTGTCTTTTGAATATTTTTCTTAATATCTATGTATTACCTCACAAATTCAATTAATATGGGATAGAGGAAGTATTAAACTATGTGAAATGAATAAAAATATTCTTAATTACTAATAATTTAATTCAAAAATTCTTTTATGTTGTTTGGTTAGAAAATGTCTTCCTAGTCAAAAATAATTTTTTCCAAATATATTTATTTATTCCTTTTCCTAATGATAATTTTATTAATTAAAAAATATATTTATTCTGTTATGTCGAAAATGACCGGCTTTTAAAAAATTAAAAATTAAAAAAAATTGTTCGAAAGTCGAGAATCAATCTAAACTCAATTAATCTGAGCAAAATTAATTCTTGAAATTCGAAAAGACACAGAGTCGCTACCTAATTTTACGGATAATTAGGAAACCATTAAAATATTTTAAA
>JAABOM020000007.1:385684-400717 GCA_011800125.2 Solanum clarkiae
CTAATCCAAAATGAATCCTAAAACTAAATAAATAAAATATTAAATAATAAATTAAGAAAAATGATGAAAAGACGATTTTGTGTCTTTAACACTTTTAATATAATATAGATAAAAATATAAAAAAATATAAAATAAAAATAAAAATATATAGATTATTACCACTACTATTTTTAAATAATTACTTAATATTTAAACTTATAAAAATAGAGAAAAAAGAATAGTAAACTTTGTTGATTTGCATAAAACAAAAATTTTCCGTAGAGGAAAAGAGTTAGGAATAATACGAACACAGAATCCCCCAACACCATTTTCACTTCCACAGAAGAAGAAGAGGTGTTTGTTTCCTTGGATCACCAGCCATGGTATGACAAATCTCTTTCCTTACCCAAAACCCATTTTCTCTCTCTTTTTTTTTTTTTAAATCAATTTTTTCGAGCTTGATCTGGTGAATAATTGTTAAAATTGATGCTTGAAATCAAGATATATTTGTAAAAAAATACACATGGGTCTTTTGTATTGTTTGATTTGTTGCATTTGTTCTATACGATTTCGGATCTTGCTGTGGAAATGTCGACCAAATGTTCGAATATTGTCTGGGTTTTCACCAAATTGTTTGTTTTTAGGTCATATGAGGAGTTGGGTTCTATGAATAATATCCAGTTTCTCTTAAGGGGTCTCAAAGATTTGGCTGATAGTAGACGAGGGGTTGGATTAGATTGGGGAATTTTTGAGCTTTTATGGAAAGATTGTGTGTAATTGGATAGAGAAAGTGATGAGCTTTTATGGGTTTTTACTTTTTAGGATGAAGGATTGAGTTTTGAGGTTTTGAAAGTGAAATGATTGAGCTAATACGTGTTATTCATATTCTATGTATGGATTCTTGAGAATCACTTGATTGTTTGAGACCGAGAGTACAACTTTGGAATTAAAGAGAGGGGTCTAGTGCTTAGGTGATGATGGTACCTGAACAGAAACTGTGAATCAGGGGAACTGAGGAGAATTTTAGCGTGTGTGCGTACTGTTTTTGGTTTCTGGGATTTCTATTGTGTTGAAGATGAATAGGATGAATTGTAGAAGAGGAACCAATTCGTTGTTGCAATAGATTATGCCTAAATTAATTACATTTTCAACATTTAGAGTATGCACCCTACAACATTCAATAATCAATAAATTCTGGAACAGAAAAATCAACATCTAAAATCAGAGACATGTATATAATTTGGTGATTGACTTGTATCTCAACATCGTTCCATCGAATTTGTGAAGGCCAACATCCATTTGAATCCAAAGTCCAGCCATGTAGTATTGGAAAGAAACTGTGAAGATAAATTGGACATGTAACAAGTAAAGAGTATAAGTTAAAAACCAAAAGATTTCCCAAACAAAGCAAGAAAAGGATGCATCTATCACTCTTTCACCATAGCACGTCATTGGTCAAACTTTACTGCGGACAAAACCATGGTATTTAAGTAGATAAGTGTAGAAAACCAGACCCATTATCCACCAAGTTTCAAACCGTGCGCCAAGTACTTGGGGATTTTTCTATTATAAAAAGAAGGCACAATATATAAATACGTCCTTTAACTTGACTTCAGCTTGCAACTATGTCCTCCAACTTTGGGTGTTCACAAGGAGACAGTTAAACTTGTATAAAGTTGTGCAAGTCGACACAAACATCCTACCCGGCATAATACATGTAGAAGGTCACATAGGACACAAAATTGGTATGTTGGAGGCTTCTTTCAGTTTCTTAGTAAGTTTCTTTTGGACGCTATGTAGGATGAATGTGTCTAAACTATTCAATTTTGTTTAAGTGTCTACTTGTACACACCCAAAGTTAGAGCGCATAGATGATATAGATGTCAGTTGAGGCCAAGTTTAAGGGTACGTTTATGTATTATGCCTAAAAAAAATTTAATACAACTACAGACGCACTGGATATTTCACGCCTTTGAGAAAATCAAAACCATGCGGGGACTAATTATTTTTGGCTGACAACTTTATGACTTGTTTATGGCAATACCTTTAATTTGTAACAATTCACTTGATGCAAATGCTATATTTTCTACTGCAGCATATATCAATCGCAGTATAGCTAATAGCTTTTGATTTCTTTCAGATTCATTTTGTGCTGCTCATTAGCCGACAGGGAAAAGTGAGGCTAACCAAATGGTATTCACCATATTCACAAAAAGAGAGAACCAAGGTATTTCCTCTGTCCTTCTTGAGGTAGGGTGCGATGAATACCTTAGGTTGTTAGTTTTTGAAATGATTTTACGGTGTTTGTTTGATTTCGTCAAGTAAACTGATTATATCTGTTCCTCAGTCTAGTGATTTTTTATTGGGATCTTAAACAAGATGGTTTAATCGATATGATTTAGGGATGACAATGTGGTGGAGACGCCCACCTCACATTCTTAGTTCACTGTTACCTCACATATCTGTCACTAGTTTGGGGTTTTTTCAATATGATAAGTAAATGCCTTTTCCTACTTCCTTGAGTTTTTATCCCTCGACAAGCTTTCAGCTTCTACATGGCAGATATGATTGAGAACTCTCCTTCTCTTTTGGGTGTAAGCTTTCTTATACCCTGGAATTATCTTTAAGTTTCTTCAATGAACTCACCGCTATTCCTAAGCTATATGCATAGAAAAATACATGGTGCTGCATTATGACGGAGAGTGGTTTGCAATACACATAGAACATACATGGTGTTTCATTATTTTATTGAGAGAGAGAATTCATCTTGTCAATCCTAGTGACTTTAAAAGAATTTCCTTCCAAACTAGGGAGAATTAAACTATCAAAGAAAGAGTAAAATACGAAAAGCCAAAGAGGGCTTATACATTCCAATATAAGATAAACCGTGCAAGGGTACAAAGAGCGCTTCTGGGGCTTAATTCAAGTGGTAAAGGTTGAAGGACTTGTGACTTAGGTCACAAGTTCGAACCCTGCGCCATGTGAGCTAATCCTAGTATTTAAGTGAAGAAGGGTAGGGAGGTGGGTCATTATCACCAAGTTTTGAAGGTTGTGGTTGCTCCTAATGGTTGGACCCTAACGGATTTCTCGCAGGCTTAGTTCAAGTGGCAAAGGTTTGAAGGACCTATGACTTAGGTCACAAGTTCGAACCCTGCGCCATGTGAGTTAATCGTGGTATTTAAGGGAAGAAGGGTAGAGGAGTGGGCAATTATCTCCGAGTTTTAAAGGTTGTTTTGGCTCCTAAGGGTTGGACCCTAACGGAATTCTCACTCATGAAAGAAAAAAGATAGGGTATAGGGACTGAAGGGATGTTCTCAAGATAGGGGTAAAAAAATAAAACGCTTTCATATCCACAAAGTAAGACAAAGAAATTATGTAAGGTATGGTGTAAAGCTTAATTGCTTGCTTTTAGTCTTTGTTGTGTTCTAGTATTATCCGTTTTATGTTTCTTTGCCGCAAAGGTGAATGGGTCTTGCAATTATTTCAAGCCATTAAATTGTAGTAGAGGGATGTGAATAAATTTTCATTTTTGGTAAGGTTGAGAAGAAAATAATTGTGTCACTTCCTTATATACACAGGATTTTTCATTCCTGCAAACATTCTTAATAGTACTGATTATGCAAAAGTTATTTTTCTTAATTTATTCGTAACATGGTACATGTCGATGCAACTCTCTTAAGGTAATCCGTGAACTAAGTGGTATGATTCTCACTCGAGCACCGAAGCTTTGCAATTTTGTTGAGTGGAGAGGATACAAAGTTGTTTATAAAAGGTAAACACAATCTAATTTTATTCTCAAGTCATGTCTTACGATTTGCACTTCAATTAGGTAGGATCTATTTATCTTTTCTTCCTGTAAGAGAAAATATACATTAAGTTCCAATTTCTTATGGGATGTTAAATTAACAGATACGCGAGCTTGTATTTCTGTATGTGCATAGACCAAGAGGACAATGAGTTGGAGGTCCTGGAAATCATTCACCATTATGTTGAGATTCTGGACCGATACTTTGGAAGTGTAAGGCTCCCAAACTCTTAAAGAAGATGGTATTACTTCATGTTCTGTTTTATATTTATGTTATTGCTTTCTTTCCCTTCAGGTCTGTGAGCTGGACTTAATCTTCAATTTTCACAAGGTATGCTCATTGAATTTTGTTTAGGGATTTCTACAATCTATGCCTTCTCTGTCTCTCTTATTCACCTAAATTTTACTGTTATTCCTTGTGGATTTTACAATAATTGAGGTGACATTTATGATCACTTCTTGGGGCTTATATAGATTTATTACTAGAGTTATTTATAGAGGTAAAAATTTTTTGATGAGAAATAGAGGTTAAATTTGTAAGGTGACTAGAAGCAGATCCATTTTAAAAACATTTTCCCTCTAACTTTGAGTAGACTACAATTACAGTTGCAGGTTATCATGTGACTCCTCTCTTGCTTGCCCTCTCCCTCTTATTACCCGTCTATTTCTTTGTCCTTGTTCTCTGCAACTATGCTTCATCTTAGACGGAACAAAGGCACTCTAAACCTTAAATCATCTTATTGCCCTCATTTTCTTTGTTTAAACTGTGTATAGAATACCTTTTCCCCAATCTGAAAATTAATGCTTGCTTGTACCGAACTTTGAGTAATATATGCAACTGTCCCTTTCATCATCATAAGTTTGGTATTAGAATTTAGCAACGAAGATCTAAGATATTTGAAAGTTATGCCTGATTAAGAATCATATTTTGCAAAAAGAGAAGATCCTCTGTTAAAGTTTAGTTACTAAACCATCCTGGGTTTGAGCACGCTCGAGTGACAGGATCCCATTTGGGAAATAAGAAGAGAAATTTTAGGAGCCATATAAGGAAGAGCTTGCTGAGAGCGTTTTGGATTAAGATCCAAGAGGACAAAATTGTGAGGCCCAAAAGGCTTGAAGTGTCCCACAAGGGGTAGAAATAATGCGGACAATTCCTTGGCAGTTAAGCTTGGACTGTGACAGGTGGTATCTGAGTCAGCACCTCCCTTAGTATGATGGTTGGGGAAACATCAACGAGGACGTTGAGTCCCGAAAAGTGAATTGAGGATAACAACTCACAGACCGCTGGTTGTTGAACTCAAGAGGAGGCTTGTTCTGTCATTTGCCTTAGACAAGTAATTTAGAAGTCAATGTTTAGTTTCCGTGTGGGTTAAAGCCCGTTGGGGACAAAAATGTGAGTCCAAAAGCCTTGAGAGGTGACCTAGAGGAGTTGGGCCAAAACAAAGAATACCTTAGCAGTTGGGCGTGGGCTGTGATAGATGGTATCATAGGTAGTATCTTCTGTAGTACGATAGTAATTAAAAATGTTAACAAGGTTGATGAGTGGTTGTGGGGGTGGGTGGGTGGGGGGGTGAAGGTGTAATAACTTGCCTTTGGCAAATCCATATCAGAATGTAGGGATAAAGTAGGGGCCATATAAGGGCGAGTTCAGATTCAACTATTGAGACATCTTTTGAGTTAAAATCCCAAAGAGAAAATCATGCCACCCAAGTAAGATGGTGGAAAATAACCAAGTCCCTAAAGGGGTTGGGCATAATAGCCCATGGACCGCCGAGTTGAACCGGGGAGGGGGTTTACTGTGAATTTTTCCGTGGGAAAATATCACCTCGAAATGAGAGGGGAAGGAGCCTTATAAGAGCAAGTTCAGGATTCAACTGTTGAGACGTCTGTTGTGTGAAAACCAAGGCTACAAAAACCATGAGACCCAAAATCCTTGAGGTGGCCCAGAGGTGTCGGCGAACTAGTTAAACTAGCTTAATGCTTCGATTTTTGGGGGAGTCTATTCATGTTGCTTTCTGTATTGATAAAGGGCCTACTTGTTGTCTTCTCTTCTGTATTAATACACAGAGTTTATTGCTTACTAATGATGAATTATCCACTGATTAACTTGTTTTTTGGATTGTATATCACGTGCTTATTGAAATTGAGAATAGGGAGTAAGCTGCAACGACTACTTGCCTCTCAGCGATTCTATCTATCATGCATTTTCATTGTAGCTTACATACATTTCAAAACCATGTGAATGATTTGGCAGGCATACTATATATTGGACGAACTTGTCATTGCTGGTGAACTCCAAGAATCTAGCAAGAAAACTGTTGCACGTCTAATTGCTGCGCAGGTACTCTTCATTACACACTTTACACGTTTCACAGGTAGCAATGCTATATTCTTCACTATTCCTAAAACTGGATCCTGTCAACAACTTGCAGGACTCTTTGGTGGAGGCTGCCAAAGAAGAGGCAAGTTCTCTTAGTAACATTATTGCACAGGCCACTAAATGAGAGTATGGAGGCGGCGTTCATGTTATTTTTTGAGTGCATTTAAGTTTTTCAGATTTCTCGTTCGTTGCTGTAATCCAATTGTGTTATGACATTATTTCTTCTTTCGATGCTATTGCATCATGGTTTTCGTTTAACTTTGTAGTTAAAAGAATAGGAATTTCTTTGTAGTAATGGATTTTTCTTCACAACTAAGCGTGTTTTTACTGCAGCAAATGTATGTACACTTTTGCCTAAAAACTGCTGGTGATATTTATAGAACTTGTTTCCGGTGGAGCTAGCTGATAAATTATCACTCAAAGCCTTTTTTTTTTTTCTTTTACTTATTTTGTCTTTAATTCTTGGTCAAAAATATAACTCCTGAAATATGGTAACAATTTAAATCACCTGGAGCCCTGGTGAAAGGGCAATGAAGAAAGATTAAGAATATGCTATTTCATTCAGTTTACCTCTTTTTATGCTTACTGTAACTAGTTATCTCAATTTTTTCTCAGTGACTCCATGCAACCTTAAATAACAAACATGCCTAGTGGAATTCAACAAGGGGGAAGAAAGAGTCTGGGGAGGGTGAAATGTACGCGATCTTACTACCACCTCACAGAGGTAGAGAGACTATTTTCTGGGAGCCCTAATCTCAAAAACCCATGAGCAAAATGAACTAGATATGGAGAAAAAAAAAAGAAAGAAGGAAAAATGACAAATAACGAAAAACACATAATAGTAAGTAAATACGATAAAATTAACATATATAAGACGAGTATTGACAACATAAGATATAAAGACATGACTAATCCTACTACCCTATTATACTCCAAGGCCAAAAATCAACCTAACCTATTAGCCTGCTACTCTAATATACGACCTTCACTCTTTTCTATCTAAGGTCATGTCCTCGGTAAGATCAAGTTTCGTCATATCTTATCTAATCACCTTCTCCCCAATACTTCTTCGGTCTACCTCTATTCCTCCGTGTAACCCCAAAATCCAAACTCTCGCACCTCTTTACAGGAGCATCGTTACTTCTTCTTTGCACATGTTCAAACTAATGCAGTCTTGCTTCCGTCATCTTGTACTTTTCCTGAATGATCTCATTCTTAATCTTATCCCTTCTGGTATATCCACATATCCATGTAACCTTAGCTATATTTATTGGTATGAGCAAGATATGAATATAAATAAAAACAGTTCCAACAGTCAACAGAAGCCTTATACCAATGAGTGACAGTGGTCTAGTGGTAGAATAGTTCCATGCCATGATAAACATCGAGGTGCAACTCCCAATTGGTCATTTCAACCCTACACCATAGCAAGTATGAAACGGAATAGAGACAAGCCAACACTTCAAGAAACAGGCTAAGTAGGGCAGAAGTTAAAACTGAAAAAATTGGATATGATAGTGCAAGGATATTCCTTACATTTTTCAGACGGTTAACATTGAGATTACAGAGCTACCTATAAGATGAATTAGAAAAGTTAATCATACTACGGACAAGGAAACTATTAGAAGACTTTTATGTAATTCTCAAACATGTAATCCATAAAAGAGAATATAGCCCATAAATACTTTCTTCTAATCTTCCCAAGATTTCCAATCGTAGAAGCATATAATATCCAGAAGACAAGCAATTCTGTAGAAACTGGCAATTAAAACAGATAGGTATATTATCCTAAACATTCAAAAGCACAATGAAACACAAAGGCTAACAATTAAATTCAAGTGTCTCCAACCTTGACAAATTCGATAGGAGCATCATTTGCAATAAATTGCAAACTGAGTTTGAAACCTTATTTCAACCTAGAAAGATTCATGTTACCACTTTGAGTAAAAAACAAAGCTATCTATGCACTATTGGGACATTTACCTCTCAGAGCCAAGTCTCTTGCACCTTCATTGGCTTCTTCGTAGATACGGTAAACTGCACAAGTTGTATGTTTCAGCAAGTCCAAAATTTGCCCCAACCAGCACATGGCAGTGTCATTTGGCTCAGGGAGACCATTAACATATTGGACAAGTATAACATATCGGACTCCACAATCAACTTCTGTGCATTTGGCCTTCCTTCCATGCATCTTTCTAACGCAACCCTCAAAGCCTCTAGCCCAGCAATCACATTGTCTTCAACATCAATGTCACCCCTATAGCTATCTAAACACTTCCCTTCTTCATCTTGGAAGATACCACTATATCGTCCTGGCTGATCACCCTTTCTACCTATACCATAGATGTTTAGCTTAATCCAACCTGGAGGAGGAGGAACAGTATTGCATCTAAAACGACAAGCCCCACGATGATCACTGAGAAATTCTGCATATTGCTTACTGGTCATGATATCTTTTTCCATATCTTCCAAAAATTCTTCTTCAAGATGCCTGCGACACAAGTTAAAAGTTACATCATGAGGGATATATATTAAATGCACCACACTTTCCTATGGTTCCTTCACCTCACCTCTATCACTCAATAGTTTCTTCTAAGAAAATAATTTCAAAGTACTTTGCATAATCCAACCAACAAAATCTAGATTTTCCAACTAGCACTTAAATCAATCACATGTGTAAAGCCTATCTTATCACGAGGAGAAAGAAATGGAACAATCATAGGTGGACAGTAAGTGAAGGGCTAATGACTTCAATTATGTGCTAATTAGCAGCATCTTTATTTTCCAAAATCAACATAATAAATAGATAATTGTATTTATAACAGGAAGTTCACTATCTAGCCTTACATCTAGTACCTTTGCATGTCCAAACAATAATATCCCGGCTTGTCAATGTCAATGTTGGGATCCACGTCAAAGAAATGCCAGCAATCTCTGTTGAGAACACATTAGCATACTTCTGATTGTTACTAGCTTTTATGGCAATCTCTGTTGTGAAATCGAGAATTCTCTCCAAGCGTACTATTGTTTCTAGACAACACTTACATCGTTGCATATTGTTCAGTGTATAGCGAAATGAGTTTGTCAGAAAAAAAATCCGGTTAAGACAAGATGAAGACCAGTTTGCTCCCAACAGGTTGCCAATAAGATACCAATAAGGATTAGGCATGTAGAACATTGTTGGTCTCTGAGCTCTCCTCTTACAATTTTCATCATTGGAGAGAACCTCAAGACCTAGTTTCTCAAAAACTATGATATCAGCTGGAGTCATGCCGGGATCATATATTTCTATATTGCCAATGCAATTGGAAAAATCGTTTTAGTAGGAGAGCGACAGCAAACTGAAACTGTGAATCAGAACTTCATTCGATGCTTCCCAAAGCATAGATTACCAGTTGAACACGTGAATGGGAGCCTAAAAGGCGAAAGAAGTGTTTTTGAATTGTTTTATTCTGCTTGAGATCCAAGCGTATTTCAGCATAGAGCTCAGAGTTCTCAACATTCTTCTTCATCAGTTCAATCTCTTTAAGCAGCCTTTCTGCCTCATCTTTTATGTGAAAATCAACATTTGACTCCATATCCTCACCAAAATTCATCTTTATCAGGTTCAAATTAATGTTATCCTTTAGCAGTTTAAACACTATATTGAAACAGCTAAGATGCAGCAACACTCTCTTGTGTTCTGGACTTAAACAAACCTGCAAGTCTAGAATTTTCAAGTACAAAATCATTAGCAGACTGAAGTACTTCACAGCAAAAAAGATACATTTCTCGTTATGTGCAAGTGTAGAACTCAAAAGTGCAGAACTGCTAGCAGGCAGAAAGTAGCTTGTCTCCAATAAAAGAATATTTCTCCAAATCATATAATCACTTTATAAGGTGGTCAATTGAAATTTTTTTAAAAAATGCGATGAGAGCTAACAGGAATATGAACATACTCTTTCTTTAATCCATTCAGAACCGATCAAGTAGGATTTCCAATCATTCGAGTACAAATGCAAGCTCTTCTAAACTCAATTCTTCCATATAGGTGTGTTTCAGTCACCTGCTTCGACTGCCAGTAAAAATTCTCAAACAACTATACACTAATGAAAATTGATACTCTGAAGTATCAAATCACAAATCTAATCCAAAGAGAAGAACATGAATTTATTTTTCTAGAATTTACTCTTTCCATCTAAAAGTATAATATGTTCTGTATTTTCAACTGTATAACAGGCAGTTCAACTACAGCAAAACAGTTGCTCTTGTGGACTTAAAATGAAGTGGCAGGAAAGGAACTTCTGAAAGCAGAAAATTTTAGGGCGATGAAAACACATAACAAAACACTAGATCCTTCATCAGGCTTAAACAATCATTATTTGGAACACACTTAACAGAATCCTCGCAAAACGCATACAACAATTTAGTTTTACAAACTGATGGAAAAAATAAATAAGAAATGTGAGAATACAACAGATGTGTAATTCATCTGGATAAGGAGCAGTTGAACTACAGCTAAACAGTTGCTATTCTGGACTTCAAATGAAGTGGCAACAAAGGAATATTTGAATACATACAGTTACAGGATGATGAAAACATACAAAGAAATGCTAGATCCTTCAGTCAAATTCAGACAAACACTATTTCAAATGCAATCCTCAAAGAACACACTATAATTTAGTTATACAATCCTGACAGAAGTACATAGTAAGAAAAATGAGAGTAAAAGAGGAGTATAAAACAAAATCTGTGGTACCATTATAAAAGAAAAAAACACAGTAACGCAGCATGTTCAGAATTAAAATAGAAGTTACTCCCATGAACAGATATATGAAATTCACAGAGAAATAAAGACTTCTGATACATAAATCAATTTTATACAGAGTCAAAGTTGGTTTTATTTACTACTCGTATATAATGCTTAAATGAGAGTTTGTGATAGATCATGTCATTAAAGCTAACATTGGGATGTAAAAGGCATGGGAATGTTGTTTTCTGTTACAATCCCACATGATCACTGGTAAGGTCTGTGTACATTCTACCCTCCCCAGACCCCACCCATGAGATCCCACTGGGTATGTAGTTGTTGTAGGTGATGTGTTTCAGTTTCCAGTACAAATTCACCAAGAACAATACACTACTGAAAATTGAGACCCTGAAAGTGCCAAATCACAGATCTAACTTTTTTCAGGATAAAAAAAGAAAAAGAGAGAGAACATGAATCGTATTTTTTTTTTCTCCAGATTTTCATCTTTCCTGTAAAACAGAGTCTGTATATATTTCATCTGGATAACAAGCAGTTCAACTTGCGCAAATTACAATAGTTTCTCTTCTAGACTTAAAAAGAAATGCTAACAAAGTAACTATCTATCACAGCAAAATTAAAGGACGATGGAAACACATAAGGAATTACTAGATCCTTCATTGGAATTCAAACAATCACTATCACAAACGAAATCTTCACAGAACACATACTACGATTTAAAATGAAACGGACTCTATATCACATGCAGATAACAAACAGTATACTTCAACTAGAGCAAAACAATTGCTCTTCTGGAATTAAAACGAAGGAACAGAACTTGTAGATCCTTCAACCGAGTTCAAACAAATCAGAATTACGAATAGAATCCTTACAGAGCACATAAACCAATTTAGTTTTACAATGTGATAGAAAAAAATAAACAAGAAAAATGAGAGCAATACTGACAGCAACAAAGTCGGTGTAAATCTGGAAGTTCAAACAATAATGGAATCCTCAGAAAACACATACTACATGCATTTTGGTTTTACGAAAGATGAGAGTAAAAGAGAAGATACTGAGAGCACAAAGTCGGTGAAACGTACTCTTAAACGGTGCCTCCCGTCGCCATTGAAGAGAAGGCTTCAAAGTTTCAACTTCAACGATTTTGGTAATGGTATTTTCTTGTGTGAGAGAAATACAGTATAGTAATACAGTGCTCCAAAATGCGTTTGTTGCGCGCCTTTGCCTATTAGTGGAGTAACCTGCCACGTGGCAAGTATTAGGCTCACGTGGTGGATAAAAGAATAAACGAAGCACATGCTTGTTATTTTTGAGTAACAAAAAGCACGTTTCACGCTCAATTGAATTCGAGTATGAAATTTTTATATTAGATTATATATCATAAGTAGGGTTGCTCATGATTATGATTTAACAATCAAATCGAATTGTAATTTGAACTAACTCGATAAAAAAATTCGATATTTGATTTGATTTTTAAATTTTGTAAATTGATATTGTTTTGTTTGGTTTTGATTTTACTAAAACAATTCGCAAAAATAACCAAATCAAACCAAATAACTATATATATAAATTTTATAATTGTTTATAAGTTTTCATAAATAATATATAAATATTTTATTATATTTCAATTCATTAAAATTTTTTAACTTTACCACTTATATTTGAAAATTCGTTTGTTAGTGTTTTGGAATATGATTTTCTTGTACCACCTCCCCGGGTAGTTATTTGATTGTTGAGCGTGGATTTTTTTATAAAGATTTGATCTTTGATGTATAATGACTTTAGTATTATTTAATCAAATCACCACCACCTTCCCCGGGTAGTTATTTGATTGTTGAGCTTGGATTTTTTTATGAAGATTTGATCTTTCGTGTATAATGACTTTAGTATCATTTAACTAATCACTTTATTCGTTTATAATAACTTTAGTATTGCTTAATTAAATCACTTTATTCGTATAATAATAACTCTAATACTATTGCTTAACTGAATCCACAGTAGCCCTTTGTGGATTATTCATCTACTAGGTATTTGTATTTATCGAGATGTGTATGCTCTCAACAAATGTATTACTTTCAAGCTGAAAATAACCAAAAAAATAAACCAAACCGACAATAACCAAATCGACAGTTATTTTTTTATTTTGTTTGGTTTGGATTTAGAAATTCAAAAATTGACTAAATTGATTTGTTTATGATTTTAACTAATAACCGTCCAAGCCAAACCATGAACATTCCTAATTATAAGTCATAATAATTAGTAAATTAAAAAATATATTAAAAAATTATGGTCAAATAAAATTAACTTGTTTAGCTATTGAGATCTAAAAATTGTCACATTACCTAATAGGGGTAATAAAATAGGTAATTTTACATAAACTAGTCTTGTTGGATGCTCTTCACGTGTGATTAAATCGTATACCTCATCAAGTAACAAACATTACAGAGAAAAATTAAATTTAATTATGAACTTATAAAAAGATCAATAATTCACTACAAAAGTAATTTTGATAAATTATGTATTTATAAAGAACCTATATATCATGTAAATTAGATTTTTCCTTAGCGGCGGAAGAGTGTTTCGTGATTCAAATAAAGAAGATTTAGGAGTTTTTCCATGGCTAGAAATCTTTATGTTATCATTTATTTTCATATATTTTAAAAGTCGATATCATGAATATAACTAAATAAGAATTTAAAAATAAATTGTGAAAAAACGATTTTATCTAAAGAAGAGTCTAGAAGGTAAAAAGTTCAAACAACATTTCTAAGACCTTCACGCTTTTAATATAGTATAAATATAAATTTGACTATTAGTATTTTATGTAGTTATTTAATGATAAAGATAATGTTGAAAAAAAAGGTGATACATTTATTTTGATTTACTAAATTGAACAAATAAAAAAAAAAACTTATTTGTAGAGTAAGAAACAAGAAATATGAAAAGGAGGGAGTATATTATCACAAATAGTAGAGATAAGCAATAGGGCAAAAGGTGAATTAAATTTTTTATATATAGTGTAAAGCAAAGATTTTTCTTAATTTTATGTTGCGTTATCATTTTTTACATTTCTTGAATCAATAGTCTATCGAAAATTATTTTTCTATCTTTGAGATAGGATCAAAATATGCATATACTCTGCCCTCTCGAAATCCAACTTTATTGGATTGAATATGTTATTATTATTGTTTTGTCATTTTATAGTGTTTTCAATTCTCGTGTTCACCAGTTTTCGCTCACTGAGAGTAGAAGTTGTTCTGTAACTGAACCAGTTCAAATTTTGATTACTAATTCTACTTATTGCAACCTTTGAATGGAAACCCAATAGAATACACAATTCTATCAACCTGTACCTTCGAACCCCAAGTTAGATTCAGAAAATCTAAATGCATTGTTTATTTAAACAAAAAATGTGGAATATGTAGTATAAGGATGTTCCTTACATTTTTCAGATAGTTGAACATAGAAAAGTTAATCATAGCATGGACAGGTGAAACTATTAAAAGAGTTAATGTAATTTTCAAACATATAAGTTGTAATCCATAAAGGAGAAGCAACTCTGTAGATATTACCGTCAAAACAGATAGGCTATAAAGTAAATCAAATGTCTCCTAAACATTCAAAAGCACAATTAAACAAAGCTAACAAGTAAATTCAAGAGTCTCCAATCTTTGACAAACTTGATCAAAAGCATCATTTTCTCTTAAATGCAAATAGAATTTGAAATCTTACTTCAACCTAGAAAGATTAATGATCAGATTCAACAATTCTTGGTGGATGATGGCTGAATTGAAGAATTAGGGCAGAGAGGATTTTGGGGATTTTTATTATTAAGAAGAAGGAACAATGTATAGTGCTTCACTTTTCATCTCTATGACTCTCTCTCTCCGCGTATGTGTATATATGTATATATATATATATATGCACTTACTTATCCTAATACTAATACAATTATACTTCTCCAATACTAATCCAGCTATACACATAATTAATTATCTACACACAATTAATTAATTATTTTCAATACCCCCCTCAAGCTGGATGCATTGAAGACATTCAATAATCCAAGCTTGCCAAGCAGGAAATCATGTTGTGTGTGGTTTAATGCCTTGGTAAGCAAAT
>JAABOM020000007.1:406666-422366 GCA_011800125.2 Solanum clarkiae
TAGTTTCTTCAAATTAGAAGGTAACTCATGTATATCAATAAGCACATAATTTCGAAAGTGAACTAGCTCACATAATCGCGCCAACAGTTATAGCAGACATCATAAAGCAGTTATCGCGCATCCTAAATGCAGGTAACCCTTTTTATGCCAAGGGTAGGCCTATCGAATTAAAGGATGTGTATCAATTTAAAGTCAACTCATTATCCCCAATGTTCTCTTTTCCCCAAAATTCATCAAAACATTTAGAAACAAATACAAATCGTAACATTTTAAAGACGAAAATACTAAATCAATCCCACGCAGGGGACAACTGACAAAATAAAAAGCTAAAATGTAATCAAGCCGAAAGTACAAAGGAAAATCAATCCCATGCAGGGGACAATAGAAGACCCTAAGCTGCCTCGGTTTCCTCAGTGATCTTTGCCCTTTTTGCTGTCTCCAATTCATGCCACATGAAGTACCTGTCTTCCCACAGATAGTCTTCTGCCAACTGAGCTTTTTGTGCCGCATCACTGGTTTCCCCTATAATCTGAACTTGTTGCCCCATACGGTTATCTAACTGAATTATACATTGTCTTGCTTTGTCAAGCTCCCGCCTAAGCTGTTCTATAACCTGAGCATCCTTCGAGTGTTGATGATATTCCGAGTATTTTTCTTGACAAGGTACATTATGATAAGGCTTGATTGTTCTAGTCACTTGTAACCATTTCTTATACTCATCACTGCACTCGGCGTAAACCTATTAAGAACTTTATCCCCTGCTGCACTCCTAGTTTCTATTCTCGAAGCATCATCCTAGCAAAGGATACGCGACCGTCCTCGTGGACTGTTGTGAATTTTTCTATACTTCCTTTCTGAGGAATGTCTTACTTACGACCTAACTGCCTGAGAACTCGATCGGGAGCATATGGTCGGGTGCCCCTAAGCCCGGCCAGTACTAAGAAAGAAAGATTTCTACTCTGGATTATGGCGTCATTTACTGCAACATCCTCAATAGACCATTGTATATCTTCTTCTCGCAATCCATTTAGTATTGGCATTCAAAACCGTTGTTGTTTTCCCTCTTTTAAATGATTGAAATGTAACCACCAACTGTGCAAAGTGAATTGATCATTTCGAACCTTTGGATCCGGTTCAGTAGGGTCGTGGACCTTAAGTAAGTGTTTCATCATCCATCATTGGAGTATCAGGTTGCAACCCTAGAAGAAACGATTCCCCTTTTGACATTTATCTAAAGCTCTGTGAATGTCAGCAAGAATTAAAGGTGCAAGGGTGTAATACTCAATTGATGATTCATACTTGACCCCAAAGAAAATGGCGTGAGTGACCATTATCGTGCTCAGATGAATGGCGTGCTCTGAATTTTGAGGAAAGACCATGGTCCCTAACAAGCATACCATGAAAACAAAAGGACGCTTCTCTTCCCATGCCTGTTCAGAAGTAAATTACTTTTTATACTTCTCGTAGCCACCAACGCGTCCGAATCGAGAGTATAATTTTTGAAGCGGTACATTTGGTCCTTTTATCCATTTGATGTCGACAGACGATAAAGCTTCCTTGATTTTTTTTGGATCCCATATTTTAGGAATTAGCATGTTTTTATCTGGTTTAGATTTTCTTTTGTCGTGCATGCCTATACTTTCGTAGCTTGCTAACACTTATTCGAGAGTAGGAGTTAATTCAACATTTCCAAAATGAAATACCATACAATTTTTATCCCAAAACTTAATCATTGATCTAATCAAATCTGGCCAAGCTTCCATTTCCATTAGAGAAAGGAGATAGCCTATGTGTTTTTGAACCTCTCTTTTGTCGTAATCACTCATTCTTGCCCACCATATTTTGAGAGAGAAATGAAGTCGGGTCACCATTTTAGTTGCTGAGGACTCGCTTTCTTGAACCATCTTGTAAGAGAAAAAATTTATAAGTTAAATCCCCCCCACACCCTGGTGATAATAAGTTGTTTGAATTGATACACATCCTTCAATTAAAACACATAAGTATAATCATCTTATTGGTCATGGGCCAAATAGACTTAGGGTGGTCTTTCTAATGGGCTCAACACTCCTCACATGCTGAGTTGTCCTAAGCCAAATGGATTTGATTTAGCTCTATCCTAGGGTTTTGACTTAGGGATTTGATTTCGCTCTATCCTAGGTATCTAAGAGTGGGTTTTGAATTGACCGGGTACCCAAATGGATAACCTGAGCTGGAAGTCATGGCAAGCATTGGACGAACCAATAATCTTGCCACGTATTCCGAAAAGGGTTGAATATTTGGAAATCTGGTTGCGGTCGCTTTGGGTCGCTTACCAATGTCAGTAATTGATGATTACACAATTCGAATAATTTCGAATTTACCTCAAATAAACAGGATCGCAAAAATTATTTTTCCAAATACACAGAAAAAAATAAAAAAGGAAATGTTATGGAATGCAATGCCAGTTTAATATCAAATTTAAACAGATAAAGCAAATAAGACAATACAAAATCAAATAGCTAGTCAAACAATATAATCTAATGGTTAGAACCTAATTAAAATCCCCAGCAAAGTCGCCATTTCCAAATCCGAAAATCAAAAATCGATTTCAACTTAATTAATTTAAGTGAAACCAATTCTCAAAATTCGGAAAAAAAATAGAGTCGCCACCTAATTTTATGGATAATTAGGAAATCAATAAATATTTAAAAAATCTAACAGAAAAAATCTTTTTTAAATCCAAAGAAATGAGTTCGGGTTCACATTTTCACTTCAAGAAGGATTTACGCACTTGAAATGGCCACTAAATGTGATTATCCGACGATTAAAAGGTTTGACTAACTTTGATTAACTTTGAAAAAGAAAATTTAACTGACTTTAAAAATTGATTGATTTTTTCAAATAGCTGTCAATACTAAAAAATGATTAGGTTAAAAAAAAAGGTGATTATATTTGAAAGGATTTAACTAGACTGAATATGACTAAAAGGATTTAGCTATTTAAGAAAAACTAAGTTATATCTTTTATCTTTTTTTAAATTATTTTTTATTTATTTGTACAAACATTTTTTACTCTTTTCTTTTTATGCCAAAACATTTGTTTTTCTTTAAATAGAACTAAATTAAATGACATAGCATAAATGGCTTTGGTGTCGGGGAATTCAATTAGGTTAGAACCAAGTAAGAAATGTTAGAGTTAGACAAATATCACAAACACATAAATATACAATGAATCAAAATAATATTGGGCTTGACCAGCCCAACTTTTCGAACACATGTCCTATTCTTACATGTTTGGGCCTGCCAAACCCATTAGAATATTTCAGATGCTGCTCCTTGGGCTTGGCCCATTTTCTGTCATATATACTTAGTGTATATACACTGTTCATTAGTAATTTTAGCTTTATATCAGTATTCGAGAGGCTTGTCATGGCTTCCTTTCCTATGTATTGGGCTGACTCGATGAAGAGAAAGTTTGGGCCTCCATGACCCAAGGAATGCAATAGGGGAGTCCAAAATGACTCGGGGCATTGTTCATATAAACAAAGGACAATAAAGATTAGCGAAAGATTCAAAATGCATCTGGGCACAAGCATAGAAAAATAGATAACTTTGAGAATAACTAAAGCATGTGTGAAAAATCTATCAAGCCAAAATATCCTCGAGTGTCAATTTAGAGCAATTGAAGAAATAAACATAAGATAATCTTGAGAAGCCAATCAATGCAACGAATGAGAGAAGATAATTGCAGCAAACTATATTATTAACACACACACGAAAAAATTTCAGCAAAACAATCTTATCATTAACCTGCAGCAAACATATCATTAACACGTCTGTAATTTGCAGCAATACGCCTTACAACAAACACAAACATACCACTCTTGAGGCATCATTAATACAAACACATATTTATCTTGCAGTAAACATTTGCAGCAGATATTTGCAGCAAACATGCAATGTACACAGTTGCAGCTTGTAATAAACAAAAAATTGCAGTAAATCATCATTAATACACATACAAACATATATGGAACCTGTAATTTGAATCTTATGGCAGTGTCTTCAAAAATCAGAATCAATAAGGATAAAAGCCAAGTTGAAACCACACAAGCAGACAAGATGGAATCAGTTTGAGATGAAATTAGGGTAAAAATGAAGCTAAAATGCTTGTTGCTTAAAGGTTAGATTGGACCTGAAGCAAGGTTTTGTTATATCAACAGAACTGACACTGTTATGGCAAACGAAATTTGACAGCAGCAACAAACTCAGCCTACATACAATAACATATAAGCATGTTTCTTGATTTAAACTCGAGAAGGTGCTGACAGGCTGAACAAGGATGTAAAAATGAAGGCACAACCACACTTCGACTGATAAGCACAAGAATGACCTTTCTTTAATTGGAAGGAGACTTCATAGAGGGAGTGAAACATATTACAGATTCTATTAGTGAAAACAAGCATTTGACCTGCCCAAACAATGAAATTTGAACCATGATTTGAATATATTCAATCCTTATTTTATCTATGAAACAGAAAAGGTCCAGGAAACCCGTAGCAACCCAAGATTCAGACTATTCAAGAAAGACAGACTAAACTTCATCATAGCAGAAGTAACACTTCAAAAGACATCATAGGCTGATTACACAGACTCGCGGCATTCAGTATTTACCAGTTATCTCGATTAGTTGTATAAAATTTAAGACGACTGTCATTTAAACCTAAAGATTGGGGCAGAGATGAGATTGAAACATTTAAGTCTTAAAACAAAGGGGCTAATACTGTTATAACACCATCTTGGCGACTTAAGATCATGTTTTCAAATGACAACAACAATGAGCAAAACGTTCAACAGGACAGGAGCATTTTTGTCATAACATCATATATTTGAAATTACTGCAGCTCAAATCAAAATCTTTAACGTCTAACCCACAGAAAAACACAGTGATGGATAACCATTTTCAAACATCATTAGCTAAACAAAATTCGAAAGCAGCCAAGTGGTACAACTCCTAACATCATTACAACATCGACTTATCACAGTATTACATTTTCTGCTCAGACAGGCGTAAAACAATGATGTAAAACTCATTCACTTTCAGCTTTGCATGACATCGAAACTGAGGTAAATGAAACTAGTGTTTTACCTTTTTTAGGGCAGCGATACTGGGATCGTGATAAGCTCTCGGAGTCCACCATCAACAAAAATTGATTCGTTTCAACCTCAAAAATCTTGGCTTTGAAATTACACGGGTTTTTCGAAATTAGCTCAAGTATCGAAATGGGGATTTTGGTGCTGTTGTTCTGTTATTTTTTCTAAGATGATGTTTCTCTGCTTTTCTTCCTCTTTTCTTCTCAGTCTCTTCTTTTTTTTCTCTTTGTTGCAAAAAAAATGAGCTATACAGGGGATTAGAGTTTTTCGTTAAATGGGGAAAAGGGGAAGGTAATTGGGAAATGGAGGAGATTGGGAATAATGGGAATGAGGTCTGGGAAAGGGAAGCGTGTAGGGAAAAGGTTTTGTGGGGAAGAGAATGGCGTCGGGAAGGGGAAAAGGATTTGGGGAAAAGGAGAAGGCGATGGGGAAAGGGAGAGGGTTTTGGGAAAGGGAGAAGCGCTGGGGGAAGGGAAAAGAATTTTTGGGGAAATAGAGAAATGGTGCGGCTAGGGTTTGGGGGTTAAGGGAAGAAGAAGGGAAAGGGGTTGGGCGGCTAGGGTTGGGGCGAAAATGAAGAAGAAGGAGATGGGTGAAGAGATATATGGGGGCGTGTGCAGCACACGCGCCCATATTAAATAATTTTTTTTAAAATAAAATAATTATTCGAAAATCGCTAAAAATATAAATAATATTCGATGACTAATTTGACACCATGGAGGGTAAAAATTAAGGGTCAACACATACCTTATTAGTTATGCAGATACAAAATATTTATCAGATCCACACAAAGCTCAATCTCAAACAGGTTATCTATTTACATACGGAGGAACTGATATATCATGGCGATCTATACAGCAGTCCGTCATTGCTACTTCTTCAAATCATACTGAAATAATAGCAATTCATGAAGCTAGTAGAGAATGTGTATGGTTGAGATCAATGATACATTCCATCCAAGAAAAGTATGGACTGAAAAATGATACCAAAGTACCCACGGTCATATTTGAAGACAATGTCGCGTGTATAGCTCAATTGAAAGGTGACTTCATAAAAGGAGATAGAACGAAACACATTTCACCAAAATTATTTTTCACACACGATCTTCAGAAGAAAGGTGAAATTGATGTACAACAGATTCGTTCAAGTGATAATCTTGTAGATTTATGCACTAAGGCATTACCAACGTCAACATTCGAGAAGTTAAGATATAAGATTGGAGTGTGCTGTCTCCAAAATATCAAATGAAGCTTTCATCAAGGGGAGAAAATGTATGTTGTACTCTTTTTTCCGTAGCCAAGGTTTTTTCCCACTGTGTTTTCCTGGCAAGGTTTTTAACGAGGCAATTAATACATATTTAGGTCACATACAACCTCTCATGTACATGAACAGTTAAGGGGGAGTGTTGGAAAACATTATAATTGCTCAAGATAGAAAAGGAGTAATATTGAGTGTGGGACCTATCAAAATGAATTAAAAATTAGGAGTGGATCTCACATCAATTATCACATTCTCTTCTCCCTTGCTATAAATAGCCATGTTTGTGAAGTGTACAGACACACGAAATTATATAATAAACAATATCATCTTTTTTCTCCGCTTAAGTTTTCAGTCTTTTATTTTCAGATTTTTTTTCGCTATAAAATTTATTCCAGTTAATTAATCTTTAATTTTACAACAGATATTATTATTTGTGTAGCAAGTAAGTTGTTTTAGGCTTCATGGTTTGCACTTAATAAATGTCTTAATTTTAATTATTCAGATCTATATTGATTAAGTTTATTTATTTTTAAGATTTGAATCTTAATCATTAAATGCGCTTGTTTTTTGTTATTTTGCAATCACATAGTTTGAATCTTGATAAGTCTTAATGATTAAGATCTATTATAAAGTCTTAAAGTTATTAAGATGTCTATTAAAGAAATCGTCTAAAGATGATAGTTCACCACTGCTTCGTCTACGTTCACCCAACATCACAACCATGATTTCATCCACAACTACTACCACCTTCAATCACCACTGTCTACCATCTAGAAATATCATCCTCAGTCCAACCACAACCATCACTGTCGGTAATCACAAAATCAATTCTTATCACCATTAGACATCATTTGTAATCATCACCATTTATCATTATTATATTCATAGCAATTATCATTATCAACCACTATTGCATCCACTGTTCACTATTGATAATAAACAAAATTGATCAACATTATATATCGATAATTGTCATCATCGTTCACCACTACTATTAGTTATTAGTATCATTTATTACTAATTATCAGTTGTCACCACCAGCAACATATATACAGTTAATTGCTATTGTCAACCACTATATCATAAAATTCTACCAACAACTATCTTTTCAAATCGGCACATATAATAGAATCACCACGTTAGTCATTACAATCACCAAAAATTTAAGATATATTATTAATATAATATTAAATCAATTTAGTATTCAATTTGAATTTTATGTTTATTAATATTTTTAATAAAGACAAATTTTATATATTCAAATATTGAGAGAACAAACAATCTTAACAATTTAATATTCAAATTTTAATGAAAAATTTTAATATTCAGATATATATATTCAAATTCAGATCTCTAAATTATAATACATATTTTAATATTCAAATGTCCATCTAATTTCAGACTATTTAATTTTAATAAAAATAAATGTGGCCTTATACACTTTCCAACTCGCTTATTGGGTAATAGTAACTAGCCAATGGTGACAACTTTTTCTTCCTTCATTAACCACATACCTGACAAATTTTGTCCACGGAAAATAAAACAATAGTAATAATTAGTGAATTAACTTGGAATGTTACATTGTTAGGGCGACTAACACAAAAATTCTAGTCATTTTAGAGCCGTCGATATGGGCAAAACCTATTGGGTCAGCCTGGCTTAGCTCGTAATTTAGTAAGGCTGTGTTGCAATTTTTGGAGACCATTTTAAAAATATGAACTTTTTTAGCGCAGTCTGAATAAGCCTGCTGATTTGTGAAGTTTTTACAATATGGGTTGGGTCAGTCCATGAACTGAATTAAAAATTAATTAAAAATAAAAATAAAATAGAGTATTAAAAATAATAGGAGTTCAAACTCAAAATTCATTAAAAAAATTTAAATATTAAAATTTAGATATAAAATATTTTTTATAATATGTACTCCCTCCATCCATCTTTACTTATCCCTTATTGACTTAGCACGAAAATAAGAAACAACAAATGATAAGGGTAATTTTTACTAAATCACTTTTTGAATATAATAAATACAATGTCTTGAAAAATCAAATAAGAAAATAACGATAACTAATGACAAAGGTAAATTAAAAATTAAGTGTGAAATCATCTCTTGATTTCATAAATTGGACAAATATTATTGGAGATCTCAAAATAGTATAGCGGACAAGTAAAAATAGGCGGAGGGAGTAATAGTAACACTAATACCATGTAGTATTGCCCTGTTGCTATTTATTTTAATATTTTTAAATTATAATTTAATTTAAAAAATTATAAAAGAAAATATATTATTAGAAATATGGGCTGACCCGCAAGGCCCGTGGCCCACGTACTAATGGGCTGGGCTAGCTATTTTCTAGTCCTATGAAAAAAGAGGGTCAACCCGGCCTGGCTTGTCAAATTCCTAAGCCTGTATGGACTAGCTCAGATAGGGTGAGTCATCCCGTATTGACACCTCTAGGATATTTTATTACTCCTTCCTAGAGGTGTCAATACGGGTTGGCCTACCCCATCTGGACTAGCACATACACACTTTGGAATTTGACAGACTCAGACTGACCCCTTTTTATATGGGCTAGAAAACAGCTAGCCCAATCCATTAGTACATGGGCCGCGAGCCTTGACAGATCAGGCCACATTTTTACTATTATCTTTTTAATAAAATTTTAAATTAGATAATAATTTAAAAATATTAAAATAAATAGCAACAGGATAATATTACATAGTATTTGTGTTACTACTCTCCCCCTCCTCCCCTCCCCCCATCTTCACTTATTCACTATACTGTTTTGAGATGTCCAACAATACTTGTCCATTTTATGAAATTACGAGATAATTTCACATTTAGTTCCTTGTTTACTATTATCATTAGTTATAATTATTTTCTTGTTATATTTTCAAGATATTATATTTATTATATTCAAAGGGTGATTTAGTAAAATTACTCCTATTATTTATTATTTTTTAACCTCTGTGCCAAGTCAATAAGGGACACGTGAAGATGGATGGAGGAACTAGGCAATATATATTATAAAAACATAATTTGTATCAAAATTTTAACATTTAAAATTTTTGAATGAAGTTTGAGTTTGAATTTTGTTATTATTTTTAATACTATATTTTTTTTTATCTTAATTATTTTTTAATTCGACCGACGGGTTAGCCCAACTCATATTGCAAAAGCCCTACAAATTAGTAGACTTATTTGGGACGGGCTAAAAAGCCCATTTTTTAAACGGGATTTTAAAATCGAAGCCCAGCACTGCTAAATCATAAGTTAGGCTAGGTCGGTCCAACGAGCCTAGCTCATATCGACGGCTCTGATCCTTCCATTCTCTTTTACTTGTCACCACTTATTGAGGTCAAACTATCTGAACTTTGACCAACATTTTAATATATATTTTCTCATCATATTAATAGGAGAAGGATTACAACTTGTAAATTTCTCATATAGTTTTCAACCATCTAAATTTTATATGTCAAATATTAAATGAAAAAAGGGCCAAATATGCTTCTGTACTATTGAAAATAGTTTAAATATACCATTCACTATACTTTTGAGCTAAATATACCCCTCCCATTATACTTTGACACAAATTTACCATTTACCTTATAACTAATGGAGGGACACGTGAATGGCTAGGATTAAATGAACCCATGTGATTTACAATATATCCAATTCGAATATAATCAACCTCGCCCCAATAATATGACCCGACCTAATCACCTATCTAATTCACTCTTCAAAAGCAAAAAGAAAACCTAATGAACTAGATTTAGTTCTCTCTCTAACAATGAAGAGGCGCTTTTGCTTCAAAAGTGTGATATCTTTACTTCTCCAAGCTTCATAGCCTAGGATCTTCGGTATGATTTTTTCCTACTCAGATTCAATTCGCATTAGTCCAAATGTTGCTCCATCGAATATGCTTCCAAGATTTTCCAGTAAACTCCCGACCCAAATGTATTTTTCATACTAAAATAAAGAAGAACTGAAAACGAAGCTAAACAAGTTGATACGTGAGAAGAATGAGATTTATGGCTCTTGGAAAATGTTACTTCATATGTCATTAAAAAAAATCCTCTTACTTTTTATGTATTCAACCAATTAGATTTCTTCAAATTTTTGAGTTGATGATTTATAACATTTGAGGTGTAACTAAAAATTTATAATTTTTTCATTCTTATCAACAATAGCACATAGTTCTCATTACATTAAAATTATAGATTTACAGTTACACCTCAAATGTTATAAACATCAACTCAAAAACTTAGAAAAATTTAATTGGTTGAATACATAAAAAGAAAGAGAATTTTTATAATGACACGCGAAGTAACATTTTCTAAGAGTCATAAATCTCATTCTTCTCACGGAACAACTTGTTTAGCCTAGTTTTCAATTCTTCTTTGTTTTGGTGCGAAAAACACATTTGGATGGGGGGGTCTGCTAAAAATTCTTGAAAGCGTATTCGATGGAGCAGCATCTGGAACAAATGCGAATTGAATCTAGGCTAGAAAAAATCATAGCGGAGATCCTAGGCTATGAAGTTTGGAGAAGAAAAGATATCACACTTTTGAGGTAAAATTCTGCACAACAACCTTTTCGTTGCTAGAGAGAGAACTGATTCTAGTTAATTAGGTTTTCTTTTATTATTATTTTTTTAAGAGTGAATTGGGTGTGTGATTAGGTCGGGTCATTTGTGGCGGGGCTGATTATCTCCGAATTGAATATATTTTAAATTGTATGGGTTCATTTAATCCTAGCTGTCCACATGTCCCTCCATTAGTTATAAGGGTAAATTTGTGTCAAAGTTTAATGGGAAGGGTATATTTAGCCCAAAAGTATAATGAAGGGTATATTTAAACTATTTTCAATAGCATATTGTCCCTTTTCCGAATATTAAATTTTAGCTACTCAAATTCACCTTTGAAGTAATTAGTCAAATTGACCTCGAAAAGCTAAATAGTGACCAATAAACATGAACAGGGAGTAACTAATTTATGCTTGGTTCTTATTTAAAAGTTTAATGTATAAATACATAATTCAAACATTATCTATTCTCCTTTTCTATTAAATGTGTCACAGATGGAAACTTGAAAAGGATTAAAATGCATAGCATCAAGATGTCACTGTTGTGATACATATGAAGAGGAGATGATGCCATACCTTTTTCTAACAGCCCCTCAGCTAAAAAATTGTATGGACAATTTGCTACTTGTGCAAGGATTCAAGTCAAGAAAGATTTGCAACAAATGATTTGGAGCTGATGGGAAAATAGCAACACCAATAAAGCTTAAATTATTTTTTTTTAGTTATTCCAGCTTTGATGATGTGGGAACTGTGGAAGCAGAAAATTTATGAAGATATGAAAAAGATGTCACTTTATACAAAATGTCGAGGAATTGCATGGAGCTGGTACAGATGTTGGCAAAGAGAAATATCTTTAGATACACATGTCCAAGGAATGTAGAGGAATAATACAAGTCCCCAGGGAGTACAGACCTAAATTGCATTATCTAGTAGTAAGGTGGAAAAAGCCAGCATAAAGGAAGATTAAATGCAACATAGATGGGGTGAACAGATGGAACCCAGGTAACTGTACCTATAGTTTTTGTCTAAGAGATGATAGAGGGGTATTAATATATGCACAGGCAGAAGCAGTGGGCATAAAAAGCAATATGCAAGCAAAAATCATAGCAGTATTGGAAGCTATTTCACATTGCAACAAATACAAGATAAGAGGAGTCATCATAGAAACAGATTTCCTAATGGTAATGAAGATGGTTAAAAAAGAATGAAAGATACCATGGCATTTAGTGGAGAAACTACAACATATTTAGTAGATAAATTAAGAAGCAAATATACATATACAACATGTGTTTAGGGAGGCAAATCAGCTAGCAAATAGAGTGACTAATAAGGCATGTGAGCAGCAAGATAAAATATGCGTACAAACAGAAAGTTAATTAACAGGAGCATATAAGGGGATAACAAAAATAGACAGGTTGCAAATACCTACACTACGGATCAGAACAAGGAAGATAAGCATATAGGGATAACAAGAAGCAGAAAGACAAAACAGAAAAGAATTAAAATAGTTACGGTGATTGAGCACCAAGGTAAAATATGCATACAAACAGAAAGTCCATTAGTAGGAGCATGTAGGGATAATAAAAATAGACAGGTTGCAAATACCTACACTATGGATCAAAACAAGGAAGATAAACATACAACAACAACAAAAAGCAGAAAGATAAAAAGCGACAACAGGAAGCAGAAAGACAAAACGGGAAAGAATTAAAATAGTTACAATGATTGGGCACCAAGGGGCATACTAGCTGGGGATAGGCGTAATACATATAGTCTATTGATAAAGTATAGCTTACCAAATCAAATGCCAGCAAAACAGATATCTCTTAATCTAGAGTGGAAACAGATCTTGAAGAAATTGGCATGGAGAAACATGAGCAATCCTGAATCTTCACTCCTGCATCTAAGAGTGGGAAGACTTAGGTCAATAAAGACGGAAGGGACAAGGATAAGAAATGTAACGGTACAGAAAAGGATAAGAAGGTCAAGAGCTAGAGAAGTACCTGATGATAAATATGCAGACAAAGATCTTAACAGGAGAATTGTGCGGACGATAAGCCATTGAAAATCACTTGTCTAGAGAAAAGGAAGGTCAAATGTGAAACAACAAGAAATGAACAGGGAATAGAAAGGAAAGTTACAGAGGCGAGTAGAATACCAAAGAGGGAGACGATGGAACTTTCTGGAGAAGACAAGAAGAGAACGAAGCGGCGAGTTTTTCAGGAGGTTCCAATTTAGAAAGCCCTAAGTGCCGAGTTGTAGCTTTTATATTAAGGGTTAGGGAAGATATTGGGCCAGGTATTTATTGTTTAACGGGATTTCGGCTACATTTGTAAAACTTTATATTTGCTGATGAATAAATAAAGGAATGTCTAACCCTGTAATTTTTTTGAAAAAAAAAATAGACTAGAGGAAGTATATTTTAAAATACTTGATTTACGAATATATCTTGGAAGGTGTCAGCGTATATGGAGTTTTCATATTATAAAAAGTGTAAAAATTCAATTTCACCTATACGAAGAAATATATTTAAAATTGGACCATATTGCAAAGGTTATTAGTATCAACCTCCCTAAAAAAAAAGTCAAAAGTCAAATAGAATATACAATCACTTGCCTCGTGTGCTATAAAAAAATAGGAGAACCATTTTTTGTTTCAAATTAAGTGTAGTCTAATGATAAACTAAATTATGAAAATTTTGGAAAAAAATTGGAGCAAATTATTTATATTCATATATCCTTACATTTATATATCTCTTACTATTAAAATCCGTACGCTAACATCATGTTGATATCAGCGTCCACTCTATATGACACTAATAGAGTATCAATGTACCAATAGGGTATCACAGAAGATTATGTTCTATCCTATATAATATCGTCATGATAGTAATATACCAGCAAAGTATCAAAAAGAATATATTTTCTATTAATTTAGAGCTTAATAAATAAGTTTATGATCTTTATAATTTTCTCTTAATTGTTTTATTTCTTCAAAGAAGAGCTTGAAACTATATGATACAGATAAGATATCAATATAGCAACAAAGTATCATAAAGAATTAAACTCGATCATAATAATACTGATATGATATCAATATAATGACAGAGTATCACAACAATATATTTTCTACTAGTTTAAAATTTAACAAATAAGTTTGTGACTTTACTAATTTTCTTTTAATTATTTTATTTAAAAAGAAAGAGCCCAAAAATATATGATATCAATAAGGTATCAATACATTGATTGATTTATCACAAAGAATTAAGTTCAATATCATATGATATCAATATACCGATGAAATATAGAAAGAACATATTCTTTTTCTAATATAAGTTTACTAATTTTCTTTTAATTAATTCTTATTAATTTCTTTTTTTTTAAAAAAAAAAAAAAAAAAAGAAGTCCTATTCTATTTTGACACTGAAAAAAAAAACCTAGTATTTTCTCGTGTTTTGATTATGTGAGATTTGCTGAAGATATAATGCATACCCTCCCGACTCGGAAGTTCTTCACCATCATGTCAAAGATATCTACACACACTACGTATATATAAAAATTATCTGAGCTTCGCGCGGTCATTAAATATTCAAATTCACAACGTACAAATGTGTTGCTGAAGTATTTCATCTGGATAAAACTATAACTAGCTCAGAGACCAATATATTGTAAAATTAAGCCATGTTGCTTTAATTTTTCAACAAAGCTTCAAATTTCCTTTCTCCCTGTAATCCAAACTCATCTCACAAATTGAGATGAAGGAAAATTTTTACGAAGTTGGGCAGAAAGACAAAGCATGTGCACATGGACGCCCAGAAAATGGCCACTTACAACTATACTTTTTCTAAAGAGAGATTCAAAAAAGAAAAGAATAAATTACCAGGATATACAACACTGGTGGAATTTCTCTGACCAGAAGAATACATGTACAAATATCAATTACCAATTCTAAGCGGGACTTTGAAGATCAATGCCGGAAGAATATAACTGATTCCACTGGTGGACAATAATCAAGAAGCGGCCAATTGTTTACAACGGCGATACGAGCATAGATAGTCTTGGCACAACCAGTAAGGCAGATCAGATTGCCAGAGTCATTGATTGCCGAGTCCTCTTAAGTCAGTTCATCAAAATGCAGGATCATCCAACTGTTACCATGAATCAAATGAGCAACCAACTAAATGGCAATTGAGAACAAGTTGGGGAATTATTCATATGGTTACATTCAACAATTTTTCCTAGAAAAACAAATAAAAGACAACTCCTTTTTTATAAGACAAATTGCGGTTCTCGAATACAAGAGATTCTCTGACTCCCAAAAGCAATTAGTATTGCTTTTATGGGTTCTCCCTTTTTTAAAAAAAACTTAGTTATCAGTAGTCGCCTATATTAAATGGGATTTGTTAGCTAAATCTTACATGTATTCTGAGAAACTACAAGTTTCTTTAAACGACTTCTCTCCATATGAGTTTAGGTCTACCTATGCTCATTTTAACTCTTCAATCAGCATAGTCGTCGTTTCGGATCATCGAGGACATGGCCTTTAGCTAGAAAGAAGCAGAGGTTGCGTATTATGGTAGAAGGTGAGATGACTAGTAGGGGTAGGATGATGTTTGGCCTTGTGAGATTGTAGGTTAGTAGAGGTAGTCATGAGAAACTACAAGTTTCTTTAAACGACTTCTCTCCATATGAGTTTAGGTCTACCTATGCTCATTTTAACTCTTCAA
>JAABOM020000007.1:422466-433262 GCA_011800125.2 Solanum clarkiae
TATGGTAGAAGGTGAGATGACTAGTAGGGGTAGGATGATGTTTGGCCTTGTGAGATTGTAGGTTAGTAGAGGTAGTCGTGTCTTTATATATTGTGTTGTTATTGTCCGTCATTTGTTTTGTTACTTTTATTGTTTTTATTAATTATCATTTGCTTTCCACTCTAGTTGTTTCATATCTAGTATTTTCTACTTTTGGGATGATATTTTTGAGATGAAGGTCTTACAGAAACAATCTCTCCATCTCTCTGAGGTAATGGTAAGGTCTGCGTACATTTTACCCTCCCTAAATCTCAATTGTGGGGTTTCACTGGGTATGTTGTTGTAATCAACATAGTGTTGTACCAAGGGATGTATTTGGAGTCTTAATTAGTATTACCTGTATGGGTTCTCCTTTTTTTTAAAGCTCAGTTATCAGTAATCCCCTATCTTCAATGGGATTTGTTAGCTAAATCTTACATGGGATTATGGCTAACTACAAGTTTCTTTAAACGACATCTCTCCATATGAGTTTATGTCCATCTCGGAATAGCGGAGCCACATACTAATTAGGGAGTTCATCCGAATCCCCTTTGATGAAAAATTATACTATTTATATATGGTGAAAATAATTTTTTATGGATATATAATAGATGTCAAATTCCCTTCGATTAGTTTGTGTCTACTATTAATATTTTTTAACCCCTTTAAAGAAAATCCTGGTTCCGCCATTGCTATCTCGGCTCATTTTAACTCTACAATCAGCATAGTGTTGTACCAAGGGATGTATTTGGAGTCTTAATAAGTATTGCTTTTATGGGTTCTCCTTTCTTTTTAAACGTAGTTACCAATAATCACCTATATTCAATGGGATTTGTAGCTACTTCTTAAATGGATTATGAGAAACTACAAGTTTCTTTAAACGACTTCTCCCCATATGAGTTTAGGTCTATCTCGTCTCATTTTAACTCTTCAATCAGCATAGTGTTGTGCCAAGGGATGTGTTTGGAGTCTTACATAAGACATGACCAAGCCATCTTAAGCAATATTTTCTCATTGTAACCTCTATGTGCTACTTCCACCCCATGTGAAAGGCAATCACCTTGTTGCCAAAGGTGAGAGCCGAGGCGACCCTCCATTGCTTTTAGCTTTGAGACAAGACAATTTTCAAAAAGTGACGCCATCACGACAATGACAACAAAGGCGAGAGGCGACAAAGGCAACAAAGGCGTCACCTTATGTACTTTCTTAAAATAACGACTAATTTAGAGTGTTTTAAAAGTTAAAAGGTAATTTTTTAAGATTTTCTTTCCAAATTTGCACAGTTGCACTCTTACACTTAGACTGGACGCCAACCAAATGACCCGACTAGACTTCTCCAGCGACCAGCCAAACTTTTCTGGAGACTCCAAAGTCCAACCACTACACATTTCTTTTTTTCTTCTTCAGATTTCATTTTCTTGCGTTTCTTTTTTCTCCTTCTCCAAAACTCAGAGTGACTTCTACCTCTGTTTTTCTTTTCTCGCTACTGACTTTGGTTTTGTTTTATTCTCATCAAGTTCTAGACTTTTGGTATCTACTATCTATTTTCAGTTTTTGAATTGAAATATTGGCTAATATGTTATTGAGATTGGGATTTTGATTATTTATATATGCAATAAATATTTTAATTTTTTGTTATTAATTGATGTCGTGTTGGGGGGAGGTGATCAGACAAGATATGGCAAACTTGATCTCACCGAGGACATGACCTTAAATAGGAAGGAGTGGAGGTCGCAGATTAGAGTAGCAGATCAATAGATTAGTAGGGTAAGGTTGATGTTTGGCTATGGGGTATAGTAGGGTAGTTTGTTTTGTCATGTCTTTATATTATGTGGTCATTATCTGTCTTATATGTGTTAATTTTATCGTATTTACATACTATCATGTGCTTTTTGTTATTAATCACTCTTTCCATTTCCTTTTCTTTCTTTTACTTTTTGCCATACCTAGTTTATTCTGCTTGTGGGTTTTTGAGATGACGGTACCCAGCAAACAACCTCTCTACTTCTATGAGGTAGTGGTAAGGTCTGCGTACATTCTACCCTCTCCAGACCCCACTTGTGGGATTCCACCGGGTATATTGTTATAATTGATGTCGTACTTCAAAAAGGCAAGTGCCTCGCTGCTCAAATTGCCTTGTGGCGTGGTAGACCCTTGTCGCCTTTTGCCGTCCGAAACACTGTTCCACCCTGTGAAAATATGGAGGTAATAATATAAAGAGTGATAATAGGGTCATAAATATCTGTCTCCCTTTGGTATAAAATATATAAGCCATGGCCGCGAGCTCTAAAAAGCCACAGAATTTTCTACAAGATTTACAGAGCACGAAAGCTAATTACATAATAGCAGAAAAAAAGCAAAACCCATACATAATAGCAGGAAAAAACAAAACCCATACTGCATGTACAGACAAAAGAACTAAAGTTACTTGAACTTGGAATTTACTCATATCGTTATATTTCTGTACCTTCATGTCTTGGAACTGGTCCGAACAAAGTTAAGGCGAGTGAGATAATTGCTTTCAGCAAAATCATGTAACGTGCGTGGTGCTCGTGTCCCATCATGACCCAGTTTACCACATTCTTCCTTTAACAGCCCCCTACCTTCATCAGCCTCCTGCAAAAGTTATACCAAAACTGTAAATTTGAGTTGGACAATATTTAGGGAATTTCTCTTAATGACCACCCTAAATGTTGATCAAAGTAACAAAATGTAACTTCCACTAAATCAACTAAAATCAGGATGATATGCTTTTTGGCAGATGAAATTAATGCAGATCACTGGTCAGAGGATTAGTCCAAATAACTAAACATTCATTAGAGAGAGCAATACCTGCAAGAACTTCAACATTTGCTCCTCAATTGTGCTGCTCATCACCAGTGTTTCCACGAGAATAGGACGTGTCGCGCCCATCCGATGAGCACGGCTGATCACCTGTTCCTCCATACTGATAAGTATCATGAAAAATCAAACAATAATGTGTTAGAAAGCTGCACAGACACTCAGCAGGATAGCTTTTTGATTCTCAAAGAACAATTAAGAGAGAGTGTTGGGCATTTTTCACCATTTGGAATTCTTTCCCCAAGGTCAGTTTTCCAGTTTATTTCACGCAAAGTTATCTCTGGACAACTTAAACTTATGCAACTATGTCAGCATGGTCAGCTTTCCAAAGGCATTACAAGGAAACAAACACGAAGCCTATATTCACAAGGCATGCATTATCACAGTAAGCTTGATTAATCTATTACCTTTTGTCCCATATTGGTTCCATCAAATAGACATGTGTCACAAAGCTCAGATCAAGACCTAAAGCTGCACTTCCATCCATTAATAGAGCCATGCAGTCAACATCATGCTGAAATGTTGTAAGTGCTTTCACCTGAATCATGCAAGTATACAACAGCACACCATCCTAAGAAGTTTGTTAGAAAGAAAATCATAAAAATCAGATTGGTTAAACAGTAATACCTTGTTGATGGAAGGCATTGGACTATACAAACTGGCAAAACTGATACCAGCAATGGCTAACTGCAAGAAAAACATGGAATGATCAGACCATCAAATAATAATAATAAAAATTAAACAGAAATGCCCACAATGTAGTACCATTACCTGCTGTTCAATTACATGTATGTGCTCCAGAAACTGAGAAAATATGATAACTTTCTGTGGGATTTTAGTGCAGAAATTATTTGATGGCCCAACCAAATACTGTTGGGATGAGAATGTGCTGAAATTGTTTATCCCTGCATGGACATGAGATACACGAGCAGTCTCAACAATTTTGTCCTCGTTGGAGGTAATAATCATCCTATTAGCTTCCTGTATTTCCTTTAATCTATCAACAAGATAAGCAACTTTACTGCTAGATGTTGATTGCCAATCGGGATTCCAATCATCCTTCAGAAGAATAATGATGATATTAGTAAGTAGTTTGTCATGGGATAACAAAAAATGAACTAGAAACTAGGTCTTGCCCAATATGTATGGTCCTTAAGGATCAGACCTACTTGTTTATAAGATGGCTGCAACTCAATCAGATCCTTTGGAACAGGCCACTTTGGATTAGGATTTTCAGGACGGGCCAGTGTTTCAGGACTTTGCATCTCATACAAGTTACCACAGCCAGGAATTGTACACTTCTCACTATCTAAAGAAACACAGTCAAGGCATAATAGATGTCTACACGGTGTAATCACTGGTAGACGGCACCATGCTTTACACCTACATAAATTATTTTAGAAAACAAAGTCAAAATCATGATGCATTTGATCTAACAAAAGCATTGCCACATACGATCTCAGAGGCTATGACTAACCTCATGCAGTTTCCACCAAATAAAATGTGATATTTTATCAGAGCATACTCCTCTGAAGTGGGATCCAGACCACCCTCAACTAAAATATCCATAGTTTCTTGAATATCATTACCTGCCTCTGTCACTCTAACATGTCCTGCTACACAGCAAGAAAGTCTCACATTTCTGATGGTAGTACTTCGGAACTTCCATTGTTTAGGGTTCAGCAAACTCTCAACATGAGAAGGATCATTCCAGTCTGCCATTAATATGTTTCTCCGCACGGTTTCTACCAATTCATTGTAAGTTCTTGCATGTTCTTCAGTAAAATTTAAGAGTGTTACTTTCTTGATGCAAGGGGGAATATTCTGCAAATCTTTTTTCCTGGCACTGATCATGCACCTGTGAAGTAACTGTAGCAAACGTGACCGGCCCTCTTCCATCTCTGCTTCGAATGGCCTGAGAATACCTGCTTCCCAGGCTTTCTGATTCTGTCCATAAGCTTCATCATGGAGGAACTTAAGCAAGGGTTGCAGATGAGAAAGCTGGCTACTAGGGGTGTTTGGAGTTGGTGTTCCAGTTAATAACCAGCGATTTGTAGCACGCAATGAAACAGCCATTTGCAGTTTGTTCGTCAAAGTTAGACTTGAACCAAGGGTATGACCTTCATCTAATATAATTCTCAGCCAATGAACTTGCATCAGTACACTTCTCTTCTTTGGGCCCCACTCAGCACTTAGGCGACTGAACGTAGTTATAACCACATCATAATCCCAAGCAAGACTATGTGCAGAGGGTCTTTTACAATCAGTCCAGACAAAAACTCTCAATTGCCCTTGTCTTACATGCCTCTCAATCTGACCTCTCCAATGATCAACTAGATTTGAAGGGACAACAACTAAAGTAGCCCGAGACAAATACAATCTAAATGAATCCAGAGGTTTACATAGAGCTACTCGTAGGGCATCCAAATCAAAGACCAGGTTCACAAGACCCCTAGGATAATACCACCTAGTTATACCCTTTTCAACCCTCTTGACAAGACCAAAGGCCTGAAATATTTTATGATGGCCATGAGGAACTCCTACGGAAGTTTGTACAATAGGTTGCACCAACCCAATTGTTTCCATTTCTAACAGCTTCTGTGGTGACAGCTTAGCTAACCAAATTAGAGCCTTCTTTGCTTCTGAATCCATAATTGAATAATCATCCTTCAGCACATCGGTAAAAAATGATATATTTTCTTCCAGTCCCCCAGGAGTTCCTTTACTATGAAATCCTGGAAAGCAAGTGATATGCTGCTTATGATCCCAAGAGTCTTCTGCAACACCGCAACTCTGATATAATGGATCAGTATTCATACTGCAGAACCATGCAGAAGTAGTATCTGCTGCACTGGCATCTGCAAGCCTCCGCCATTTGTGACAAGCATCACACTGGATCCAAGTTTCCTTGAGCATAAAGTTCTCTGCAGAAGGCTCATGAAACCCCTTACTACTACGAGATAATTTATGTGAATAACCAGATTTCTCATATGCTGAGCTTTTTCGCTGGTTGTTAGAAGCAAGCTTTCTTTTTTTCGAGTTTTTCCTAGCATTTCTCTCTTCAGGAAAAAGGGATGTTCCTTCATATGTATACATAAGATCTCTTTTTATCTGGTTACAGCTACTGGTAGACCTCACAGCATACCTTGTTAGAGCGGAATGTGTGACTGTAGGTGAACTGATTTCTGAAGTTGCTATATGATCAACTGAATTAACAACCATGGATCCAAGTGATGTGGAGAAGCTGTTGAAGCTTTTCTCTGGGGTTAGTTTCTCTAAAGATAATCGTCCTCTTCGGCCATTGTGTCCAGTAGCTCTGCTAGCTGATAAAACACCAGAACTGATCGTATCTTCACCACTAAGTTCATAATAACCACACCTCTGATCAGCATTATGCATACACCAGGTGACTTGTGCACCATCTGGTGGCTCCGCCAGTGTTCCCTGAGTCTTCAGAATGAGAGAAAGAGCAGTAATAGTTTTACCCAAGCCAGGTTCATCACAGAACATTCCCCCATGGAAATCCTTGATTGTAGGTGCCTGCCCTGTGGCTATTTGACCAGAAACAGCATGTATATAAAAAGCAAATCCATCTTCAGTGACAAAATCCATGTACAGTGGGTGCTGAAGTAATTCAACATTGTGCTCACGCTGTAACATCCAGTCAACTGCAGCCTGCTGATGAGCAAACAATTTCAGTTTCATACATGGCATGACTGATGCAGCAAGAAATTTTAAATGTCGACATGTTGCAGAAACCCTGAGAAGATCAATAGGATGAAGTGAAGAAAGAATACTGATCAAAATATCATCTGTTATCACCCAGATACCCGATCTACTAGCATCAAGGGGATTCACTCTTAAAGAATCAGGATTTCCCCTCTTTGCTACACTTGGTAAGTTCTTAAAAATTTCATGGAGCTCAAAGAGCTTTTTCTTCGAAGGGTCAGGTGCACTGCACTGCAGTTTGCATCCTAGAACATGACAGTCAGACAGATTCCAAATACTAAAATCCTTTTCAACACCAAGCTTAGCAGACTGAAGCATAGAACTCCTGGCTTCCCAGTCACAACTGTAAAGAAATATTTGGAACATTCATTAGAATCAACTATACAGCTGCATTAAATATTTACGACATGAATCAGCATAAGCTGCATAGACAATTAAATGCAATGCAATTTTCTAAAGCCCCAACTCAACGGGAAATTCTCCAAACACTTTTGAAAGACTCAAGAACTGCTTATCAATTCACTTGGTGTAATGGCGTTAAGATAATTAATAATTTATTTCAACTGCAAATTCGACAACCTAAACCTCAATAACAGAAAATCCGAGACCATCTCCACTGTAATTGCACTTCTTTAAAAAATTTATTTCACATTGAAGTCGCAAGTTTACTACAACTAAATCAAAGCATAGATGCAGAGGAAAGTTTTTTCTCTTCATTTTGTCAGAACAATTATCACCAAACGGGGGGGGGGGGGGCTTTTAGCACCTAATCTACACTATTATCCACAACCTCGATTCTGATAAAATATTGCTCTATTGAGTCAATGGTTTCCCTAAATTAATCATCCACCATTGTTCACTAACTAGTAATTACTATATAATGCTTTCAGTAGATTGGCTAGCAAGAGAGCTGGACAGGTCCTTCCACTATACTAAACAGGATAAAGACAACCACACACAAAATCTTGGTGGTTCCTGCCTTGGCAACAAGATTAATAGTCCTTTAAGTTTATAAGATACCTAACATATTTTAAAATAGCACATAAGTCCCACTTAATGAATAAATCAATTATATTTATATCCCGCACATCAAAAGTATATACTAAATTTAAAAGCCTTTGTGATATATAAAAGCCTCTGTATAATATGAACCCATCCTTGCTCCCCACCCTCTACCCCACAACCTCTATTTTTCCCTGATGGTGGTGTCCTAAGCCATTTTCAGCAGTCAAACACAGAAAAGGACCAAAACATTCTTCGCAAGATGAAAGCAAGCATAAGATGAATCTGACTTTGGCCATCTCGCATATCAACTTCTCTATTGATAGAGTTGCGTATTTCAAATCAGTTACTAGTCATTTACGATGGATAGAAAGGCAGGAGGGGATCCATGTAACAGGCCAAAAAGGTTAATGAGGTTCCTACTAAGGGGAAGTGAAAGATTTTTCACTATAGGAGGAAGAAGTGTGGGAGTGAGCGAAGCGAGAGAAAAGCAAGCTCTAGTGGTGGATACTGGGTTGTCTAAGCGGTCCCATTTCTTCGACATAGTTAGAAACAATGGATTTTGTAAACATACAAGTGATAGATAAATGAGTTGGAGGTAGTTGAAGGTGATATTACGTGACTCCGATCCAACTTGCTTATACCACGACTATTCCATTGGGTTGCTGCTACCTCCTACTCGCATAGGATACTAGATAACTCTGCCTACCAGGACTTAAGATAGATGAGAAGAGATCTGTTAATGTTTTTTTTACTCTGCTGATATTTGAATTTGAGATCTCATGGTTCTCCTCCCGCTTCATTGACCACTATACCACACCCTAGGGCACTGCAATCATGCTTTACCTTATAATTGGTGCTCACGAATGACGGGACTCATCTATATTAATTAAAAGCTATTAGGAACTCATCATTTCACAAAGGTAGAGGTAAGGTCTGCATACATGCTACCCTCCCCAGACCCCACTTGTGGAATTTACTAGGTATGTGTTGTGTGTGTTGTTGTTGTTGTTAAGTTCTAATAGAAAGTTATACAATGGGATTAAACTTTCTGAGGTCTGACACCCACTTTTGCAATGTATTCGGTGAAAGTTGGATTTTCCATCATGTGCTCACAATCCTTTACACATTGTTGATTTCTTTGTACCTTCTAGATGAGAAGTTGATTCGTTTACTGTTTGCTCTATTGTATGTTCTTTGTACAAATATATTTGCATGACTTAAACTTCATGAAGTATAACTAAGTATACATGGAATATAACGATAGCGTCCTGCCTAACTATATGCACCATGCCTATTCCATTCTATACTTTATTTGTCTCATCATTGTCACCAACTACAAACTTATGCTGGTTAAAAGAAAAGCTACAATAATTACAATCTAAGCAGGTAATATTCATAAATCTCAATATGCAAATATGATGGATTTAGTGTTTTCTGAGCTTGCACTGCACCTAGACTAATAAGCTGAGTAGTCCCAAAGTAGGGTAAGCATAGAGAACGTAATTTTAATAAATGACACCAGTATAAAAAGTACTATAAGAAAACAATTACCGGTCTAAGATCCTAATCAAACTCAATTTTTTCACTTCATATTTCCATGTTTTAACGATTTATACTTGCTATGCCTACCTGACATGCCGTAAAAGTGCTGCAGCAGTAGAGCCAGACTTAGGGAACTGCCAACCAGACCACAAAGCTATAGGCAAGTACAAATCCACCATGACAACAACCCTAACTTCTTCATCACCGCCACGCTCCACAACCTCAACAACCCTAGCAACAATCTTCAAGCATTTTTGCATCACAAGCTTGTGTAACTGATACACCACGCTTAAACTACCATTCACCATTCCCATTCTGCTCCGAATCTTCATCGGAACAACGCCATTCCGCTCCTCTTCCGTCTGAGAACCAATGGGACACAATTCAACGTCGTTATCCGATACAAAGTAGACATTGGAACCGTCTCCGGCGATGTAGCACTGGGAGTCTAAAGGGAGGATGCGGCGGAGCTCGGAGGAGTGAGGCGGAGACGAAATTTTAACGGCGGTAAGGAAGAAACCGCAGAGCTTGTGGTCTGAGATTGAACAATCAACCTCCATTGCTGAAATTGGAAGCTTCGACAGCAAAGAATCTATAAAGAAGTTAGGGTTTTAAAACTGTGAGCGAAAAGGGGATCCGGTGGTTCACGTGCCCCCATATTTTCTTTTTTTAAAGGGAAACAAAAAAAAAGAAAAACAAGATTAATCACAATTTTTTTCCAAGTACCATTCATATTTGGATTTAAGAATTTCTTTTCTTTTCTATTTCCACAATAAATGAGTAGCTAGCTAAAGTACGTAGCTATTGGACGAAATGTCTGAGTGAGGTATTGGACAGCATGTCTGAGTGAGCACATAGCTATTGGACGACATGTCTGAGTGAGGTGTTGGACAATATGTCTGAGTGAGCTGTTTGTTTAAGCAGACAGTTGCCGCTCGCCATGTCTGTTTCAACTGCTATATAAATATTTTTTGAATTTTTTAATTTAATCTTTTTAAAGTAGTTGCTTACTGCAATTATGATTTTACAATATTACTCTTAATAAATAATTTTTCAATTATTTCAACAATGATTTCACTATGTCACCCCTATCAGTTATGTCAAATTAGGTAAACACTAAAATTAAGATAAAATAAATATTTCTTTAAATTAGCCATTAATAAAATAACTATTTTAATATCTTCTCATCGGCGTTTCTGCGTCGGCTACTATAAACATATTTTGTACAATTGTCGATCAATGTATCTACTTTAAATACTATAAAAATACTTCATGAACTTTTTAAGACAATTACTGACTTCAATTATGATTTTACAATATTACCCGTAATAAATAATTTTCTCAGTTGGTTCAACTATGATTTCACTATATCAACCCAGCCAGTTAGTTTAAATTAAATAAATACTGAAATTAGGATCAAACAAGTTTCTCTTTAAACTGAACAAATAAAATTAAATAATTATTTTAATATCTTACGATGATTATATTTGTGTCAAAATGAAAGTACTACAAATACATAGAGCCAGTTATTTTAAGTTAAATAAATACTGAAATTAGAATCAAACAAGTTTTTCTTTAAACTGGACAAATAAAATTAAATAACTATTTTAATATCTTTCGATGATTAGATTTGTGTCAAAAGGAAGTACTACAAATATATA
>JAABOM020000007.1:438307-449004 GCA_011800125.2 Solanum clarkiae
TTTCGGATGACCCATGATGAGCGTCGAAAGTTGCATTGACTAACTGCTACTTCACAATTGAGAGAAGCGCAGACAGTCTAAAGAACCATTTTGCTTTATTCCATCATACCCCAAAGCCAAAAAATAGTGAATTTTTGGCTCCATCCGAGATTGATGGAAATTTTGGATCAATTACAAATCCTTGAAATATTTGATCTGTTTCTAAAAGCTGTGGGCTATGAAGGAAAGATGCAAATGGTAATATATGGAATTGGTAGCATAGAATCTTATAAGCCTCCTAGATTACAACTTAGTCTTGCAATCTTAATGAAAAGAACGTTTAGTTGGATCGGAGAGGTAGATGTACTTGATCCGGTGATCTCTTTTGCAGAATGTAGGGTGCTGACAACTCTAGGCTGTTCTGTCCTAATACTCAATGAACAGGGTCGACAACAAGCTTTAAGATCTACAATGTTCTTCATGCCAATGACATAGATCGAGAGTGTTTGAAATATGCCGTTAGTCAAGGACCTAAAAGGAAAATATATTATTATGAGTGTGAATATTAGAATCTATGTTGACATTTCCAAAGGACAGTTACGCAATCAAAAATCACTTTACTTTATCAGTGACTCTTTAATCTGAAGCTTTCGGCAGACACACGAAATCTAATTGTAAAGTGATTTTTGATTGTGTAGTTGCCCTTTGGAAATGTCAAGTTAGATTCTAATATTCACACTCATAATAATATATTTTCCTATTAGGTCCTTGACTAAGGACATATTTCAAAAACTCTCGATCTGTGTCATTGGCATGAAGAACATTATAGGTCTTAAATCCTGTCGTCGACCCTGTTCATTGACTGTTAGGACGGAACAACTGAGAGTTGTCAGCACCTTAGATTCTGCGAGAGAGATCACTGGATCAAATACCTCTACCTCTCTGATCCAACTAAACATTCTTTTCATTAAGATTGCAAGACTAAGCTGTAATCTAGGAGGCTTATGCGATTCTATGCTACCAATTCCATATATTACCATCTGCATCTTTCCTTCAGAGCCCACAACTTTTAGAAACGGATCAAATATTTCAGGAGTTCGTAACTAATCCAAAAATGCCAACCAGAAGGAGGATCTCTCGTGTTTCCTAATGCAGGTTTGTATCTTTTGCATTAATTTAGATTCACTCGCAGGATTGGTCTCACTATCTGATGGAGTCCACAATTGTTCTTGTTTTTGCCGTTCCTGGATGATAACTTTATAAAAACTTCTTCTCTGTTTTCCATGACAAGGCAATACAACTGTCCAATCTTCAGCTAGGTTAGGCTTGTCAAGAACTGGTGTCTTTGCTGATGAAGCCCTTCCTCATTATCACAGGTCTTCTCCAAATTTATAGAATGAAAAAAAAATGATGATGTTTTCTCTCTTTCAAAATGATATAGGAAGGATGTTTCCGAAGTACTTACATAACAAAGTGCGCTAACTAGCTTGTGACACATAATGCAATTTTCACGAGTTGCATTTGCTCTTTGGTGTGTGAACTATCTCGAGATGTGGAACTTCAGTTATTGATTATTGATAGACAATTTGCATTAAGATCTTTAGTGAATGTTATTGCAGTAATCCTTCACTCTTGATTTGTAAGTGTTATGATATGCTACTAAAAGTTAAGACGTGTATCCGATATGCCACAACAGTTAAGACATGGTGTGGTAGGATACAGTAATAGTAAATGCTAAAACTGTAATATATGTTCTCTTTATGCTTTATATTTCTGGTTATGTTCATTATGTGTACACTCTTTTCATATTGTTATGAACTTGAAAAGATCATCACGGCTTTCTCTAGAATCAGTATTCATTTTCTCCTAAACAGCTCATAAACAGTCATAGGACACTGACATTCTTAATTCATTATGAAAGAATTCTTTAAATGTCCTGAAAACCTAAAACAGTAGAAGCACTTTCTATATACATATTGAGTAGTAGTTTGTATCCTTTTTGTGTGTCCGCTGAAAGCTTCAGATTAAAGAGCCACTAATCAAGTAACGTGATTTTTGATTGTATAACTGCCCTTTGGAAATGTCAAGTTAGAATTCTAATATTCACACTCATAATAATATGTTTGCCTTTTAGGTCCTTGACTAACGACATATTTCAAACATACTCGGTCTAGGTTATTCTCAAGTAGCTATAGAGGAATGGCTTCACCAGCTCTTGACAAGCCTATAGCTGAAGATTGGACAGTTGTATTGCCTCGTCGTGGAAAACAGAAAAGAAATTTTCATAAAGCTATCATCCAGGAACGACAAAAGCCAGAACAACTGTGGACTCCATCAGATAGTGAGACCAATCCTGAGAGAGAATCTAAATTAATGCAGAAGATACAAACCTGCATTAGGAAACTCGAGAGCTCTTCCTTGTGGTTGACATTTTCAGATCAGTTTCAAACCCCTGAAATATTTGATCGGTTTCTAAAAGCTGTGGGCTCTGAAGGAAAGATGCAAATGGTAATATATGGAATTGGTAGCATAGAATCATATAAGCCTCCTAGATTACAACTTAGTCTTGCAATCTTAATGAAAAGGACGTTTAGTTGGATCGGAGAGATAGAGGTATTTGATCCAGTGATCTCTCTGGCAGAATCTAGGGTGCTGACAACTCTCGGCTGTTCTGTCCTAACAGTCAATGAACAGGGTCGACGGAAAGCTTTAAGACCTACAATGTTCTTCATGCCCCATTGTGAAGCTGAACTGTATGAAAATCTTCTAGAGGCAAATTGGAGGTCTGATCTATTGAATAATATTACACTGTTTGGAAACAGTTTTGAGGCATATGCGCAACATGTGTCAGTGTGCAAAAACCTTAAGCTTGCTGATTCTAGGAAGCATATCCGAGCAGTCAGGCCGTTCGTAAAAGAGCATGCCATTATTGATTCTTTTTCAGATGATCTATTTCGAGCCTTCCATGGTTCGAGTTGGCATTTTTTCAACATTGATCCTCATTTAGATTTACGAGATGCTAAACCATGAACTCTTGTTTTCTGGACTGTACTCTTCATTGGAACTTTAATATCAAAATTTTATTATGATTTAAGAAATTTCTCTTCTTTACTTTTTCTGTTTCATTGAATGAAAGCCTGTGGTCGAGCTCTCAGCCTTTCTATTGGTAACCTCCAGAGTTGGCTGAGACGCTGCCTCGCTGATGCATGCCTTTATTTTTATTTGCATGCCTTTGACATGCCTCTTTTATCCTGTATGACCCTTGACATTTCCAAATTGAGATATATCATGATTTCGTAAAAAATCGGGAGTAAAACATCATATCTGCTTTATAATCTACTGACTGATTGTTTTATGATGTTTCAAAAGCAATGCTTGAATCTCAGACATGGAGTTGGGAGAGCTGATGCTTTGTGTTCTCTGACTTTAGGCTTCCTTATGACTCTCTGAATAAGAGGTGAGTGATAATACATAATCCCGCTTTTGGATCAAATGTTGCAAATTACCTGAGCCACCGGTCTATCGGAAATATCTGTCTAGTTCCCTAACTCCACTTGTGAAATTACGTTGGTATGTTGTTATTTTTATTGCATTATATATCGTAAATGCTGTCATGATACATTGAATGGTAACATCTTTTTGAAAAATAAATTCTATTGTTGCTGTAGTCAACAGAAATGTCTTTGATCAACTGTAGGTGGGATTTGATTATTTCAAATCCATTTGAATTGTAATTTGAACTTCTATTGTATCTGGAGTACAAACACAAAATTCCCCAACTCCATTTTCACTTCGGCAGAAGAAGAAGAAGGATGTGTTTGTTCCTGGAATCACCAGCCATGGTATGACAAATCTCTTTGCTTGTCAATGACACCCAAAACCCATTCTCTCTCTCTCTCTCTCTCTCTCTCTCTCTCTCTCTCTCTCTCTCTTTTCGTTTTTCGAGTTTGATCTAGTGCATAAGTGTTACGATTGATGCTTGAAATTAAGATACATTTGTAAAAAAGTACACATGGGTCTTTTGTATATTTTGATTTGTTGCATTTGTTCTATACAATTTCGGATTTGTATTGGGTTTTCACTAAATTGATTGTTTTTAGGTCATATGAGGAGACGGTTCTATGAATAATATATCCAGTTTCTCTTAAGGGGTGTCAAAGATTTGGCTGATAGTAGACGAGGGGTTGGATTAGATTAAGGAATTCTTGAGCTCTGATGGAAAGATTGTGTGTAATTGGATAGAGAAAGTGATGAACTTTTATGGGTTTTACTTTTTAGGATGAAGGATCGAGTTTTGAGGTTTTGAAAGTGAAATGGTTGAGCTAATACGTGTTTATTCATTTTCTATGTATGTTTTTATGTCATATGAGGAGTTGGGTTCTATGAATCTAAATGCCTACTTCAGCAGAAAACGCTTCTAGCCATCCCTCCACTAACGTTGGTGATGGCGTAAACGGTGGCCTTGTTATTTCAACCACCGACACCATATGTTTGTTTCTCGCCGGAGCTTCCGTGGGAACTGAACTCTCCGATGATCTGAGGGAACTCGCGTCCTCCCTTTCCGATCATACCACGGTACCATACAAACATCTGAGGTCGATTTGGATCGCGTCTAACCCATCAGCACGACCTGATCTAATGGGCTTGTTATCCTGATCCAATTTCATCTTCTGCAGTCCAAGACCTAGAGAAAAAAGTGAGGAACTCAAAGCTCGATTGAGGAAATTAGAAGAAGCTTTGGAGAGGAAGGCGTATGATGAATTGGTGAAGGATATTACTCCTAGGAAACCTGTGGATGAACCTTTTTCCTCTTATAAAGATCAAATGGGCTTTGGTGAGTCTCTCTTTTTTGCACATAATGATGATCTATTGGCATTGTTGAAGTTCTATTTCCTAGTTCTAATTTTAATGTCAAAGTATTGGAATGAAATCAGTCTGAATAGAGCAGAACAAAGACATAGGATTCATATAGAAAATCAATTAGAATGAATTGAGGGGACAGTTTGTTGATATTGATTACTTTGATTGCAATCAGCTATTGGATGAGAATTGAAATTTTATTTAAGTTGAAGTGAGTTCAAACATGAAGAAAAAGCTTGTTTTTTTTTTTTTTGGGAAAAAATTAAACTTAGCCTAGTGATATATACAACAACAACAACATACCACTTGTAGTCGCACAAGTGGGGTTTGGCGAGGAGTAGTGTGCACCACAACATTACTCCTACCTCCTAATTATTGAACAATCATTAGAAGCATTTTATGTAACTTTATGCATTTGACCTGTACACATCGAATAAAGTACATGCAGTCTAACATAATCACTCTGTTTCTCGACTTTTAACAGTGATTTCACTTTTTGTTTTTCATTAAGAAAAACCAAGTATATAACTGTAGCACGAAGTGTGCTTCAATAACATAAAACAGGTCACCTTCAGGCTTCAGGGGAATTTTGATTTTCCAGATTAGTTTCCAAGGGCAAATTCTAGTGGAAGAGAAGCTGATGTTGTTTTCCTGTAGCCTGTTTTTATCTAGAACTTGGTATTTTTGCTTTTGCCTATTGCTTCTGCTTTTATGTTTCTATGCTTGTGCGTTTTTGTTGTGGGAGCTAGTGCTTTTTCTGTTCCTCATCCTTGCTACTTTATTGATTCGTGCTGCAATTCTTGGCAGAAGTTCTAGTACTGACTATTGTATCTAAGTTAATTAAACAATAAAACCAGACCCATTAAGCTGCCTTCGTATGAAAGACATCATATCACTTGATTTGCTAATATCAACTGCCAGGTTGATACAGCTGTTGCTTCCTTGATTTGATCATGTGAGTCTGAGGGTTTTTAATGGTCTAGGTATGGCTAACTTGTATAGCCTCTCTGGTCTACACCAAACTTTTTCCATTTTTGTTCCTCTTTTGCTTGTCGAAGGTTAAGTTCGCTGTTAGGATGCTAAGTAGCTCTTTCCTTTTTTTTAAAAAAAAAAGAAGATTCTTTATGAGTTGCAGTTTAATTCTAAGTAGTTCTGGTCCTTTGGCGCAGGTTTACATGTTGCTTTAACAATGTTCACTGGCTATCTGATGGGATATTATGCGTTCAGGGCCTTATTTAGTCACAGCCCAGCGATGGTAAGTTCTTAAATTCGATATAGCCTCTATACCTGGAGCAACAACAACTATATAACCGGCCTCTTCTCCCGACCCTTTGTCTACTGTCTCTACTTTCTCTGGTTCACTACTCTGTGTTTAAATTTTTAATTGCTCTTTCTTCAGAGCGCTGCTGGAGGCATTCTTGGAATTGGTCATTGGCATACTTGTCGAGACACTTCTCTTTATTATCAGAACCTCGAGTGTAGATAAAAAACTGGCTAGAAAAGCCACTACATTCACAACATCGCAGAAGAAGAATCAGTAGGCTTCATCACAAGAAGTTGATTATATGTTATTATTGAGCATCTTATTTATTTTTCCTCCTGTGAATTTTTATGCTGTAAAAATGTATTTGATTTGTGTAGCTCGATATTGGTTTCTTATACACACAAAGATGTTGTTTGCTTGGTATTCTCTAGAATATTAAGGCATAGGTGTTTACTTTTACTTGTCTAATTTAAAAAATTAAAAGATAATTTATCATTAATTTCTAATCTAGTCTTATTATTGACTATGTCATATTTCAAAATATTAAGTTTCTCTCTGTTTCATTTTAACTTATTCTGTGAGGCAATATACACATATAAAAAAAAAATTTAAATATAATTTCGAATCATATTTTCCATTATTGCTTTTTATGAATTCATAAATATGTAGTGTAATTTTACTTTCAAGAAAATATAAAGTTTCAATAAATGAAAGGACAACATACACAGTAAAATTTCGTAAGTGGGATTTGAAGAGGGCAAAAGATATATAGACCTTATCACTATCTCATTCTCATTCAAAAATATCATATCCAAAAGCAGAAAATACTAAATATGAAATCAAACGACTAGAATGAAAAGTAAATAATAATTTGTAAAGATGATAAAAATACAAAATGAATGACGGACATTATCAACACAATATATAAAGATGCAATTAACTCTATTAATTTACTATATCACAAGTCCGGATATTATTCTATTCATACTAGTCGTCTAACCTTCTATCTTAATACGCGTCCTCCACTCCTTTCTATCTGAGGTCATGTCTTCGTTGATATAAAATTGTGTCATATCCTGTTTGATCATCTCCTCCAATATTTTTTTGGTCTACCTCTACTTCCCCGCATAGTCCAATAAATGAAAGAAGTTTTAGACATTTATTTTAAATTTTGAACAATTTAATTATTTCAAACATTAAAAAAAGATTCAAAATTAAGTTGATTTGGGACAAACAAAGTATTATGTTAGAGATGGTCAGGTAAAGACAGAGGGAGTATCACTGAGGCATCTGATACATATACATATATGTGTGTATATATATAATTTCACTGTAGCTGACGTGAATTTTTTAAATAAATATTGACATTATGAAGAGGTTGAACTATAAAAGGTCTTGTTTAGTTATAGGGGCCCAAAACAATTGGGCCATAAAGGAAGAAAGTTTTCTGAGCCCATTTTTCCCAGTGATACTAAAACCCTAATTTCCTTCTCTTATATTTTTTCCATTGAAAGCTCTCAGTTGCCGCACTTGAGTCCTCCGCCGCTCCAAATCTCCAAGTAATTTTCTTTCTTTCTGCTAATTTCACTTCGATTACAACCTTGAATGTTGTTATTGATATGAATTTATTGTATTTACATGATTTATATGTTTGTTTCTGGATTACATTTGTTGGAAATTGGTTGTGTTATGTGTTGAGAATATTCTGTGTGAGAAATGTATATTATAATTAACCGAACACATTTAGAAGTTTGGTATATTTGTGTTATTTTACGAGTTGATTCACTCAACTAGTATTAATTATCTCAAAATTTATTTTTTTTTGTTGAAAAAAGTTGGAATTTAAGAAAATAGGTAACAGTTTAGTGAAAATCAACCTGTTTTTTTAGCTAGTGGTTTGATTTGGTAGTATTGATGTTTTGTTACTAAGTTTTTGATAAATCATGATAATACAGAAGTTTAGAGCAGTTAGAACATATGGTTTGTGTTATATCTGCAGTCTGGATCCATTACACCTTTGTATGGAAGATAAGATAAAGTATGTGGTTTGGTGTTGATTCACTGGTTATTGTTTATATATGATTTGTTTGAACTTGAAAATTTGAGGTAGATCTGTTATGTAGGATGTTGTGTCCTGTAATTGGAATTGATATCTAAAACTCTTAATTGGGGTATATCATCATGAAAATTATATCATGAATTATTGAGTTTAATAAGAATTTGGATAAACCCCATGATTTCTTGAGTTGTATATTTAGTCATTTTATATTTCTTTTATAGTTTTGAATTGGTTTTTTTGAGTGAATGATTGGCCTTGATTGTTCCATGATATGATAATTTTTGCTATATATGCTCGTCTCATGATAAAGATTTGACTGATCGATATGCTTTAAAAGTCAGTTTAAGAAGCAGAGGGTGTGATCGCATTGCTAATGAGAGAGACTAAGTATATAGTGTGGAAGTTGCACGCAGGATGAGGATATTAAGGGGTTTAGATTTTGACTTGTATAGCTATCTTGTTTAAGGTGTGGGCATGTGTTCTTTCTAGGTAGCTAGCTGTGTGATGCTATGCGATGGTTTTGTATAGATATACTGGGGGTTGATGATTATTGTTAGTTACCAAAAAAGGGGTCAATAATTTACAAGTAGTGATTGGAGGGTGAGGTGTAGTGGGCCCTCACACCATACTTATCAAAATAAGTAGTATTTGGAGTGATTCAAGCCCTAATGGGGAGTGCATTGTTACAGAGGCTTCATTTAACTGATCTTAACTTTGTTTGTAATTGAGTCATTGATTAGTGCTTGATTAGAGTCCGATTCACAAAAATCCAGCACAACGTCTAGAGATTCTGTGGAGGACTGTTTCAATAATTCTTACTTCATTTATTCAGCAGGTTTCATACTAAGAAGCGTCAGCAAGGATGGGTCGCGTACGCACCAAGACCGTGAAGAAGTCATCCAGACAGGTAATTGAGAGGTATTACTCAAAGATGACCTTGGATTTCCACACCAACAAGAAGATCTTGGAGGAAGTTGCCATAATTCCTTCAAAGCGTCTCCGCAACAAGATTGCCGGGTTCTCCACCCACCTTATGAAGCGTATTCAGAAGGGACCTGTTAGAGGCATCTCCCTGAAATTGCAAGAGGAAGAACGTGAGAGACGTATGGACTTTGTTCCAGATGAGTCTGCCATTAAGATCGATCTGATTGAGGTCGACAAGGAGACCCTTGACATGCTTTCAGCCCTTGGCATGTCTGACCTTCCTGGTGTTGTCAAGCAGGCTGCAGAACCACAACCAGTAGCAGCTCTGCCCACCTTTGGTCGTGGTGCTGGCGGTTTTGGCAGGAAATACTAAGACCTACCTATAAGATGTGAACAAATATAAATCGAGTTTTTGGTAGACTACATGTTTTAGATTTATCTCCCTAATTTTGTCCAAGGATTGTTGTGCCAAAATTCATGTTATTTAGTTTTGAGATGATGGTGACACTCTTGAATCTTTGGTTCTAAATGGACGTTATCTATTTCCATTACCTGTGCTGCTGGAGAGTGTTAACATTGTGCATTTTTGTTCTTACGTTTAGTCCTTTTCTATATAATTTTTGTTTATTGATGGAATTAAGTTTTATAGATGCGATCGTACCAAAGTTAAAACACAAATTCCAATAGAATTTTGAAGATAAGTATGTGCTTTTAGTATTTCGTGATTTTAGGAAATAGCCTCTCTTCTACTTCTATGAGGTAGCGGTAAGGTTAAGGTCTGCGTACAATATATCCTCTCTAAATTTCACTTGTGGGATTATACGGGTATGTTGTTGTTATTCTGATGGCTTATATCTTACACCAAATGAGTTTCAAGAGATAGACTTCTAGTCAAGTATAATAATGGATATTTTGCCTCGGAGTTCCGTTCAAACAACCTTTCCCTTATGACTACATTTTAAGATTTTTTTTATTAAAAATAAGAAATTACTTATTGTCTTAAACTTTGAATTGATTAAGACAAAATATATGAAGTTTGAGTTATTACTATAGACCTCCAAATATTGTGGTGGGATGAAAATTTTTCTAACAAGACATGTTTAATTGATCATATATGAAGCATTTTACACCCTGTTTGAATGAGTCACCGCATTGTATTGTTGTATTGTATTATTAATTTAAATATAATATTTATTTTGATTATTATTTAAATTTTATTATATTGTATTGTTTAAATTCATATCGTTAGATAACATAAATCTTATTTTATGAATTGACTGAATTGGTGTGATCGCATTATTATTAAAATTTTCTTCTCATTTTATCTTTATTTATTATTTAATAATCTCATTTTATCTTTTATCCTACTTTTGCTCTATCTCGTACCCTTTTGTTACGGACTAGTATCCGTAACCGTGAAGGACCACGCAAAGCGTACGTGCCGGCTGTATCAAACTGCCAGGGCGGGGGTGTCAATAGCAATAAGGCGTTGTTCTGCCCTAGTTGCGTATTGGCTTGGCCGAGTTAGGCATGTCGACCCGATTAAGTTTGGGGAGCTTGTCGCTTGTCTTGGACATAACTATGAAGGGAGCTGAAGCATACTGAGGGCAC
>JAABOM020000007.1:449104-462518 GCA_011800125.2 Solanum clarkiae
TTCACCTCTAGACACCTCCATAAGACATCCCTTGGGATTTTGTCGTATGCCTTCTCGAGATCAATGAACACCATATGGAGATCCTTCTATCTTTCCCTATATTTCTCTACTAACCTCCAAACAAGATGAATTGCTTCATAAAAACTACTACTACAACTACTATTTAGATTTCATTGGTAGAATTGCTTCTCTAATCTCTACCAATGGAATGGAGTAATCCTTCTGCGAAAGATGGCTTCAAGCACTTCTACTAAAATTGTAGATCTACCAAAAGTATAAAAGAGTTCCATAACTTAAAGAGCGACAACTTCCTCTCTCAGCATGTATAAATGTCTTATGGTACTTAAATATCATATCGAGTGCCGGGATAAATTGGCCTAATGAGTATAGCTTATCACAACTCTTCTCCAAATTTATAGAATGAAAAAAATAATGATTTGTTCTCTCTTTCAAAATGATATAGGAAGGATGTTTTTGAAGTACTTACGTAATAAAGTACGCTGACTAGCCTATGACACATAGTGCAGTTTTTACTAGTTGCATTTACTCTTTGGTGTGTGAACTATCTCGAGATGTGGAACTTCAGTTATCGATTATTGATAGATAATTTGCATTAAGATCTTTAGTGAATGTTATTGCAGTAATCCTTCATTCTTAAATTGTAAGTTTTATGATATGCTACTAGATATTAAGACGTTTTGTGTATCCAATATGCTACAACAGTTAAGACATTGTGTGGTAGGATACAGTAATAATAAATGATAAAACTGTAATATATGTAATCTTTATACTTTATATTTTTGTTTATGTTTATTATGTGTACACTCTTTTCACATTGTTATGACCTTGAAAAGATCATCATAGCTTTCTCTAGAACCAGTATTCACTTTCTCCTAACAGCTCATAAGACAATTATAGGATATTGACATTCTTAATTCATTATGAAAGAATTTTTTAAATATCCTGACAACCTCAAAAAGTAGAAGCACTTTCTATATTCATGTTAAGTAGCAGTTTGTATCCTTTTCGTGTGTCTGCTGAAAGCTTCAGATTAAAGAGTTATTAATAAAGTAAAGTGATTTTTGATTATGTAACTGCCCTTTGGAAATGTCAAGTTGGAATTCTAATATTCACACTCATAATAATATATTTTCCTTTTAGGTCCTTGACTAACGACATATTTCAAACATACTCGATGTGTGTCATTCTCAAGTAGCTATAGAGGAATGGATTCACCAACAAGGACAGCAGTTCTTGACAAGCCTAACCTAGTTGAAGATTCGACAGTTGTATTGCCTCATTGTGAAAAACAAAAAAGGAATTGTCATGAAGTTATCAACCAGGAACGACAAAAGCTAGAACAATTATGGACTCCATCAGATAGTGAGACCAATCCTGAGAGAGAATCTGAATTAATGCAGAAGATACAAACCTGCATTAGGAAACTTGAGGGCTCTTCCTTCTGGTTGACATTTTTGGATCAGTTAAAAACTCCTGAAATATTTGATCAATTTCTAAAAGTTGTGGGCTCTGAAGGAAAGATGCAGATGGTAATATATGGAATTGGTAGTATAGAATCGTATAAGAGTCCTAGATTACAACTTAGTCTTGCAATCTTAATAAAAAGAACATTTAGTTGGATCGGAGAGATAGAGATATTTGATTCAGTGATCTCTTTGGCAGAATCTAGGGTATTGACAACTCTCGGCTGTTCTGTCCTAACAGTCAATGAACAGGGTCGACGGCAAGCTTTAAGACCTACAATGTTCTTCATGCCACATTGTGACGCTGAACTGTATGAAAATATTCTAGAGGCAAATTGGAGGTCTGATCTGTTGAATAATATTATACTGTTTGGAAACAGTTTTGAGGCATATGCGGAAGATGTGTTAGTGTACAAAAACCTTAAGCTTGCTGCTTCTAGGAAGTATATCCGAACAGTCAGGCAGTTCGTAAAAGAGCTTGCCATTATTGATTCTTTTTCAAAATATATATTTCAAGCCTTCCATTGTTCCATTTGGCATTTTTTCAACATTGATCCTCATTCAGATTTATGTGATGCTAAGCCATGAACTCTTGTTTTCTGGACTATACTCTTCATTGGAACTTCAATATCAATTTTTTATTATGATTGAAGAAATTTCTCTCCTTTACCTTTTTTGTTTCATTGAATGAAAGCCTGTGGTCGAGCTCTCAGCCTTTCTATTGGTAACCTCTAGAGTTGGCTGAGATGCTACCTCGCTGATGTATATCTTCTTTTTATGTGCATGCCTTTAGCATGCCTCTTTTATCCTGTATGACCCTTGTTGTTCCAAATGAGATATATTCATGATTTCATAAAAAGTAGGGAGTAAAACATCATATCTACTTTATAATCTACTAACTGATTGTTTTATGATGTTTCAAAAGTAATGCTTGAAACTCACACATGGAGGTGGGAGAGCTGATGCTTTGTGTTCTCTGACTTTGGGCTTCCTTATGACTATCTGAATAAGTAGTGAATGAGAATATATAGTCTAGATTTTGCATCAAATGTTGTAAATTACTTCAGCCAGCGATATATCAGAAATATATCTCTAGTTCGCTAACTCCACTTGTGAAATTACGTTGGTATGTTGTTGTTATTTTTATTGCATCAAATGTTATAAATGCTGTCATGATAAATCGATTGGTAACATCTTTTTGAAAAATAAATTCTATGGTTGTTGTAATCAACAAAAATGTCTTTGATCAACTGTAGGTGGGATTTGATTATTTCAAATCCATTTGAATTGTAATTTGAACTTCTATTGTATCTGGACTAGAGTTGGAATGTGTGTTTATAGAGAGTTATTTGTACCTACCTGTCTTTTAAGTGATTTGATTATGTAAATATGCCAAGCCATGGAACTTATTTTGTTATTTGCCCTCACAGGCCTTATGAATTTGTGCATTATCGAACATAAAAATGTTCATGTAATGTGCACTTGGGTTATCATTTAAAAAGCTTTTCAGTTTCATCTCTTATTTCAACACAAGATTTACCTGAGGTGTCAAGTGCATCTTACTTCAAAAGTTTTGCCAACATAGAAGTCTATTTGTCCTTGTCTTTGACCTGTCTTCTGTCATAGGTGTCACTGTAAGTATCTTTTACACCAAGGAGAGGGGTAAATATACCCCTATTGCAATATAGAGCAGATATACCCCGTGTTAAAAAGATAGTGTATATATATCCTTCGATGATTAACAATTGATTCATATTTATACTTTTCCTTAATAGCCTTATATTTATTGAATTAAAAAAAATATTCTGAAATTTGATTTTTAATCTCAAGAATGCCCCATGCCTCTAAAAATGTACTCCACTGAGTTTTACCCGAGCCAACTAAAAAATTCATTTCCTTTTTTATTCAGTAGTCAACTTGTGGTCCACATGATAATCTTGTTTAACTGGAACAAGCATCCGAAGTCTTAAGTCATTATTTGTTAAAAGTTGCATGATATTTTTTGCAATTAAAAAATCAGTTTCGATTATATTTTAAGGTTGGGAAGATGAAGACCTGTAGTGGTTGGAATTCTCTCCGAGAGGTTGTTGAAACTTGAAACAATGTTCCAAAGAAGATATGTTGAAAATATTGGAGCCCGCACAACGGATTGAGCAATAAAATTTAGGAGGAATAAATAAATAAAAATAGACATCAGAAAATTTAACGTGGTTCACTCAAAAATTTTGAGCTACGTCCACAAAAGAATACTTATATTATATTTCTTCTACTATTACAAATAGTAGACACAAATGTATAATTTCTTCTACTATTACAAATAGTAGGCTCTCAGAGAAAAATATAAAAAATGAACACACTATTTCTTTTAGGAAAAACATTTCCTAAGCACACACTCTAATTTTTCTTCACAGACTATTTTATTTTATAATCTATGGTATACCTCACAAAAGAGAAAAAATTACAATATTTTTCTCTTTCTCTCTGTTGCTCTCTCTGTATTTTTCTCTATACTGAATTGATAAAATGAAGGAGCTAAGGTGCTCCTTTTATAGGCAAAACTTTGCCTGCAATTGCATGTTTATTTTGACAAAGAAAATGGTTAGTGGGCAACCATAAACTTTTGCCACCTTTTCTTGACACTGCCGCAAGCCTAATTTGAATTCATGAATTTAGAAAACAAATTGGCATGTAAGCTGTGTTTGAACTATTGCATGTGGACTCTCTATTTGGAGGGACCCACTTAACAATTCTCCCCTCCCGACAAACGAAGGACTCTATCAATCCTGCAGCTGATTGACAATTCTCGAACTTCTCTCTTGGCAGAATTTTTGTCATCATATCTGATCCATTTTCATCAGTATGGATCTTTTGAAGTTGTAGTAGCTTCTTCTCCAATGCATTATTTATCCAACGATATCTTACATCGATATGTTTGGACTTTGTGTGAAAGGAGGTATTCTTGCAAAGATGGATGACACTTTGATTGTCACAGAACATCTCAAAGTTGTTTTGTTTGACATCAAGTTCTTTAAGAAATTCCTTCATCCATAACAACTCTTTGCAAGCTTCTGTTGCTGTTATAAATTTTACTTCTGTAGAAGACAATACAATACATTTTTGCAATTTCGACTGCCAAGACACAACTCCCCCTGCAAACGTAATCAGATATCCTAATGTAAACTTTCTTGAGTCAATATCGCCCGCTAAATCTGCATCTGTGTATCCAACTAACACAGGTTTTGCCTCTCCAAAACATAAGCATATTTTGGATGTACCTCGAAGATACCTGAGAATCCATTTAACAGCTGCTCAATATTACTTTCTAGGATTTGAAAAGGAAATAACTCACTACTCCAACCGAGTGAGCAATATCTGGTCATGTACACACCATGGCATACATCGAACACCTAAATGCTGAGGCATATGATATTCTAACCATTTCTTCCTTCTTCTTGTCAGTAGAAGGGGACATACTGGAACTCAATTTAAAGTGATTAGCAAGTGGACAACTAACCGCTTTAGCCTTGTACATATTGAATCTCTGAAGTACTTTTTCAATGTACTTCTCTTGAGATACCCAAAGCTTCCTGACGCTTCTATCTCTTGTAATTTTCATGCCAAGAATTTGTTTTGCCGATCCTAAGTCTTTCATCACAAAAGACTTACTCAATTGTACCCTTAGACTGTTGATTCTTGAAATATTTTTTTCAATGATCAGCATAACATCTACATAAAGTAGAAGGATAACAAAATTATCTTTAGAGAATTTTATTGCGAAATACGCATTGATCTGCAGTAGTTTTCTTGAAGCCTTGCTTTTGTATAACAGACTCAAACTTCTTATACCATTGTCTTGGTGCCTGTTTCAAGCCATATAAGCTTTTCTTCAATCTGCAGACATAATCCTTTTTTTCCTTCACTTTGAAACACTGTGGTTGTTCCATGTAAATTTCTTCTTCTAGATCTCCATGAAGAAAGACAGTCTTTACATTCATTTGCTCAATTTCCATTTTGAGACTTGCAGTTAGCCTTAACACAGTATGAATGGATGTCATTTTCACAACAGGTGAAAATATTATGTCAAAGTCAATGCGCTTCTTTTGACTGAAACCTTTGATGATCAATCTCGCTTTAAAGCATGGATGGACTCCTTCTAAACACCTATTTATTCTTCAACGCTTTTTTACCATTAGGCAGCTTCACGAGATCAAATGTTTTATTCTCATGCAAGGATTTCATTTCATTTTGCATAACTTCCATCTATTTTTCCTTATTTTCATCGTCCATTGCCTCACTGAATCTTTCCGGTTCTCTCTCGCCAGTCAGTGTAACCCACTGATCAATTGGGTACCTAGTAGAAGGATGCACATTTCTACTAGATCTTCTTAAGGGTACTGGATACTCTCCAGCTATTGGTGGTTGAGTGTGACCACCATCAACATTCTCTTCTTCTGGTTCATCTTCCTGGGGAATACCTTCATCATTTGCATCTTGCGGATGGTCATGATGAACCTCATCTTCAACTTGAGTCGGTACTTCTTTTGGAGAATTCAACCTTAAGCTTGTTGAATCATTTGTAGGAGTAAAGCCTTCTTTGTCTGCTTTATTCATATCCTTAATAGTTTGATCTTCAATAAAAACAACATCTCGACTCCTAATCAGCTTCTTGTGCACTGGATCATAGAACCTATAGCCAAATTCATCTTGACCATAGTAAATAAACACATAATGCCATGTTTTGATATCAAGCTTTTCCCTTTAATCCTTTGGAATATGAACAAAAGCTTTGCACCCAAATACTCGTAAATGTTTGTAAGAAACATTCATGCCTGACCAAATTTTCTTTGGAACTTCATATTGAAGTGGAGCACACGGTGAGTGGTTTAGCACATACACTGCTGTAAGTAGTGCTTCACCCTAAAAAGATTTATCTAACTTTGAATGAAAGAGTAAACACCTTATTCTTTATATCAATGTTCGATTCATCTTCTCAGCTAAACCATTTAACTGTGGTGTCCTTGGAAGCGTCCTTTGATGTCTAATACCATGCTTTTTGCAATAAACATGAAATGATCTAATATACTCTCCACCATTATCTATGCGGACACACTTGATGTTCTTCCTAGTTTCTCTCTCAACTGAGGCGTGAAATTGTTCAAAGACTCCTAGCACTTGATCCTTGGACTTAATGGTATAAGCCCATATTTTCCTCGAATGGTCATTGATGAAGGTCACAAAATATCTGAATCTACTAAGTGACTTCGATAGTGGACTACACACATCAGATTGAATCAGATATGAAACATTCTCCATTTTGGAAGGTGGAGAACTATGGAAAGAGACTCTATTCTGTTTTCCAACTAGACAATCTTAGCATTTCTTCAATGATACCTGATCTAAATCAGGTAGAACTTTATCTATCACCAATTTAGACATCCCCTTTTTACCAGTATGACAAAGTCTCTTAAGCCATAAATGTGCGGTATTTTCATTTTTCGTTACATTTATAGATTCATCAGAGACCTTAACTTGCATCACATATAGTTTTGAGAGTCTGTGTCCTCTTGCAATGATTAGGGAGCCTTTGGTAAGCTTCCATTTTCCATTTCCAAAATTATTTTGGAAACCTTCATCATCAAGCTTGCCTATAGACATTAAATTTAGGCACATGTTGGGAATGTGCCTTACATCTTTTAAAAGAAGTTTCATGCTGTTATCCATTTCCAAACAGGCATCTCCCTTGCCAATAACTTTTGACAAGTTTCCATTTCCCATCTTTATAACACCATAGTCCCCATATGTGTAAGATGAGAAGAGGTTTTTTTGTGGTGTGCCATGAATGGTTGCACCACTATCAATTACCTAACTTGTTTCTTGAGTTAATTGACTAACAATCTCACTGTGACAACTGATGTTGAACTCATTGACAAGATTTCCTTGTTCATCATCACTGTTTGTCTTTTCCTTATTTTCTCTATTATTTTGCCGGTCACTCTTGAATTTTCGGAAAAATTGTTTGATGTGACCTTTCTTCTTGCAGTAATGGCACTCGACATTTGCATATTTATTTGACTTTTCTCGACTCCTGTCTCTAGAGCTCGAACCTTTCACTTGACTTCTCCCCCTCTTTTCAGTAATCAGAACTTCTGATTCTAATAAAGAGGTTGAACCTTGAGATCTACATCTCATTTCTTCATTTAATATACCGCTCTTAACAACTTCCATGCTTACTACACCATTTGATACAGTATTTGCCAAAGAAACTTTTAAGGTTTCCCATGACTTTAGTAAAGAAGCTAAAATCATAAGAGCAATTATCTCATTATCAAACTTTATGCCCATTGTCGATAGCTGGTCCACCATTTCTTCTATGTTATTTAGGTGATCAATTACAGAAGTATTTTCTTGATATTTTACTTCCATCAACTGGGTTAAGTAAAATAATTTGTTGTTGCCGGTCTTTGAAGTATACAACTGCTCCAGCTTGTTCCATAGTGTTCTGACATGAGTTTCGTTACAAATATGACTGTAAACATTGTTATCGACAAACTGTCGAATATATCCACAAACTCGTTCATGCTCAAATACCCACTCATCTTCGGACATCCCTTCCAGTTTGACGGTAGAAAATACCGACAAGTGCATCTTCGTAATCATGAGAAGATCCTTCATTTTGTTTCTCCAGACACGGTAGTTTGAATCGTTCATGTTGACCATTTTGCTTGTCTTTACCTCCATTGCTATGAACCTAGACTAGGCTCTGATACCACTTGTTGAGGTCCACGCAGCGGAGTGAGCAATAAAATTTAGGAGGAATAAATAAATAAAAATAGACACCAGAAAATTTAACATGGTTCACTCAAAATTTTTGGGCTACGTCCACAAAAGAACACTTATACTATATTTCTTCTACTATTACAAATAGTAGGCACAAGAGTACAATTTCTTCTACTATAACAAATAATATGCTCTTAGAGAAAAATACCAAAAATAGTGAACAAACTATTTCTTTTAGGAAAAATATTTTCTAAGCACACTCGAAATTTTTCTTCACAGATTATTTTATTTTATAGTCTATAATATACCTCACGGAAGAGAAAAAATACACAGTATTTTTTTCTTTTTCTCTGTAGCTCTCTTTGTACTTTTCTCTCCACTGAATTGATAAAATGAAGGAGCTAAGGTGCTCCTTTTATAGGTAAAACTTTGCCTGCAATTGCATGCTTATTTTGACAAAGAAAATGGTTGGTGGCCAACCATAAACTTTTGCCACCTTTTCTTGACAATGTAGCAAGCCTAATTTGAATTCATGAATTTAGAAAATAAATTGACATATGAGCTGTGTTTGAATTATTGCATGTGGGCTCTCCATTTGGAGGGACTCACTTAACAGAAAAGAGCCTCCAGAATATGACCCATAAGATTATAATTTTCTGTAAAATCTAACTTCCTCAAATATGATAGCTTTCCCAATTCTTGAGGAATTGGTCCATGTGATTCTTTCCACAGTATGATAGCAAGATCATTGGAGTACTTTTGTACTTGTATATAGAAGTACTTCTAGTTCTTAAAGAGTTGAGAAGATAGTCTTCCCTCGTGCTGTCGTCGTTCATAGCTTGCTTAACTTTTTGGTGAATGATTGTTAGGTAAATTTTTTGGACCAAATTAATTTTTCATTTTCACTAATTAATTTCCTTTTTCGAATGTTCTATAGACGGATAAAAAAAATCATAAATTTCTCAAGACAATAAAAATTAAATCCATGAATTAAGGAGAAAAATCTCTAGAAAGATTAAAATCCATCATAAATAAAATTATTCTTTTTCCATCCTGCGCAACTCGTGCAAAAACATAATTTTTGTACTATTTGCTCATAAACAATAATTCCTTTCCCATTGCCAAAAACATTTTTTTGCACCTTTTTCTGAAAGAACAATTTCTCTTATATAAATATAACTTCATCATTGAAAGCTGCCCTCATATCTTTATCCTCTCATCATTCATAGCTGATTATGATCTTGATAATTTTAGTTTTATCTATCAACAATTTCTATCATCTATCATATATTTCGTTTCTTTTATAGGATTGATTGTTTTCTATTCCACAGATTCTCTTTAACATACCTTGATCTTTTGATTTTGTCAGCCACTTATAATTTTTCTCTTTTTAATTTTTATGTCCCTTTTTTTAGTAGAGATGTTCATTTCTACACATACGAGATCTGAAAAGGCCATGTGGGTCAAGAGATGTTAATTCCTCGATCCATTTTGGATCATTGGTATATTACTATTAAGAAACAACCTTGAATTAGAGAGAATTTTTCATTTTTATTATGGATTATCATCATCATAGGGACAATGAATTTGAATATCAAGAAATCCAGAAGGGAAAGACATCATCAAAATTTAATAGATCAAGGACTATACATAGCCCAAGAAATCCAATCGAATTCCCCGAAAAGCCCTTGTTTCTCTACCCTTCTCCTCATTCGATCGAACGTAATGGCTCCATCAAAAAGCTCCATTGCTCACCATTAGGATCCATGGTTGGAACCTCATTCAAAGGAAAAGTGAAAAAATTGTATTCAATTTTCGATTCACGTAAGGAAAATCATCGATCCTCGATTCCAAAACCTCAATCAAAGCACTCAAAGCCATTGATTTCGAATACTCTGTTATTGCCTGGAACAGAGGATCGTGTGGTAATTTACTTCACGAGTATACGTGGAATTCGAAGGACATTCGAGGATTGTTACACAGTGAAAATGATACTAGGAAGTTATCGTGTTAAAGTCGATGAAAGAGATGTATCGATGCACATTGCGTATAGGAAGGAATTACAAAATGTTCTTGGTGTGAAGATTGTGACATTGCCACAAGTTTTTATCAAAGGGAAGTACATTGGAGGTGCTGAATTGATCAAGCAATTGAACGAAATTGGTGAATTGCCGAAGCTGTTAAGAGGGATTCCTGTAAGGCCAATTGGTTATATCTGTGAAGGTTGTGGGGATGTAAGGTTCTTGCCTTGCTCGAATTGCGATGGAAGCATGAAATTTTTCGATGAAGATGATGGACAAATTAGGAGGTGTCTTGCTTGTAATGAGAATGGATTGGTTCGATGTACACTTTGTTGTTCTTGATCGACTTGGATATTTGTATTCCCCTTTAGTCTTAAAGTTTTTTTAGTCGGTGAGGCAAAAGGCGAATTCAGAATTTTAAAGAATGAGGTAAATGTAACTCTTTTGTATCAACAGGTGACGTATATAATATAAATTATCTATTACTATATGGTTTGAAATTGTATAGTTGTGTAGATAGTGGTGATGTGCAATGTAGTTTCCTGATCTTGATATCTTTGAAGTTAAAGGAAAAGGGTGAAGAATGAAGAACCATTTAGTTTGTCTTGGGAAAAAAATGAGATATGAATTCTTTTTATATACTAAGACGTTCAAAATTGCTCCTAAACTATATTAAATAGAGCAATTTTGTCCTCCGTTTGCCTTTACAAAATGACATACTTGCATGTATTTTCATTATAACCCTTCATCTTGTGACATGAGGTCCTCAATATTTGCATCTAGTTTGCATTGGTGATCAAGTTTGCATAGAAATACTTGGCGACTTGAAAGATGTTATTTAATTTATGTTGTCTAAGGTGACATTTTTATTCTTTTGACAATTGCAAAATATAGAGCACCAAAATAAAACCTTAAAATCACGTAAGTTTGTGATTTTGGACATGATTGAAAGACTTACAAGACAAGAATGGATACAAATTGGATTTGGATATAGTATTAATTTGTCAAGAAGATTTGTTGTTTATTGTTGTCCTTAGAAGAAGATGGTGCTTCCAATTTGTGATTGCGATCCCTGACGCACCGGGATTCCAATCACAAATTGGAAGTACCATTTTCTTCCAAGGATGATAAGAAATAATAAATTTTCTTGCTTGACCTGACCCAAACATTTTTGATAATAATCTCTCCACTTTCACAAAATAGAAATAAAATATGCGTATGCAACATTCAATTCCTAATATCATATTAATCAAATTTAGTGATACAGAGAAATTGAAAAACAGAAATCACCAAAAAGTTTCCTCCTAATTCTTCTTCTCATGACCTACTCCTAATTGGGATTTCCTATTGTTGTTGCTTCTTGGTTTTTTTTTTTTTTTGAGAACTTGTTAACTTATTGTAATTGGTTCTTGTTTTTGGAATTGTATGTTATGTTTTCCTTATTATTTGTTATATCCTCTTCACTTATGAACTTCTTTAAGGCAATGTTCTAAAACTAAATTTGTGTTGCAAGGCACAAGCTATGCCTTACCTGTCAAAAGTTCAATATTTGAATCTTTATGGCTTAAAATGTTTATATCAGCGGTCCAGGTACAAGAGAAGACTTTATAAGCCACTCACTCAGAACTTGTGCTTTTCTATTTGTACTACTTTCCGTCATAGCAACAAAAGCGAATGCAATATTGATTCAATCTCCGAGACACAAGTTATGCTTAAGGCATATATACACACAGACGTGCAAGACACAAGATATTAAGACATAAGTTTAGTATACGAACTTAAAGTATAATGTTCTAAAACTGAACTTATGTCTTATAGGGCATAGCTTGTGTTTAAGTGAATTTTTAATTGTTAGCGATATTTTTATCCACATATTGTTATTTAAAATCTTAGAGGATAAAAACGAAAAAATCACAAATTTAGACCACCCAGAAAAGGGCCAGTCTTGCAAATGACACCATTAGTATTTACTTTAAAAAAAGACCTAAGTTAAAAAAGGAAAGACAGCTCTTCCAATATAAGATATAAAGTTTTAGGTGATTTGGAAACAACACAAATTTTTAATTAGTTCCACTCCTTTCAAGCTTTCTGTTAACCACAATTTTATCCTTTTCAAAAGAATTACTTAACTTTAATTATACATCCAAGAAGATTAAGCTTAAACTTTACTTAATTACTCAATCTTACCTCGTAATGGATAAAGATTTGAAATAACTATATATCCACAAAACAAACGGATTAATAAAGATTAAACTAGAGATTAAGTAGTACGATTCAAACCTTACCATTCATTTCCCCTTTTTTCTCTTTTAGGAAGGTACTCCCCCGTTTAACTTTACTTGGCCCCTGTTGAATTGACACAAGCATTAAAAAGTAGTAAATGACGGGGTAATTTTATCAAAGTACCCTTTGAATATAATAAATACTATATCTTGAAAAATGTAATGGGGAAATGACTATAATTAATAATAATGGTAAATTATGAACTCAGTGTAAAATTATCTATTGATTTCATAAAGTGGACAAATATTGTTGGACAACCCAAAATAGTATAGGGGTTGAGTAAAAATGGACAGAAGGGAGTATTATACCAGCTACTTTAAATTCTATCAATTAGGCGCCATTGTGATATATAATGCAATTTATTTTTTTTGTTTTGAAACCCCGAGGAAATTCACAATCTCTATTTTTTAAGTTCACATTGGATAAATTCGCTCTTGTATAACAACTATAAATTACTCAAGAGATATAAACTATATTAGGCAAGTGCATTATGATGAGATCGATGAGAAGGTATTGATAGGGGAAACCTCTGGCCTCTCATTATGTTATGAAATACCACCTAATTTATCAATTCAATCAACTTTACGAGTAACTAATGGTCATTCTGAAAGGGTGTACTTGCACCTCATGCACAACGTACGAACATCATTTGTGTACAAATCATGCTACATAGAAATACTAAGATTTGTGTGCTTGATTAAGACAATTAGAAACATAAGTATGCTTGATTAACACAATTAGAAACACATCAAAACCTAGTTCGAGTAATCCACGAATTAATATTGAAAAAACATAGTCAATCCGTTAGAATAGAATTAAGTTAAAAAAAGATATTTTTGCTTGTCGTGC
>JAABOM020000007.1:462618-479004 GCA_011800125.2 Solanum clarkiae
TTGTTAAAATCAACTCTTTATATTATATATATTAAATATATTGTCTGATATTTTTGAGAAAATAGTCTTCTGGAAACAACTTCTCTGTCTCAATGAGATAATGGTAAGATCCACGTATACTTTATCCTTCTCTTTATATTATATATATTAAATATATTGTCTAATATTTTTGAGAAAATGGTCTTCTGGAAACAAATTCTCTATCTCAATGAGATAATGGTAAGATCCACGTATATTTTATCCTTCCAAAATTCAACTTATAATTTTACTGAGTATATTATTATATTATTGTTGTTGTTTATATTAAATATATTATATATTTTTAAAGATTTAACTATTTTAATATACTTCATTACTATTTCTTTTATTTTAAAAATAAAAATAATTATTATATTTTATATTTCGAAAATTAATTTGATTAATTTTCACGTGACAAACTAGTCGGCAATCTACCATTGATGAAATGGGTCCTGAACCCAGCTAGACTCTTGAGTGGGTAGACCATTATCTTTTTCCAAAATCAAAGTGTCTTAGTGGAGTATCCAGATTGAAAATGAAAGACAATTATAAGAGTTAAAACATATGTTAAATATATTTAGTGCTAATTAGAGTTAAAAGCTATTTATAAAAAAATAAAATAATACTAGTATCCTTCCATTATTACTAGTCAAAAAGTTGATCTACACTTTTACACTTATTACCCCTATAAAATTTGTATACTACTATATAAGAAACAACCCCCCTAGAAGGACTTGAAGAATTCATCCAAAAAGAACAACTAATACAAAGAAAAAAAATCTATTAATTCAAGAATTCATGGAGAACTTCCACTACTCAAGAAGATTACTCCGGCAAGCCACCATGTCGCCGCCACCGGCAGCCGGAATCAGCCATGACACAAGTGATCATCCACCACTTGGTCATAAAGTCAACACAATTGATGCAAATGTTATTATGGTCTTGGCTGTACTTGTATGTGCCTTAATTTGTTCACTTGTGTTGAATTCCATCATAAAATGTGCATTTAGGTGTTCTAGCCTAATATTGGCTGACCCCTCCACAAACCACACAAGTAACAACAATTCTTCTTCAACAAAATCAACCAATAGAGGGATCAACAGAAAAGCCCTCAAGACATTTCCAGTTATAACATACACTACTGAATTGAAATTTCCAGGGATCGATTCTGAATGTGTCATCTGCTTGTCTGAATTTGGAGTTGGAGACAAAATCAAGGTTTTACCTAAGTGTAACCATGGATTCCACGTTCGATGTATCGATAAATGGCTCAAGTCACACTCTTCTTGTCCTACTTGTAGGCACTGCCTCATTGAGACTTGTGAAAAAATTGTCAATGGAGGCAATTCTTCGAGTAATAACACTTCATCATCAGAGGCAGGAGTACAAGAAGTTATAATAAGCATTGAACCTCTCCAACGTGAAGGTGTGATATCCAATTAATTAAAAATCAAAATTTGGTATAGTATACGTAGATTTTAATGTTCTTTTTTTTGTTTTGATAAGTGTAGTGTGTCACAGGATGCAATTAGATTAGAAGCATAGTGAGCTAGCCTGAGGCAAAACATGCCAGTGTAGTTTTCCAATGATTCATTGGTCTTGCAAGTGTGTATACAAATTAATATTTATTTCCATCAATAGTTTCTTTTGAGAAAAAAAATATAAATATATGCTTGTACATTCAAAATTAAGTAACCTTTTCGATCTCCATTAAAGTTTTGCTTAACAGAGGGGTGACAATTGAGTAAGTTAGAGTCAAATTTGAATGGTTCATAATGGGTTAAGACTCAATTCAATTTAAATTTGTTTTGATTAAAATGAGTTGAGTCAAAATGGGTTGAATAATGAGATATAGAGCGGGTCAAAATCCAACCCAACCTAATTTTTACATATTTTTTTTTTCAATTTTAGTACTTAATTAAATTATATTTTTTTTATTTTGGCTACATAAAATATATCAGATTAAAAAAATGTTAAAAATATTTGGACAAGATCTCTCGAAAGTCAATTGGGTTGCATATCAATCAAATTTTAAATGTGTTGGGTTGAGATGAATTAAACTAACAAATAAGCGAATTATTAAACCGTCCAAATATCAATAAGTTACACGAATTTGAATTTAATTTTCCTACCCCTACTTTAATATTAAAGTCTCAATTGTTTCTTTTGAACCCTTAAGATCCTACCTGAGGGTAATTTTAAACACTTGATTTTGAATGTTATAATCATATACTAATTTGCAACAAATTAAAGGGGACCCGCTAATCAATATAACTTTGAAAAGGAAAAAAACATTTGGAATAATTTTAGATGGGTTAATAATTTAGGAATAAAGTGTTGTCTTTTTATTTTTTGAAAGGGAATAAAGTATAGATTAAATATTTTATTTTTGTAGTGGGATTCAAACCCTACCATTCCTGTTTTTGTTTTTCTCTAAGGTAGGAATAATTGAAATTTTTTAATCTATACCTGATGGGACAGTGTATAACATGATAAATAAAAATAAAAACTTTAATTATGAGATTTATTTCAAAGTAGTGAAGTTCTACTGAAATAATTCTCGATATTTGCAGTCAGTTTTGCTATTTTTTTTGTTATTGTCCTCTACTTGCTCATTCGCAATTATTATCATAAAAAAAGCCCCTAACCTAACTCCTTCCTTCATAAAATCTGTATATTATAAGTGATCCGAATCTGTTCGAAGCGAGACTCTATGTCCCATGAAGACAAGTGAAGTTGATGAGCCTAACTCGCAGTTCTCCCTATGCCCCTTCAATTATTAAGTAAATGCATATATTTATAAATCAATACCTTTTTAAAATCTAGGGTCCTATCTTAAGAAGGTAAGATTAAATTAATTGAAAAGATAATAAAACAGCCTCCAAATACTAGGAGGAAAAAAAAATTAAATTTGAATACTCCACAAAGTTATTTGTTTAAAGCATTAAAAGAGTTGATATTACTGTATTATTTCTCTAAGTGGCTTCCTTTTCATATCAACTACCTTTTCTGTAATTGTTATACAAATTATATAAATAAATACTCTCTTCGTCCAGTAATAAGTTATTCACTATTGATTTAACACAACAATTAAGAAGATGTAAGCGATATGGCTAATTTTATCAGTTTACCCTTTGAATATAACAAATATAATGTTTTGAAAAATATAATAAAAAAAACTATTATTAATAATAAAAATAAATTAGGGACTAAATTTGAAATTATATCGTAACTTTATAAAATAGACAATTATTATTAAATATCTCGCTGGAGAGAGAGAGAACACAAGAAAGAACGTGAAGATTTAAATAGCTAAATCAAAGGAACACACTCTAAATGATTCATAATAAATGCCACAATTTTCGGGGCAAATTCAAGAAATTAACTAGAAAAGCATCCTTTAACAACTAATTAGTACTTTGTTTATCCTTCCATTATAATAATTTTTTAAAACAACTGAAATTAGCTAAGAGCTTCGTCATTAAACCATCCTGAATTACTTATAACAAACATAATTTTTTGATAATTTATCACTAATTAAATAAAATTTACGATGAATTTTGATGTGTAATTACTAAACTCATCGATAAATAATTCATTTTTTTAAAAAAATAAAATTGTAGATACCTCAAAAAAAGAGGAAGTTATTGTAACAACCCTTATCTAGATAGAAGTCTCACATTGGCAGAAAATAGGAGATGAGTATATAAGTAAACAGACTTTACCTACTAGTGACACGTTTGAAAGTCATGCGGACTTAGATCCAAAACGGACAATATCACTAGAAAGCTAAATCGTTAAGCCTATGAAATTATTTTATAAACTTTATTTATATTTTATATTTTTTTATTTCCTTTATTTGTTCACTTTAAACTTTATAAGCCTCTTAAATTGATAATTAATATGTGTGCTTCATCACAATATTCATAAACTATGGACAATCACTATTGCAATTTTTGGTGATAAGACAATCTCTAATCTCTATCTCACAACGATAAGCCTCAAATGTGCATGAAAAAGACAGGAACTGAGGAATATATATCTACATATATAGACACTAAAACATATATTATGTTGCTGGTTTATCAATAAAGATATAAGAAATCTTTCTTCCCAACCCCACCAAAATTGGAAGAACATAACTAATAAATTATTGAAGACTTTAATTTATTATATATCTAGTGAAGAAGAGTCCCAACTATTTCACCCACTGGGAAGAGGATCACATTCATAAAGTTGCACCTATTATTATTATATTTCAATCATTTCCTATATCAACTATGCAGTAAAGTGGCACATCAACTTTAAAAAAAAAAAGAGAAAGTAGCTGCGAAATTTATAGACAATTTCAAGTTAATCTGTTGCTAAAATTTTCAAACTAATTAAATTTATTATTAATTTACAGTTAGATAAAATTAACATAAGATTTTATTATTTAGATATAAAATTTTATCTGTCGCTAATTTCTCGTTTTCTTCTTTGGTTCTACCGACCAACCCCATGTGCACATGATAGTTGAGGCACTATTATTCACACTAATGTCTTACTTCTATTATTGTTAGCTAAGTCAACTATGTACTTTTTTAAAAAAAAAATGTTTTCTGCGCGCTAATGTCTTTTTAATTGAGTCCAAGCATTTTTTATTGAAGTGTCAACAATGTTTCATTTGGAGTCACTAAAAAAATTACTTTATTTAGTTCTTGTTATGAAATAACGAGAATATATTAAAATAAAGAAGAAATATAAAAAGAGAAGATAGTGAAGTATTTCTTTATTCACTCGATTTTTTTTTCTCTCTATATTTTGTTCCAAGAAAAGAGGGGAAGGGAGGGGGGGGGGGGTATTTATATTGCCATGCATATACTTTGAACACTAAGTATATTACATGGATGATTAAATTACAACACAAGTTGAAATGAGTGTAAATTCATCTATATTGCCACAAAATATATTATGTGCACAAAAGAAATATTAATTTGGACATTCATTTTACAATAGTTCTTAATTTATGTGTCTGATTTTAATTTGATATATAGTTTAACAAAACAAAAAATGTTTATAAATTTTATGCCCTTAAACCAAAAATATGTAGAATATTGTTCAAAAATGTCTTTTAATTTGGTGGGGTGAAGCATCTCACATGCAAAGGTCAATGAAAATAATTAAAAAGTTGTAAGGAAAAATAGCATAAAATTCTTTTTAAATATGTTAAAAAGGAAAATAAGACAAACAAATTAAAATGGATCGACTCAAAAAGTTAGCTCAAACTAGATAGTCCAAGCCATATAAAGAGACCACTCATCCATTAAAGAATTGATGTGAACCTTTTCATAGGAAAAACCCATGATAAGGAACACTCATTTTCTCTTTCACGGAACTTATGCGAAATGAATTTGGATTCTGAATCACCAGACGATCAATATCAAATAATTATATTGAGAAAAAAAAGAGAGATAAAAATGATAAGGGTGTTTTCACATGGAGGAACTAGTTGTTTACTATAATACCCCGAGAGGGTACTCTAGATTTGGCTTTCGCGAAAATTATTTCTGCTCTCCAAGCGAATCACTTGGCTCAATCACTCATTCAATCAATCAATAACAGAAGACTTGATTTAAATATATATAAGACTTCTTAGTGGGCTATTCAATCCACAATTCAGTGAAATAAGGGTATTTTGCCGACAAATCCTAATCAATCAATATCATGAGAAATAATGTTTGAAGAAAACAAACATCAAATCAATCCATCATTGTTTGCAAAGCCTTTATCTCTAAACGTCTAAATGGTGTCAGTGACAAGTTCATAGCTACCTCAATGAAATAAAAATGCTAAACACCAAGAAGAAAATATAAATGGATCCGGACTCACCATAATATTTGGGATAAAATAGATTGTCAACGGAGAGCCTGCTGATGATCTCTAGCACATGTATTTGCATCATAAAATAATGCAACATCAAATGCATCAATACATGAAATATATGGAATACAATAAATCTCAAGATATGCTCAACTTAGGTAATTCGACTCACAGTGATACCTCAACTCAATGAAACAAACACAAGTTTCAAAAGTACAACTATATTTAGAAAAGCTCAACAATAAGTAACTCAGTCCAATCATTTCGAGTACTATCATGTCTTAATTGGGAGTTTCTCCAATCGACAATCATTACATATGAGTTAGTGATATGCAATGGAGCGATACCGTTGTCATATCCATCCAATATATTGCCAAAGTAAGGAACGAATCAGTATCATTGGATCCACTATCAAATTGAATCATTTTATTGGGACAATAAGAAAACAACCGACTTCAACAGTTCAATCCTCTCCTATGTAGACTATATAATTTATTGGGTTTGTTTGTTATCTACTTTTGCCTAATTCGGTGGTTGATACTCATGCCAAGACTCAATATGCTCATAAAACTCCAAATCAATCAATTCAATTAGTCTCATTGGACTCTTATCAATGCAACAATCATCTCGCAATCAACTAATTCAATCAATCATGCTTTCAACTCATTCCTATCTTTTAATGTATGCGTGTATATGTATTTGTTTGACATTAGTTTATACTCAAATATTCTTGTTCAATTTAGAAAAAAAAAAAAGAAAAACTGAGGGGCCTTGAAAGTCTGCTTGGACTACATTCATGTTCATCTCATTCTCATTCAGAACATTCACAATTCATGCTCTCCAAACTAATTCGATTTTTCGGTTCGATATCGGGGTGGGATTGGAGATGGGCAAAGAAAATTATTTTTTTAAAATTTTTTATTAAGGCGGGTATAAATACTATAAAATAAAAAATTGAACTAAACCAAACTTATTCGATTTTTCGTCTCGGAGCCGGGGTGGGGTAGGGAGACAAAAAAATAGCTTTTTTTTTATTGAGATGGACATAAATATTGAAAAATAAAAAAATCGAACCAAACCAAACTAATTCAATTTTTTGGTTCAGTGTCGGAGTGGGATGGGGGAAATTATTTTTTTTATTTTTTATTGGAGTGGACATAAATACCAGAAAATCAATAAATTGAACCGAAGCAAACTAATTTAATTTTTCGGTCCGGTGTCGAGGTGGGGTAAAGGGGCAAAAAAATAACTTTTTTTAAAAATTTTTATTGGGATGGGCATAAACACCGGAAAATAAAAAAATCGAAAAATCAAACCAAATCAAACTAATTTGATTTTTTGATTCGGTGTTGGAGTGGAGGGAGCAAAAAATAATTTTTTATTTGGGCGGGCATAATGCCGGAAAATCAAAAAATCAAACCAAACCAAACTAATTCGGTTTTTTGATTCGGTGTTGGGGTGAGGTTGGGGACCAACAAATTAACTTTTTTAAAATCTTTTATTGTGACGGGCATAAATACCGACAAATTGAACCGAATCAAACCAAACCAATTCAGTTTTTTGGTTCATTGTCGGGGTGGGATGGGGGAGGGGGGCAAAAAAAATTAACTTTTTTTAAATTTTTTATTGGGGCGGACATAAATACCAAAAATTCGAACCAAACCAAACTAATTCAATTTTTCGGTTCGGTGTCAGGGTGGAGGGAGCAAACAAAAATTAATCTTTTTATTTGGGCGGGCATAAGTACCGGAAAATCAAAAAATCGAACTAAACCAAACTAATTCAATTTTTTGATTCGGTCCCCAATAAATACCAAAAAATCGAACCAAACCAAACTAATTCAATTTTTCGGTTAGCTGTCGGGGTGGAGGGAGCAAAAAAAATTAATTTTTTATTTGAGCGGGCATAAATGCCGAAAAATAAAAAAATAGAACTAAACCAAACTAATTCGATTTTTTGATTCGGTGTCGAGTGAGCTTGGGGGCAAAAAAATTAATTTTTTTAAATTTTTTATTGTGGCGGGCATAAATATCAAAAAATTGAACCAAACCAAACTAATTCGGTTCTTCGGTTCGGTGTCAAGGTGGGATGGTAGGGGAGGGGGAGGCCAAAAAGAATTAACTTTTTTTTTAAAAAAAATTATTGGGGAGGGCATAAATACTGAAAAATAAAAAAAATCCAACCAAATCAAACTTATTTGATTTTTTGGTTCGGTGTAGGGTGGGGGCAAAAACTTTTTTTTTTTATTGGGACGAGCATAAATACTGTGAAATTAAAAAATTGAACCAAATCAAATTAATTCGGTTTGTGCGCATGAATTTTTTTAATTTTTCTTAAACATATTGAAGTAGAATTTTTTTTAAAAAAGTTTTATGATAAAAATGATTTTTTCAAAAACAATTATTTAGGAATAGGGTTGGGGTGATAGGGATTTAGCATTAACAATCAAGCTTTGATTAAATTTTTTTGCTTTAAGATATTAAAATGGGTAGAACTATTTTTACCCAAACCATATTTGACCAAATCCATATTTATCTATATTTTATATGGATGGATTGTGATTCAATCCATTTTCACTCAATCCATCCAAATTTAATCCAATTCACCCATTTACCACCTCTAGAGTATACACTATTTATAGGCTGCTTATGTAGTTTATAAATTAAATGATCGAAAGATATAGATCTATAATTTTTCTAAAATCTTTTATATGTCTCTCGTAATATAAACCGGAGTCAATATATAATATCAACATATTTTTTGCAAGAATAATACGCTCAACAATGGGATAGGGTCGAAGTGGTTATTAGTACATTATGAACTAATTAATTAATTAACTATCTTAATTAATACAAATATTAAAAACTAAAGAGTTGATCTAAAAAAGGAATAATGTTATATGATATAAATAGTTGCATTACTTAACAAAGATTTTTCTCAAGATTATCGACCTTGCTTTAATTACAAGCCACAAGAATATTTAATTGCTAACCTTAATCTTGATTCCAAAATTGATTTGGTGCCTTGTGATCATACAAATTAATTACAACAATGGGGCCTGTAGTCAATCTAATTAATAATTAGATTGGCAAAAGATTTTCTTGGATAACAACTTTGTCTCCAAATCTACAAGGATTAATGGGATTAGCTAGTGATTAGGAAGCAGCAAATATAAAATTAGAAAATGAGTACTTCTTAAAGGCTAAAGAGGAAATAAATGGATTGATTTTATATATGGTAATTAACTTATGTTGTGGTGGATATGATTTCAAGTTTTCTATTAAACAATTGTGTGGTTATCTCTTGATTTTTTAAATGGAAAAATAACATAATTAGGCAAATATATGATGTATATTTACATTATATAATTATAGTTTGAAAAAGTACAATTTATAGCTATAGTTATAATCTTGTTGCTGTTTTCTCTCCCCTCTCTTCCTCTCTCTCTTATCTCTCTGCAATTTCTTGTCCGATATACAATTACATATGTACACTAGCTGCATATATACAATTTTTTGACAGATATACATATACAATTCGTCTCTTTCCACTCTCTGCCCTCTGTCACTCGCCTCTCTCCTCCATCTCTCGATCTCGCTCACCTCTCTCCTCTCCTCCAGGTCATATAGTCGAGATTATGCCGTATAATTATGTAAAATATACTTATTTGACCATATTAAATTTTAAGAATAGGCTATTTATAAAAATTTCTCTTTTCAAATTAGATAAGTAATATTGTTTTTTGTATACTGAACAAGTTAAAAGATAAACAAACACAATATTAATAGTAGCTCATAGGAGATTTCAAAAGGCTAAACTAGGAAACTCCAAGGTAATTAACTTATGTTGTGGTGGATATGGTTTCAAGATTTTCTATACAACATGTCACTTTTCTGATTTGATCAACAACGTGAATCAGTTATAATATATGATGTTGACAACCAATATAATATTTGTTCCAACTGTCTTCAACAAAACTATAGCTCTATTATGTTATGTAGTACTAGTATACAGGCAAATTGATTAACAATAATTTTTTACTTTGCGGCTAAAGATAGGCATCAAAGATACCAATCAAAATAACATTACGTAAAAATAAGATAATATTTGATCCAACAAGATAGTAACCTCCCAAGATTTCCTAACAAATAGGGATTTTTTTAATGCTGCCCCTATTTCTTTTTAATTATCATAATTTTCTTCAAGATACAAATATTACAAATTTTTGAAATATATTTTTTTATCATATTGATAAAGTTATAATATTTTTCATATAATTTTTGAATATCTGAATTTTATGTTAGAATATCGAATTAATGTAATCTAATATAACTTTGAAAATTAGTCAAATTAACTTCCTAGAAATTAAAGCACAATATGACAAACGAAATTTAGAGGATTTACTTATATAAAGAAAAAAAGTAATTAAGTGGATCCTTGGTAAAATTTCAAACAACTTGAACTAGTTAATAGACAAGAGAATTTAAGTGCCTAATTGAAGATTTGGTGATGTACTAGGAATCTTGATCAATTGATTTGAATCCACACAAATTACAAAAGCTAAATCATACGTATAAAAAGGCAGATAATGTATGATTAAATTACAAATTTCTATTAAAAAGACCAAGTAGTACTTAATATATCATTTGGTGCTACTTTTCTATTAATTACCAGTTCAATCACAATCTAAAATTTCTCATCAGATTGATTCTAGTAGAATTTTTGGATTTGTCTTCCCACTTGTCAAGTTTTCTCAATTATTGAGCAATACTTGCTTAGATGAAACAAGTAAGCTAGTTGTATGTAACATGCATTATTTGAATTAACACAAGTTTACAAATATAAATAATTATATCGAGTTTGAAAAACTTTTGTAATTGACATGTTCTAAATATTTGCCATAAATTATTTGACTCTAAATAGTAAGAAGAAGCTGAATTCTTATCATCAGCTATTATTGCATTAAGTTTGAAAAGATCCTCGTCGAGGTAGTCCTAAATGAAGCTGGATTCTTATTCATATTATCGTCAACAATCATAATATTAAGTTTGAAAAATATCTTCATTAAGGTAACCCTTTTACTTATACATCTCATTCTTACTTGTTATAAAATCTTCTTCCATCAAACAAAGTAGAAAATAATAATAAGATTTTAATCTTTACAAAAATATATATTTAGACACGTAAATCATAGTTTCCTTAAGACTGTTATTTGGCTTAAAGTTGTGTTCAATAATGTTGAGTATGAGTGAGTAATAGTGTTTTATTAATGAGGGCAAAGCTAAATAAATAAACTTTTATTTTTATTATGCTTGAAAAAATGCTTTACAATTTCTTGGATGATTTCTTAATGCATTGCAAATGAAGTGTCCCTCTATTTATACTACTCTCTAGGAACTTAAGTGTAAATAATATTTATTCTCTAAGTCTCACAATAATTACACATTAGTCCTTTTCTCTAGAATATTCTACATACCTAGAGTCTTCTAAGACTTTCCAAGACATAACTACATGGTTCTAGATTCTTCCAACTCTTCTCAAGATTTTCCTACAATATTCTAAAGTCTTCCAGGAGTTTCAAGCTTTATCCGCAATGTTCTAGAGTCTTCCGAAAACCTCTCCAACACTCTAGTTTTTTTTCTTCTTGGTTCTAGATTCTTCCATTATTTTTATGGAAGACTGACAGGTCGTGACACTTAGACAAATCTAGAATGTAAGAAAAAGTGTTAATTATTTTCTTTATCACTCCCCCTTAATTAGCATTTTCTCTAATTGCTGATTTTGCACTCATCCCAAGCCTTCTTCAAAATTCCTCAATCTTTGTTCCATTTAGGCACTTCGTAAATATATCAGTGATTTGATCATTTGTTCAAATGTGCTTCATATCAATCTCATCACGTAATACCTTTTCTCGAATAAAATGGTAGTGAACTTCAACATGTTTGGTCCTAGCATGAAATACTGAATTTTTCGCCAGTTTAATTGCTAAGAGATTATCATAATATAGCTCTACTGAATAACCAACAGGTTGATGCAAATCCTTTAATAGTTGGACCAACCATGTTCTTTCTTGGGCTGCCATCACTGCAACTCGATATTCTGCTTCGGTGCTTGATAATGATATTGTAGGTTGTCGCTTACTACACCATGAAATTGCACCCGATCCAAGATTAAATGAAAATTCCGTAGTCAAACGTCGAGCGTCATAGTCACTAGCATAGTCGGCATCACAGTGACCGACTAACTTGCAACTAGCTCCTTTCTTGTAAAATAGCTCAAAGTCAAGAGTGTCTTTTACATACTTTAATATTCGCCAAACTGCTTCCAAGTGGGGCTTTCTTGGCCTTGACAAGTATCAACTGACAACTCCGACGGCGATAGTGATGTCGGGCCTTGTGAGTGTCAAGTAGATCAAACACCCCACTAACTGTCTATACATTGTGGGATCTTCTAGCTCTTTTCCTTCAGTTGAACAAAGCTTAGCATTCACATCAATTAGTGCTGACATGGGTTTGCAATTGAGCAACTCAAATTTCTCGAAAAGATCTTGAGCATATTTATGTTGACTCAACAATAACCCTTCATTAGTCTTTTTAACTTCAAGACCAAGAAAACGATTTAACTCACCGAGATCTTTCATTTGAAACCTCCTGCTCATCATCTCAAGTGACAATTAAGTCATCCACATAAACAAGCACTATAGCTACTTTTCCTTCACATGCTTTCACGAACAAACTTGAATTAGCTGGTGCCATATGACAACCACGTTCAACCAAGAACTCTGAAATCTTGCCAAACCAGGCTCTTAGTGCTTGCTTCAGCTCGTATAAAGCCTTTTTCAGTTTATACACATAATGCAGGTGATCTTTTATTTCAAATCCTTTAGGTTGCTCCATATAAATCCCCCGATCAAGCTCTCCATATAGGAAAATATTTTTCATACCATTTACCACAAAATCCAAGACTTGCTAGCAACAAGGGCTAAAAGACACATATCGTAGTAATCTTCATGACTAGGCTAAATATTTCCTCATAGTCCAAGCCATAGGTTTGAGAGAATCCTTGAGCCACAAGTCGAGCTTTGTACCTTTCTATTGAACCATCGACTTTAGTTTTCATCTTGTATACCCATTTGCATGATATTGGCTTGACATTTTTGGGCTTTGGTACTAGCTCCCACATTTCATTCTATTTTATTGCTTGTATCTCTTCATTCATATCCTTTATCCATTCTTCACTTTGACCAAATTCTTCATAGCTGCTTGGCTCCTTAATCCCAACATCCTCAGTCAATGCAGCATTTGCGTATTTAGGATTTGGCTTACTTATCCTTGTTGATTTCCTTAGTTGCGGCTCAGGAGACTTATTATTTTTTATTTCTTTTAATTGGCTGCGCCTCTCTTCTTCTGGAGTCTTCTGACGTATACCAGTCTTCCAGGGGCTTTTCTCCTTTAGCGGCGATCCTCTTTCAACTTCAACTGTGAATTCAATTTCTAATCGTTCTTTCTCTTTCTGTATTTGTTGATCTCTTTGTTGTACCTTTTCTTCAATTTCCTTGGAATCAAGCTATCTTGTTGCTTAAGATGACCACCACGATGATGCCTCATCAAATAACACATTTATTTATATGTGGCATTTTCCAATTGTTGGATCATAACACTTTTAACTTTTCCTTTCATTGTCAGCCAACAAAGATACATCGTATAACCTTCTTATCAAACTTACTACGCATTTCATCTGGGATAAATACGTAGCATACACATCTAAATACTTTAAAGTGACTTACAATGGGCTTAATATTCTATAGCTTCTCATCCGCACCTGTGAAAGCCTGTTTGTTATATAGACTGTCGTCTTCATGCATTCTGCCCAAAAGTGTGGTGGCACATTCTTCGCATGTAGCATGCTTCTACATACTTCGGTAAGATGGCGATTCTTTCTTTAAGTGAAGTCATTTTGCTGAGGTGTGCATGGACAGGTCAGCTTCCACTAAATTTTGTTTTTCTGCAAATACTTGGAGAACTCTTCTGAAATATATTCTCCTCTATTATCTGCACGTAGCTACCTTAAGCGATGACCAACTTCGTTCTCCACTTTCTTCTTGTATTCTTTAAACTTGGCTAGTGCCTCTGATTTTTCCTTCATGAAATCCACTCATATGTATCTAGAAAAATCACCAATGAAGTTAATCATATACTTAAGACCTGAAAGTGACCTTTGTTTTATTGGTCCAAAGACGTTTGAATGCACTAGCTCCAGTGGTGCCTTTGCTTGAAAGTTGGATTCCTCGTAAGGCACTTGATGAGCCTTATTGTATTGGCATCCCGCACATACCACATTATCTTGTACCTCCAATTGTGGAAGTCCCTTCATCATAGACTTCTTCATCATCGTCTTCAGCTTTTGATAGCTCACATGGCCAAGTCGTGCATGCTATAAGTCAAGTTTCTCATTTTTCTTTGTCTTGTCTGCATATGCCGTCTGTGCTGACAGTACGTAGACAGACTCCAACTTTTGTCCCTCCATTACCAATTTGTTTGTAATATTTAGATTACAATAAACCTTTACATCATTTGTCCTGAAAACTACATAGTTTCTGAATGATGCTAATTGTGACACCGATAATAAATTCTTTGACATACCAGGTACATGAAAGATATTATCCAATTTTACCTAGCATGATCCGAACTGAGGGATGACCGTAACTTCTACCACATATGTAATCGGCAACCTGGAGTTGTTAGCTGTCACTACAACACGTTCACCTTTATACTCCAGCAGATTCTTCAAATTTTCTAGATCCCTGGTCATGTGACTAGAGCAGCCTGAGTCAATAATCTAATCATCTTCATAGTTGATGTACTTGTTACTTAAGGTAGTAGGTGCACGCTCCTCCATCAAGTCTTCGATGCACGTCAGTGCCAATTCTTCTCCTGTTGGCTCTTTTTGGACATAACTTGCTTGCATATTCCATTCTGTTTCATTTTATACTGAGGTGATGGCGTTTCCTTTCTCGCGCTTGTGCCAACAATCTCTAGCGTAATGATTTTTCTTACCATAGATATAACACCTATCATTCTGGCGTTGGAACTTTTTCTCCTTTTCATCTCCTTGGGCTCTTTGACGAGCTCCCCCTTAATGTGGACCCTATCCACGTCAACCACCCTTCCATTTTTGGTAGTATTGTCTAGTCTTCTGCCTGCCACCATTACCATTAGGAGAAAATTTCCCATTTTGCCTTGCCCCTCTTTTAGCATACAAAGTATTTTCATCCTACTTGATTGAGACTCCAGACATTTGTTTGTCTAAATCTTCTTGATCAACTAATATATTTTCCAACTCAGTTATGGTTGGCTCTTTTGCCCAATCCTGAGTTGTTGTGATGAGGCTTTTATATTTTGGGTTTAACCAATGAATAATAATTCGCCTCATCCTCGCATCTTTAATAGCATTTTTGGAGTATAGTGTAGAAATATTTTCACAAATTGATTTTACTTTGTTAAAATATTGGCTCACAGTCATATCTCCTTGTTCGATTGACATAAGCTCATTTTCTAGCCTTTGTAGCTTGGCGTCATTCTTTCTTGTAAAAAATGTCGCTAAGGAGTCTCATGCCTCTTTAGGAGTTTTTACATCTTTTATGTGTTGTAAAAACTCATCTTCCACCACACTGTTAAGGTAATCAAAGCCTTGCCCGCTTTATTTTCATTTCTTTTACAATTTTTCTCAGTTGGCGGACTTACTTCTTCACCACTAATAATTTCCCATAAATCTTGTCATATCAAATATTACTTGATATGCATACTCTAAGTACTAGAATTACCATGATTTAATTTTTCTAGCGAGCTAGCAGAAAGATTAAAATTCGTCATACCGAAAAGGTTAGTATCCCATACGTACTTGAAATTTGGTCCCCGACCAAGAGCGTCTGCAGTCTCTGATTGTGACTTAAGCGGATACTCCTTATATTCTGATCACTGACTGCGTACTACAACGTCACCACCAATGTGACTTCTTCAAAGCGCTAGCTCTAATATATCGGTCCCTGACCAACCCGTTCTGATACCACGTGTTGAGTATGAGTGGGTAATAATGTTTTATTAATGAGGACAAAGTTAAATAAACAAACCTTTATTTTTATTATGCTTAGAGGAATGCTTTATAATTTCTTGAATGATTTCTTAATGCATTACAAATGAAGTGTCCCTCTATTTATACTACTCTCTAGGGACTTAAGTGTGAATAATATTTATTTTATACGTCTCACAGTAATTACACATTAGTCCTTCTCTCTAGAATATTCTACATACCTAGAGTCTTCTAAGACTTTGCAAGATATAACTTGTCACGACCCAAAAATGGGCGTGATGGCACTCGTCTTATCTCACCAAGACAAGTCAGCCTACAACCGAACTATAACCTTAAAAACGCAAAATTATAATAAAAATAAAAGTTCAATTTGATGAAAATCCCCCAAGACCTGGTTGTCACGTGCACAAGCTTCTA
>JAABOM020000007.1:495343-514294 GCA_011800125.2 Solanum clarkiae
TTTCGTGGTCGGCTAAAAATTGAGTTAGTCAAGTTTCTTTATCCACGATCTCTTTCATCGATCGCACCCAAAGAAAGGGACAGCTGTTGACACTCAATTTTTATCCACCACGATGTCAAATTAGTAATCGAATTTTATTTTCTATTTTTAACAATTTTTGAACAAAAAAAAGGAGATTTTTTTTAAACCGGGCGCGTGTGTTACACGCGCCCCCAATTCCCCTTTATCTCCTTCATCCCTTTCCCTTTCTCATTTGCTTCAGAAAAAAACAGAACACCAGAAACCTAAGCCTAGCCACCCTCGCCGCCATCGCCGCCCCTCACCACACCATCCTCTCACCACCGCAGCGCCTTCCCCCGCCCCATCTCTTCTTCTCCCTCCTCATTCTTTCCCTCCCCTTCGCAAGAAACCCCAGCCGCCGCAACGCCCGACCAAAGCAAATCGCACCCACAAGCTCCCCGAAAAACTGACACCGCACAATTCGAGCCCCCATCCCTCTCTGACAGTCCATCAACCCATTCCCCATTTACCTTACGCGTGCCTGAGATCCCCCAAAACCCATACTCCTTTGTCTGAGAGTCGTTGCTCCAGTCCCCATAAATTCGTCATGTTCTCCGTCTAAAAAAGGGGGAGTGAAGAACACCAGAGAGGAAAAGGAGTTTATCGAAAGATTGAGAGCGGAAGTGAGCCATCGAAACCCACAGAAACAGTTTCCAATTTTGATCCTAGTTCGGCAAATTTCCCAGAAATCGAATTCGATTCGATTCCACCACAACCTTTATCGAGCTCGTTTGTCCCGATTCGCTGCCCCCCCAAAAGGTAATACCCCGATCTCACTTGCATTTTTGAATGTGATATATTGTGGTCGAATATAAAAATCCTGGGGAGTTATCAAAGTTTTGTGTTGTATTGAGTTTGGCGTTTGACTGGAGATGTTTTGTTATGGTAGGTCGATACTGTGTTCTGTTATAGATCATGGCTGAATGATCCCTAATCTTGTCGAACCCAACACTGGTACTGGTTGGGGCTGTTTGTTGCATTCGTCTTGTTTACTGTTAAAATAAGCTAATAAAGTCTTCTCAGCTTGTTCATTTACGGTTTATGTCCGCGTGGATTACTATCCAAGTTGTATCGAAAATTTTACGACCACACTTAGTCTGACTGAGAGTACCCTGTTGAGTTGATGTTGTGGTTTACTGTTAATTTTTTGTACGCTAATAATTGAGCTTAATCCTTGGTATGATCGAGAATGCTGTTAATACCCTTTTCTGATTACTGTGTATCCAAGTTATTAAGATGACAAAAGAATGCTGAAACGGTTTGTCTTCTCAAATACATATCGTATACTCCACATAGTCCGGTAACTCTTTGTCTAAGGTTTTGTTTTGAAGACATGTCGACATGTATGCCATTTTTGAGCTATCAAGTATGTATTGTTTCCAATGACTCTGCTGCATGTAGGTCTGTCAAGTTTGGTCTAAGTCGGTCTCAGATATGTTAAACAGAGTCTTTGTGTTAATTTTCAACTAATCAATGATATTACATTCTTCTATTCCTAATAATTAGTTGGGTTTAAGAAACTGTTGTGGGTGATCTGGAACAATTGTTTGCTTTTTCCTATTATCTCTAATAATCAAGAGTCACTTTGTTGTTCGTTTTCCTATTGAAGCTTGGGTAAAAACATTGCATAGTCCCTCGGTTCTGTTTGAATTGCTACAGCACTCCTTTCGAAGAGTTGTCTAGTAGTCACGTTTTACTGATAATTCGATCCCTCAATCAAGATGGCTTCGGATTCTTGAGAACTGATGCATTTTGTGACTTTATGTATTGCTTTTGATGTTGCTTTGAAGTTAACTGGCAAACCTTCCTTTCATGAACACAACCTTTTCAATATTGTGATTAAGTTTATTCGCATCTTAGTAATGCCTTATAATTATAAGTTGCTGTGCAAATTCATGAACGTCAAGTTCCAATTCTGCTGGGCAGACTATCAGAAACTCTTGTTTATTTGGGAATAAGGATTGACTTGGTTATATTACGTTATAAAAAATGAAGTATGTCTGTCTTGCTACCATGTTTGATAAGTGTCTAAGCTTACCACTCTTCGTGTATGTGTGTTGAAACACAACATGTTCTCGATCTTGTCTCCTCTTATACTGAAGTTATCTTCATTTTTTCATGTTTGTTTACAAATTCCCATCAAGTAGTTAGCAGATCTTACAAAATGGACAAAACTTCTTTCAAAGTCACTAGTGTGCATCATGATTATTTGTCCAAGGATTCTCATGTTTACTCACATCTATTTTCATCTGATAGAAATAGTTGATTGTTTGGCTCTTAATCAATTTTACTCTAGCTCTTTGTTACCCATCTTTTCTGATTTGTTTAGAGTTTGGTTTTGCTATTCCTGTTATTCTAGCTTTCTTTGGAATCTGATGACTGCGTATACATGTAGTATTCTTATCCTGCTTAATGCAAATCATGAGTTTTAATTCCTTTCCTTTTCTTCGCATGAACAACGCTCCGAGCCCGTTTCGGACTCCCACTTTGCATTGCAAGAGGCCATGGAGGCCCAAACTCTCTCTTGTTCGAGTCAGCCCAAGTCTCAGGAGAAAGAAGCTGTTAAGCAAAGTCGGAATAGAAATTAATAGGATAAGGATCGCTTCAACTCTTTTCTTTATTTATTTTGTCATATATATATTTGTACGTGTTTGGATGCTAACATTTGGTTTATTGGTTTAATCTAATTAATTTCCCAACATGTCAAATCATTATGCCATTTTTACTTAGCTCTATTTTATTTATTTATTTATTTTTAAAAAAATGTTTTACATTAAAAGCAAAAAAAAAAAAAAAAAAAAAAAGAGGGAGAACAAAAAATGATAATAATAAAAATAAAAAATGTGATTTTGTCGTTTTAAAGTTTTAGTCAATTTTTTAACCTTAATTAATCGCTTTTAAGTTTAGTTAAATTTTAGTCGAATCTAAATCAAATCCTTTAAAGTGAGTCAAGTCATCAAAAATTAATTAAATTTTCAAAAGCAGTCAATGTTTTCAAAGTCAGTTAGTCAAATAACCTAATCGTCGGATAACCGTATTTAGCGACCATTTCGAGTGCTTAAAACCTTCTCGATGTGGAAATATGAACCCAAACCCTATCTCTGGATTTTTTTAAAAGATTTTCTCTGTTAGGTCTTTTAAAAATATATTTTGGTTTCCTAATTATTCGTAAAATTAGGTGGCGACTCTGTGTCTTTTCGAATTTCGGGAATTGATTTTTCTCAAATTAATTGAGTTTAGATCGATTCCCAATTTTCGAACGATTTTCAATTTTATTTTAAAAGTCGGTCAAATTTCGGCGTAACAAAGATTAATCAATATTTTGATATATTCAATATATTTTAAATTTAAAATTATAAAAATTATTTTTTTATTTTCTTATAATAGGTTAAATAAATTAAAACAGACGAAATACTAATTATTAGATAGACTTAGAAGTTATAATTCAGGTTCTCAAAAAAAATGGTTGTTACTTTTTCTTATTATATTCATCTCAACTTATGTAATATAATTAGAAGTTCAGGTTATAATTTTTAAATTTTGATTGTGAATTTGAGTATAGAAGTTTCAAGTTTTCTTAAAATAAAATTTATGTATTTGAAATTTATGTTAAAAAAATATAATAAATAATAAGATAAAAATATTTAAAAGTAATATACGAAAATTCCAAAAAAGAAAATACTATCAACTTTTAAAATTCTAATTATGCCACAACGGAGTAACAATCAGTACTTGGACCAGTGTAAAGTGCTTCCTGACTTAACTAATTAGTCCTTTAATTAATTAGGTTTGTGTCTGGAAGATCATCATACATACTACAGAAATCAGTACAAAATTGTCTCTTTAATTTTGTCCTTTGTTTCACTTGTTTTTTTTTTTTTTTTTGCTAAAATATGAAATATTATTTTAAATTAAAGATTAGTACTTAATTACCACAAAAATGTAGTATAGTAAGTGATTTTAGACCACAAAATTTTTCAAGTGGAGTCAAATGTAGTTATAAGTAGCCTATTTCATCATTTTGTTCTATGCTAAATTAGCAAAGCTGATTAATTCTTTTGTTTAATGGAGTCTTTAGACACATCATCAAATATAAATGAGATTTTGGCTAAACTTTAGAAATATAATTTAATACTCTGTTGTATAAAGGATGCCCTTTTATTAAGATTATAAACTTCAAAAAACAATCTTTATGTTTTAAATATAATTAAATTAAGACACATAAAATGAAATGGGGGAATACAGTATAAAAAGAATTAAAAAGTAGTACGTTATTCATTTTAATTTATTTTTCTTACTTTTCTTTTTATTTTTTTTTTTTTTTTTTTTTGGGGGGGGGGGGGTATTACAATTATTTAATTGTAAAACCCCAATTATTTTTTTAAGCTAAGATTAAGTCACCCTTCATATGATATAGGATTCTAATTAATAATTCTTAATTGAGCATAGATGTTAAAGTCGATTTCTTAGTGTGGGAGTAAAATTGGAGATGATATGAGATCGTAGTTCTAATATAAGATTTTATAAAAGTTAGGCGAATCAATGACTGTTTTGTTGTATATACATGTTAGGATCAATTATTAAGTATTTAAAGTATATTAGGCGTGATTTAGAGTCATAAGAGATCTTTTGCACCAAGCCAAGTCCAAAGAATTTCTAGCAACTAAGTTTTCGTATGAGTCGATAGCAGGGTCAATTTCAAATGACCATATCTCCTAAAATATAATGAGTTAGGTGACCTATAATAAACCAAATCGAAGATATTTGAATTAGCTTTCCAATGCATCTGATTTCGCCTTAATCAGAGTTCGGAGTAGAAAATTATGACCATTTTAGTGAAGGGGTGCAGAGTTGTCTGAAGGTCCGCGACAGCACCAAACGCGGACCCTCACAGATAGCCATGACATTTTTTTTCCTTTTATTTTGAGGGTAATTTTATCCTAAAACCTTTGGAGATCTATTTAAGGTCCCAAAATGCATAAAATGTCAGTTTTCATAACCAAAATCTCTCCCTTCACTCCTAAAGATAAACGCTCAAGAATCATCAAGAAAGTCATTAAGTTAGGATTAGCTTTCAAGATTCATCCTCAAGGTGAGTTATTCTTCATAAATTTCAATCTACCTAACCCAAATTTCTTTATCTATTCATGAATCTCTAATAGAACCTTACACCATAACCTAAGATTTCAAGAAGACGAATTTAATTGAAGATGTTTGTCACATCAGAACCAGGAATCCAAGAAAGGATTTCTTACAGAACAAAGTTTATGCTGATATGATGTAGTATTCTTACAGTTGATGGTGAAATGTAGATGTTGAATAGGGGAAATAGAGCACCTTTGAAGTGGTAGATTAAAACTAGGCTTATGAATTTTAAGTGAGAGTGCATGAGATTCATTAAGTTATGAGCCTTAGTCAGATAAGGAGATATGATTGAATAGGTGAGTGGTACTGGATTGTGAGGAAAGGATGTGTTGATTGAATACTCACTATGAGATTTTAGTGGGATGATGTTCCCTAAATATTTATCTAGTAGTTGTAAGTTAGCGTTAGAGAGATGTGTGATAGATGCACATGTTAGTACTAGACCCTAAGCTTGAAATTTGAGGAGTAGTACGAAAGAGGAGATAGTATCATGAGAGTGACAGTCTTAGTTGAAGATTGTCTTTAAGAGACTTGCCATAGTGTATGGAGATGTTAATTTGTAAGGAAAGTGATGCTATAGGCAGAGTACAAGTGCCCCTTAGATAAGATGAATGAAATGAGGATAGCTCAATAGATAAGAAGAGACTTGAGATGTGTACCAATAATTGTGTAAAGATGTGTGAAACTCTAAGCTATGACTGTTATAAGAATCTCGATAATATATTTGAGTTGTCAATGTGGAATAGGCTGATGTAAGCATTCCTTGTCAACCGAGCAACTAAGTTGATTAGGAAGTATGGATAGACGATGATGAGTTTTTCCCTTATAGTCTATGTCTTATACAAATAAGTTTATGATAGTACAGAGGTTGAACATTAGTAGGCAAAAGAAGATGTTAGATTGTAATAATGGTGGAAAGTGATTATGTATGCCACTAAAAGCAGCAAATAAAGAGAGAGAGAGAGAGAGAGAGAGAGAGAGAAAGAAAGAGAGTTCTATAGAGACATGAGGAAGCTAAGAGTGATATCATTGAAAGGAGTCTGAGTGGCTAGTTATATGTATGTGATTATAGCATAATAGAAAGGTTTAAGATGCATATTATTATGGATAGTGATTCTTTGACCGTGTTGAGGTATATGCTTATAGCTTAGTAGAGGAAATTGATTCATAAATTTAGAAAGGGGACCTTGAGAGCTAAGGAGGAGATGATGATGTGAGAAATCAAAGTAGATCTTGAGTTTTTGTTTGTGATAGGCTGATCAAGATGGGATATCAATTCTTTTTTGTCTCATATAGTCCTTATACTTCAGTTAGGTAACATTCCATTCCCTTTGGGTGTATGACTGTTGTGTCTATAGCCTAGTCCCATGCACATCATACTGGTTCCCGATCATGCTGAATCTTGAGGATGAGAACCGATGAATTTATTCATTAATCTTGATCTTACCCTATGAATCCAAGAGTTTTCAGTCCTATGTTGAATGAGATGCGACCTGAGTTTTACACTATGTATAGTTCTGTTAACTCAAGATGAGACTTGATAGACACGAGAGCTTGTAATCTATAAATGTTCTCAGATAAGATTTCTCGATTGAGTCGTGCTAATGATCTTTTGTTGCAAGCTCTTTGAGTAATCCAACTTTCCTACCTTGATAGAAATGTTAATGATATTAGAGGAGTGAGGGTTGACGAGAGAATGAGTGTTCTTGATTCTGATAATGAGGCGACATCATTTCCACCTTAGGTTATAGACGTGGAGGAAGAGTTAGAGGAATTATGATGAGTCTAATAGATAAGTGAAGGAATCCCATAGTAAGAGTGCATGCAATTGAGGGTGTAGATGTACTATGGCAGGTTAAAACTCCTCTAGTAAAATTGACTTTAAAGAGGCCATGAAGTGATTAGAGTGATAGGATTGAATGTGTGCGTTTCATTAGGTGAGTGTATTAGAGTGATGAGAATGAGTTATATTCTCTAAGCAAAGGTCACTATAGAAATATGAGATATAAATTTCGAAGGTTTAAATTGGTGTAAGTATGATCATCTTATCAATAGCACCTTGAGGCTCAGAGATAAGCTTGAAGGGAATAAGGGATATGGATGGGTAGAGTTTTGAATAGGAGTTACGAGCTTAAGTTGATGGAGTAGAATATCATGAAAGAGAGTACAATTAAGATGAGGTGCTAAGCTTGAGAGTTGTACATAGAGTTTTATGTATTGATGGTCTCGTTCTCCATTAGAGTTGATGGCTTCCTTCCTTATTTTAAAAAATGCTGATTTTTGAGGTTTTTAAATGATTCGAATTGATTAAGTTGCGATGTCCCATTCGTGCTTGATGGTGAAAATATCTAAAAAAGTATCTCTACTCTTGATCTGAACTAATTTGTCTATTTGAAGTTGATGTGTCAATTCCTGAGTCTGAATAGAGATGGTTTAAGATTTGAGGAGTTGAGAGTTTGATTGGGTGAGTAAGTTTTGAGAAGAGTTCTGATTGTTAGTCGTGCCTTGACATCTACTTTTACTCATTATTCGAGGAAGAATGATCTCAAGGGGGAGATAATGTAACACCCCAATTTTTTTTAGCTAAGATTGAGCCATCCTTCATATGAATATAGGATTCTAATTAAGAATTCTTAATTGAGCATAAATATTAAAGTCGATTTCTTAGTGTGGGAGTAAAATTGGAGATGATATGAGATCTTAGTTCTAATATAAGATTTTATAAAAGTTAGGCGAACCAATGACTTGTAGGTTGTATATACATGTTAGGATTAATTACTAAGTATTTAAAGTATATTAGGCGTGATTTAGAGTCATAAGAGATCTTTTACACCAAGCCAAGTCCAAAGAATTTCTAGCAACTAAATTTTCGTATGAGTTGATAGAAGGGTCAAATTTAAATAACTATATCTCCTAAAGTATAATGAATTAGGTGACCTATAATTTACCAAATCGAATATAGTTGAATCAGCTTTCCACTGCATTCGTTTTCTCCTTAATCAGAGTTTGGAGTAGAAAGTTATGACAATTTTAGTGAAGGGGTGCAGAGGTGTCCGAAGGTCCGCGACAGCACCAAACGCGGACTCTCACTGGATGGACATGACGTTTTTTTTCTTTTATTTTGAGGGTAATTTTATCCTAAAACCTTTGGGGATCCATTGAAGGTCCCAAAATGCATAAAACGTCAGTTTTCATAACCAAAACCTCTTCCTTCACTCCTAAAGATAAAGGCTCAAGAATCATCAAGAAAGTCATCAAGTTAGGATTGGCTTTCAAGATTCATCCTCAAGGTGAGTTATTCTTCATAAATTTCAATCTATCCAACCCAAATTTCTTTATCTATTCATGAATCTCTAATAGAAACCTTACACCATAACCTAGAATTTCAAGAAGACGAATTCAATTGAAGATGCTTGTGATATCAGAACTAGGAATCCCAAGAAAGGATTTCTTAATTCTTCTTTTTCAAGAATGCAGGGTTCTTCATCAAAACTCTAAAAATTCTAAGTCAAGAGTTCAAGAATCATGGCGAAGCCCTTTAAATAATGTCTTTCCAAGTTCTCTCTCTAAAAGAACTAACGAGATCGAGGATTTGCTCCAAGAAAGCTAGCATTCATCCAAATTCGATTGTGATGTCAACTTCTAGGTATGTAAGGCTAAACGAAAATATGTAATTGTTCTTCCATGTGTCCCATAGATGATATTAAATGAGAGTTGAAGGCTTTTGAGTCTACATGCATGATTCTTGATTATTTTCTTGAAAACTATATCTATTACATGTATTTTCATATGTTGATGATCATCATAAACTTGTTTTCTTGAATTGAATATTTTCATGAGATATTGCATAAACTCTACTTATTATTTTATAAATATTGCATGAATGAAGATAGGGATTGAGTCTAGAGCCTTGATTGAGGATGTTGATAGAGATTGTGATTGTGAATGTGAGAATGATGATAGATTAATAGAACATGATAGTCCCTTGAGTTTCCATAAATAAACTCTAACGATTTGTCTATTCAATTATTCCCTAATGATGGTTTTTAAGTCCTGAATTGAACGAATTGAAGGTTAATGATAATGAATTGAGAACCTCAAAGAGGTTGAACGTAGTCTTAAAGAAATATTTTCAAATTTATCGAGTTAATGAAGGAATAATGAATTAATGTCTTAGTACGACGGAGACTAAATGATGACAAAGGATGGATATTAATGTTTATGAGTATATTAAGTCTACGAGAGAAGTATCGAGTATCGAAATGGGTAAGAGTGAGTCTCACTCGCATTCATAACTACGTGGTCGGTGTAGGTGAGGATTGACTGTGAGCAACAGATATTTTCCTCAGTCCCAAAAGAGGACTTAATATTATTTCTATTCTAGATCCAGGGATGTATGCCTTCTACCTCGGCAAGGTACGGGGCGGATGTCACAACAACATCGCTTCGTTGTACCATCACTGGCTCATAGGTGATGGGTGTAGGTCCGAGAAACTCCATATAGGATTCCCTCTTGATAGTACTTTGATGTTAATGAATGGTATAAGGTGATGGATGTGATGGGTCATTTGTCTACTATCTATTCTTTCTTTAGATAGACATTTGTCATGTTGATTGATTTATATATTGAGTTGATTGTTGTTGTCATATTATTCTATTTGTTTCGATTTCACTCAGCTATTTTACATACCAGTACATTCCACGTACTGACGTCCCCCTCTGGGACTGCATCATTTCATGATGTACATACATGATTTGGAGATCGTCAACAGGCGCACCGTTGAGGATTCGAGACGTTCAGCTGATTGGTGAGCTTCCCTTACTTCAGAGGATTCCTTATATTTATTTCCATCTTGCTTTAGAGTTAGATTTACATAGCTTTATTTTGATTGAGGTAGTCATGGGTCTGTCATTGCTACCACTTGAAAGTGATAGAGGTTTCATAGACTAGAGTCGGATGTTGACGTAAAGACTTGTTGAGCTAGTTTCTTTCTACTAGCATTTTATGATACTAATATGTTGAGACTAGATTAGATGATGATAAGCTCATTTATCTTCCTTATGTTTTCCGCTGATAGAAGATTGTATGAATGAATGAATGTGATGAGGCCAAGTGATTCGCTTGGGGACTAGCAATAGTCTCTGAGTGTCGGTTACGTCTAAGGTATCCTCCGAGGGCGTGACATTAATTCTATCTAACATTTAGATGCTATATTTAAAATTATAAAATTTAAGGATATTTGGTTATGTTCTTTGATTTCTATATTTCTTTGACTTAAAATCACAATCATATGCTCATGTTCTCATGCTTCACAGAAACATAGACTAGGAAGCTTGAAAGTCATATCATATTATATGAATTTCGAAAGTCTAATCAGAAAACAAGAAAAAAAGATTAAGAAAGTTTGTATGGATGGCTTTCAAGACCAGGACTCGATCCAGACCAAGTGAAAAAAAATGAGGAATAACTAATCTTATACCATGAAATTTAATAACTTTATAATCCAAATATAGTTAATGATGTTGGATTAATCCATGAATTAAATTAGTCATTAAACAACCAAATTAAATCTTTGATCGACTAATTGTCAGACAACATGCACTAGTACTGAATTGATTATAGAACCTAACTAAAAGATATGATCATGTACTAGGAATCTATAATTGATTTGGAAATCACCTAAAAGTTCTAAAAGGGAAAAAAAAAAAAAAAGAAATCTAGAAAAGTATTATATTGTTTATAAGCTACAAATTTAGAGGAAAATAATAAATATACCTTTTTCACCACACTTAGATACCACTTTTTGATTATTAATACTCCCTCCGTTCCGTTTCTACTCTTAGACTTGACATCGTGTTTAATAAAAAAAAAATGAAGACTTTTAAAATGTATGGTCTAAAATTATTCTTAGATATTTATGTGGCTGAGAATTATTGTATTAAGGTTAAAAAGAAAGTATTTTAAAGGTAAATTATTTTTTAAAGTGACATTCTTTTTTAGATAGACCAAAAAAAAAGAATGTCACATAAAATGAGCGGGGAGTAATTTATAATATTATGTCCCGGTGAAATAGCAGCTTAATATTACTAAACTTGGTTGGATTTAGCTTCCATATAATATTCTTTTTTATTTCTTCTTTATGGAAAAGACATCACCCTGAAGAATTCAAAAATCACAAATGAAAATAATATCTTTTCTTTTGTCTTATCAATGAAGAAGAATTGTCGGTAATTCATATTAACAGATTTAGAGTAGTTTTTTTTGTTTATCATTTGATACTTGATATCTATTTTAGTTTGAAATTCAATTTGACAATAGAAAATTTCAAAATATAATTTTTTACAACAACAATATACCCCAGTGCCTCAAAAGGCTCCCGCTCATTGCGGGGTGAGGGGGAGTCGGATGTATGCAGCCTAACCCCTATGTTTAAAAACATAAAGCGGCTGTTTCCAGATGACCCATGAGGAGCGTCGAAAGTTGCATTGACTAACTGCTACTTCACAAATGAAAAAGCGCAGATAGTTTAAAGAGCTATTTTGCTTTATTCTATCATACTCCAAGGCCAAAAAATAGTCAATATCAAAAATATATTCGAAACTTAATTTTACTTTCATCATCTTATCTTTTGCTATGCCTCATCTTTTCTTCTTCGAGTTAGGATGCGCAGTTTTTCCCAATCCTAAGCTAAGTAAAGAGTGAATATAGCTCTTTAAAGGACAAATACTAAAAAAAAAACTATTTTAAGTAGTAATAGTAAATAATAGCGAGAACAGGAGAGATGATTGCATTAGGCCCGAGTTGGACATCCAATTACTTCGATTTGAATTATCCGGAGAATGCAATGCCTGATATATATCAAAAAGATGGACAATCAAACCTAGTCGTTTCAAGCAATCAACAATTGCCATCAAAGTAAGAAGTATAGACTATAGATTTGCAGGATCAAGTAGGAACTTAATAGGTTTGGCAATTAAACTTTGAAAATGACAGGCGCCCACCTACGATTTGTATAGAACTGAAAATTTAACGATGACTGTTTTTCTTTACCTTTCTCGTATCCTACCTCGTTCTTTTATTGGCTTAAATTCCATCTTCTTCTTTTTTATTTTGTTTGCAAAAATTAACTACTCATCATAGGACGATTCATCAATATAAACTCCAATTTAAGATCTCTAATTATTTATCACTTCACTGCGATCTTCAATTATAATGATTCATACTTCATTTCTTAAGGATATTAGGCTAATGGACCCACCAATTACAAACAATTGAGATAAAGCTCTTATATTCCTAAAGTAAACATTATATCCTCCTTTATATTTTCGAACACTCACTATTAATAATAATAGGTTGATTGTTATCTAATTAAGCCTTTCTATAAAATTAATAAAAGGTGCAATATTAATATCCATCAGAGAGGACACTTCAATAAAAACGCATTATACAGTACCCCAATCCCCTCTATTGATATATAGTTTAGCAAAAAGCTATTAAGAATAAAATACTACACCGTTTCATATGAAAATATTTATGTATTATTTTATGTAGAGAGTAATTATATATATAGGATTTTGCTATTTATGTATTAATTATTCTATTTTTAATCTTACATGAAATTATACATGAAGTCTATCATAAATTTATACATGTATTAGTTATGCAAGTTTCTAAATAACATATCAAACATCGTATTAATTTGATACATAACTCTAATCAACTGTAAACATGATATTAGTTATGCAGAATATAATGCATATATGATATTTCTCTTAATCAACTACCAAACGATCACTAAATTTGGAAATATGGTATATAAAAGGAAAAACTATATGTATGGTTGCCTACTAAGACAATGGCCAGGAAATGTATATCTTTTGTTTATCATCATATTATGTACCTGCTATACATCTTTCTGATACAAAATAAAACATTCAATTAGCAAATGTTATTATTTTAATAGTAAAATTTAGGGGTGGCAAAACTAAGTCCAACCCAATCCAACTCATTGAAGTTTGGGCGGGTTATTAACCCGCTCAATTATTAGCTCAACCCATCTCAACCCAACCAATTTCAACCCATTTAAGATTGGGTTGATATGCAACCCGAATTAATTCGAGAGAGATCTTGTTAAAATATTTTTAAAATACTTTTTTTTCAATTTAATATGTTTTATATAACCATAATAAAGAAAAATATATTTTAATTTAAGTACTAAAATATTAAAAAAGAAAAAATAAAATAAGTAAAACTTAGTAAAAATCGAGTCGCTCTATAACCCGTTTTGACTCAATCCATTTTGATCCGAGCAAATTTGAATTGGATTGGATCTTAACCTATTTAGTGTCTTGACTCATTATAATCCATTCAAATTTGACTGAACCCGCTCAATTATCACCCTAGATCAAATGTATAACTTGTTTGTATTTATCACAAGGAGAATAGGAAGCTTCCTGCTCCCTTCTTGGGCCGTATGTATGGGCCCAAAAGTTCATTTGTCTTGGGATTGGGCCCCGCACTATAATCAAATGTCCACGTGGCAAACTATGCAGCGATAAATGTGGTCTGGGCCCATCTTGAGTAGATAGCCCATTAGCATTTTTTAGTGGAGTATCCAAATTGGCAAGGCAAAAATTATTGATATTAAAAATTGGTAGTTATTTTCCACTTTTTCATGCTACATTTCTTCGCACGTGTGGGTCATGGAGTGTATATTTTTCTAAATAGTTTTAATATTAAGTAAAAAAAATTAAGTAAATAATTTTATATGAAATAAAAGTTTTTTTTTTTTATAAATTATTAATGTGACTTGTTAAAGTTTATCTCTGTGTGATTTGTAATTCACGAGCCCGTTTGACACCCCTAATTCAGACAATATATCATAGTGATGTAAGGATAATGGATTTACATATATTATTTTCAAATGTGACTCCTTACTCATTATTAAAATGCTTAAACAATATTTGTCAAGTTTTCAACAATTATGGAAGTTATTAAGGAAGCAAAACTAATCAAATTTTATGGATGCTTTGGCTAAATGGAGCTGTACAAAGGATGGCTAAATGGAGCTGTAAAAGAAAATTCTATGTCAGTGGAACCAACAAGTGGCGTGGGCAAATTTAAAATTACAGACACCAAGTATTATTTGAGGGTAATTAGGTTTTTAGAAGGGTATTATGATAATTTAACTTTAAAATTTTTGAGTACATGCTTTCTGGTATCTTCATCGCGCCAATTTAAGTTTGCATTCATGTTGACAAGTTTTACATTCAAATAAATCACTCTCTAATAAAGATAATTATGTACAAAAAAAATTTCTCATGTTTAAAAACTCAATCAGCATTATTATAAAATCATTTTTTTAAGCAAGAAGTTTCAAATATTATTGAAAATTTATAAATAATGATAAGAAGAATAATATTATTATCAATTTTAGCTCTTGAAATACAAATTTCATCACATAAAGAAACAAGAGTACTACTAGTTTCCAATTGAAATTTTCACATGCATTTGCAAGTTTTTTATCCTTGTTAAACGTTTAATTGTTAAAAAGGGAAACTTAACACATTCCTAAAACATTATAGAGGCTCCTCCAACAATACAATACCAATATACGAGTGTTATTCCATAAGTGGTGGATTTGAGAAGTAGCTTTTAATAGACCCTCGATCAAAGAAATGTAATTAATGTAGAATTGGAAAAAAAATAGCAAAATACACAAAGTAAGTGTACGACAGAAATAAATGAAAAATAAAAAATAAGATACTAAGCGAATAATACTTGTGGGTACTTGTATTGGGTTAGAAGTAAAGTAAAGCTAGTAAATTGAAAACATGGTTTGAAAAGTATTAAGAATTGTTTAAGGGAAAAAAAACCTTAGTGATTAGAATAACAATATTCTTTCATTATTGACCCAAAAAAGTACATTTTCTTGCCCTATAAATTTGTCCTAAGCAACTACCAATTACAACATTCATTCCACCCCAACAAACAAAGCAACACTTCCAAGAAAACACACTCAACCCATGTCAACTATAACTTCCACTTTATTAATTCAAGAATTCATGGAGAATTCCCACTATTCAAGAAGACTACTTCTACCAGCCACCCCACAATACCACCCTGACACCACCCTGGCACCAACAAATTTATCACAAGTGGACACCAATACATTTGATGCACATGTAGTCATGGTACTATCGGTACTCTTATGTGCTTTAATTTGTTCACTTTGCTTGAATTCAGTCATAAGATGTGCACTGAGATGCACCAGCTTGATATCAGAGTCAGATTCATCCAGGATCCCTACAAATCATTCAGGATTGAAGATGACAAATAACGGGATCAAGAAAAAAGCTCTCAAGATATTCCCAATCATAACATACACTACTAAGTTGAAACATTCAAGTCTTGACTCTGAATGTGTCATTTGCTTATCAGAATTTATTGATGGGGAGAAAGTTAGGGTTTTGCCTAAGTGCAACCATGGGTTCCACGTCCGATGTATCGATAAATGGCTGAATTCACACTCTTCTTGCCCTACTTGTAGACACTCTCTCATTGAAACTTGTCAAAAAATTGTTAATGGTGAGAGTTCTAGTTCAACTACAACTACAATTTCAAACCCTCAAGTAGCACCACAAGAAATTATTATAAGGATTGAACCTCTACAACGTGAAGGTGTGGTATCTAATCATCAACATTAGGTAGAAAGTATAATTAGTTTAGCGTCTAGTGTTCAATTGATTGATATGTAACATATACTCAATATTTCTTGTAATCAATTCAGTTGATTACAAGGTGGGAATCGAACTCTCATCAATAACGTGAAAGTTCAGATAATCAGTCAATTAAGTTACTAAGATTCCTCGATTTCTCTTTCCTTAGATCTATTTTGAGGAAAAATTTAGCTAGATGGCAAAAGCCAAAAGGCTAATGACCATGTAGGTTTTTTTAAGGGGTTTGATAGTTTTGTAAATTGTATCATCAATTGTATATAAATTAAATTACTTTACTAAAGCTCTTCTTCCTCTTAGAAAACAATACTTTTAATTTATTTATTTGGGACAGTATTATTAAAAGGTGGATCAAGAGAATAAAATTTAATAAGTAGGAGTTTATCTTTTAAAATATTCCTGGATGGAAAATAAATAAATGTTAAAATTCATCAGGATGAAATGAATTATCGAAATCTCATGGGGGTTGTTATTTTATTTTTCCAATTTTGGTTCTGTTATTCTGCTGTAATTCTTTTTTATAATATTTTAATTAGAAGCGATATATGCCATTACATTTTCTAGTTCCCAATTCTGGACCTCCCCTTTTATTTATAATTTTTTTTGGTGTGTTCAGTATCGTGGAAAATATTTTTAAAAGATGATTTTAATTCTTTATCTATGGAAAATCTTAGGGAAATATTTCTTTTTTAAGAAAATAAGTTTCCTTAAAATGAGAAATAATTTTCCCCGTAAAAGTTTTCCACAAGTAACATTCCCCTAAATAATTGATTTTTGTACTCTTTATCGACCTCCAACATACCTCATCTTCCCCTCCACACACACTGACTCACACTCCTATCTTTCATAATATTTATCTAGATCATAAATAAATATTTTTAGAATATTTTTCTTACTTAAGTATCGAACACAACAAAATAAGTAAGAGTAAATTCACTTGTTAAAAAAAACAAAACATTTTTCATATTCCTACTAAACACACCTTTTGCCTCTGTGGTGTGATAAAATTGATCAAAATTTCTATATACGATAAATTGATTAATATCAAGAGGTTCAAGTCTTGGAATTGCGTATAATAGATCTTGTGATCCGGTCCTTCTTTCGATCTTACGCATGACGAATGCTTTAGTACATCAAACTTTTTTTTTTAATGTATGATAAAATGAATTAATTAATTAAAGGAAAGTGCTTTAAATTAAAATGAGGTTGTAGAAATTAAAGAATATCTTGAGTGATCCCCAAGAATGAATTAAAATTGTAGCTATGAATCTAATGTTAGAATGACTAGACTAATTAATGGAGAACTTAAGGTATTAACTGGGCAATAATTTACTCTTATATTAAAATGTTATCTGAGTAGACAAATCACCAAAAAAGAAAAGAAATATAATTGCACTATTAATTTTATTAAAGATAAAAAAGAAAGTCAAGTCCACTGATAGTTTTAGCCAGTGTTAAGGAGCAAAATTGGCTCTCTATCTTAATGAGAAATAATTTACTTTAATTCTTCATAAATTATTCATCATGTTTCAACTAAAATTATTAGTACTTTTGTTTAAAAAGAATGATCTAAATTGACTTGATATAAAATTTAAAAAAAAAGAAAATTTTTTAAATTTATGATCCTAAATTAAAATTATGTCAAATGCAACCAAATATACTTTAAAGAATGATTTAATTTGATTTGATACAAAATTTAAAAAAATAAAGAAAAATTTTTAATCTTGTGATCCTAAATTAAAATTATGTCAAATTTAATAAAATGCACTTCAATCATGTGGCATTAAATATGCTACATGAAAAATTAAAATTAAAGTATTATCAAAGAAGGAATGAAATTATTCTTTTTTAAATAAACTAAGAAGAAAAATCGATAATTCTTTTTAAAACGGAGAAAATATATTTTAATAAGTAGTTAGAGATATGTCTCACTTCTCACCATACATAATATAATCTAAGAATAGTGTTACTAATGTTATATGTTGGGCATAAGCTTAGTCATTGGTAACCTATACAAATTTGAATTTAAAATTAATGAATAAAAATTTTAAATTTAATACCAATAACACAAAAGTCAACTTGTTATTAAATTCTATAATTTTAAAAGTCATTTTATTTAAATAAGAAATGCATGATCATACTCCATCACTTGCTCTAGTTCAACTTGTAATTGTGCATTCTTTCTTTAACTTGCTTTTATTTCTTCTTAAGTTCTTTGCTCCTTCAAATTAGTTTATAAATCTTTACTCAATTTTGTTTTAAAATCTTGTTAGTTTTTTCATAGATGAAGCAATTCTATCAAGCATTTTAAGTTAATTAGTTCTATATACATTTCCTGATTTCTTTAAACTCGCACCTTTTTAAAGTTCAATTTTAGATTAATCAATTTGGTTGTTTTGAATTTTGAAATTGTGAATCCGAATTTAAGTAAGAAGACATCAAATATATATGTTTTGTGTTGAAAAATTCAGATTTAATTGAATAACAAATTGTCAATACAACTTTTGTTTGAGAAAAGTTATGGATGTATACCTTTCGACCAACTAGTTTACATTGGCTAAAATATACACAACATATACATTATGCTGTGTATTGATAAATTGAAACTTTAACCCATTTTCTTTACTCTTTAACTTGGATCTGACTGTTTGACGGTATTTCCCATTAAATCTTTAGTTACCCGTCAAGTTATATCTGAAAGGATTGAATGTAGTAATTCATTTCTAGCATAGGCTTGGAAAAAATATAATGTATACTATATGTGTAGTGTGTGTATGTATTATGTAGGAAAAATAACGTATTTAGGCAAACATATGATATGTATTTACATTATACAAACTATAGTTTGAAAAAATTAAAATTTATAATTATAGTTAGGGTTTTGTTGCTATTTTCTCTCTTCTCTCTTCCTCTCTCTCTGCAATTTCTTGGCAGATATATACAAATATATATGTATATCAGCTGCATATATACAATTATTTTGACAGATATACATAATTAATTTGTCAG
>JAABOM020000007.1:518838-530421 GCA_011800125.2 Solanum clarkiae
CACAGATTGGTTCCAAAAAATTAGTCTTTCTTTACCTCTAATTAAGGAAAAATTTATTAGTGGTTTTGGGTTATATAAACAAGGATAATTTTAAAAGAATAAGATTAGTTCATTCATGAACCACTTATAAACAAGCACTTACTGTTATTTTAAAGGTTAAAGCTAATAATAAAAACGCAACTTTCTTTCCTAATTAAATCCACCAAACAAGCGCGATCATAACTCTAATTTAAGCTACCCCAATCCCTCAATATTGGCATTACCCCTCCCAACATCTATCTCATGCATCAATGTTGGTTTTGGAAATCAAAATCATGGACTTGACTCAGATATCAAATAATTATCATTATGCTATTAGCAAAGACGCAACTTTATTTCTAAATTTTCAACCACAAATTTATAGTATAGTAAATACAATAATATTGTTATCTGTTAGAACTGAAAAATCATTGGCCTAACAAGAAATGGATTAATCCATATGGCTATTTTGTCCCACCTCAAGCAAAAGCCAAACTTAATAAATTCTCTCCCATGGACAGACATGAAGATTGCATATCATAAAAGAAGAGACATGAAAATAAAGCTTCACCACAAAAATTTCAATCCCCACATCATCCACATAAAACTAAAACAACTGATTTGCAAAGTCTGAAAATACTACAAAAATTCTCATTCAATAAATATTGACATATTTGTTCCCAAGAAAAAAGTAGCATAGAATAATAGCATAACAAAGAAAATGAAAGAAAAGACCCCAACAAAATAATAAACAGCAACAACACAACCACTCTTCTCAACTACAAACAACCTAAAAAGAGTTCAAATTCAAGAAGGGATATCTCCAGACAAAAGAGGTCTGCATTGGAAACATGAAATAGTATCAGCAGTACAATGTTTTTAATCTCTCCCTTCTTTCATAGCCCATCTCAGACTTGCCTACAACAGCAGACCTGAGTTCACTGTGGACAACGACACAATAGCTTTAGCGGGAAGAAGGAAAAAAAAAATTAACTCGTGAACAGAAGTAAAAAAAACCAGCAGCACCTTAGAAGCACTTCCTGTGGACAATGGATGGACCAGACTCGTCGTACTCGCCCTTTGAAATCCACATCTGATTAAGCAAAGAAAAAGTTTAAGTTAGCAACACCTCAGATCAAAATGCAGTTTAAAAAGGCAATAGTATATATGAAAGGCTTGCCTGCTGGAAGGTGCTAAGTGATGCAAGGATGGATCCTCCAATCCAGACACTGTACTTTCTCTCTGGTGGAGCGACAACCTTAATCTTCATGCTGCTGGGAGCCAAGGCAGTGATTTCCTTGCTCATACGATCAGCAATACCAGGGAACATGGTTGAGCCACCACTGAGCACAATGTTACCATAGAGGTCCTTCCTGATATCAACATCACACTTCATAATGGAGTTGTAGGTAGTCTCATGGATACCTGCAGCTTCCATACCAATCATGGATGGCTGGAAGAGGACCTCTGGGCAACGGAACCTCTCAGCACCAATGGTAATAACTTGTCCATCAGGCAATTCATAGTTCTTTTCGATGGAGGAGCTGCTCCTGGCAGTTTCAATCTCCTGCTCATAGTCAAGAGCCACATAGGCAAGCTTTTCCTTCATGTCACGGACAATTTCCCGTTCAGCAGTGGTGGTGAACATGTAACCTCTCTCAGTGAGGATCTTCATCAGGTTATCAGTTAGGTCACGGCCAGCAAGATCCAAACGAAGAATGGCATGTGGCAAAGCATAACCCTCATAGATAGGGACAGTGTGACTCACACCATCACCAGAATCCAACACAATACCTGTCAAAGACACTCATTATGTCAGATCAAGAACAAACTTTCCATCAAGGGAAGATTTGGATCATGAGAGGAGTGACACTAACCAGTTGTACGACCACTAGCATACAATGAAAGCACAGCCTGAATAGCAACATACATAGCTGGAACATTGAAGGTCTCAAACATAATCTGGGTCATTTTCTCTCTGTTGGCCTTAGGGTTGAGAGGAGCTTCAGTGAGCAGAACAGGGTGCTCCTCAGGAGCAACACGAAGCTCATTATAGAAAGTGTGATGCCATATCTTCTCCATATCATCCCAGTTGCTGACAATACCATGCTCAATTGGGTATTTCAAGGTCAAAATACCTCTCTTGGATTGAGCTTCATCACCAACATATGCATCCTTCTGTCCCATTCCAACCATAACACCAGTGTGACGAGGACGACCAACAATGCTAGGGAACACTGCTCTAGGAGCATCATCACCAGCAAATCCAGCCTGCATTTAAAAAATGAAATTGTTCACCAAACAATCAGAAAACCTCAAGAATATAACAAGACACATTTAAAATATAATGTTTAACTATCATGACTCCGTCCTTTGGAAAAAAATAAAGTGAAAAATAAAACAAGAACTCACCTTCACCATTCCAGTTCCATTGTCACAAACAAGGGGCTGAATATCCTCACCGTCAGCCATTTTCTATTCAACTGCATATACAAACAGAAGATTAATAAGCAATCCTAAATCCAGATACGGAAATAAACCACAATCAGCAAGATAAATACATGTCGGTAATACAGAATAAGATAATACCCCAATATAGATTAAAAGGGGATCGAAATTAAACGTATCTTAAAACATCAGACTTTTAACCTATCAATCAAGCATATCGAAATAACAATACATTGCATACTTCTCAATTAACATCCTAATATAGATAAGAGAGAAATCCAAAGTGAAAATATCTTAACATTCAGATGCTTTACTTATCGATCCAACAACTCCAAATGGCACCACATCCTCCAAATTACTCGTATACTTATGGATCTACAACTTTACATCTCCTCAAATCAAATCAAATTAATAACTTTTAGCTCGCACTCCCTCACTCATTTCCAACTAAGCTACACCTCATTGACATATAAAGTAATCAGAAAGTCAAATTACATGATCAATTTCAGTTCAAACAAAATAAAGCTTTTCCTTCTCTTTTTTCACAAGATTTATTCATCAGTCACCACAATAAAGCTACAGAACCCCATTCAAATCCATCTGAACAGGAATCAAACAGTAGATCAAGCAAAATCCATAGCAGATCAACCTCAAAATAGATCCATTTCATCAGATCCAGAATTATAATCAGCTCAAACTTCAAATACCCCAAGATTCACTACATCTAACTAGTTGAATCCAAAAAATAAAAAATATCCACTTCCCAATAATCAAATTCAATCTCTTTTACCACTTCTATAGATCTCAAAACAGAAACCCCACATGCATTTGGGCATTTTAACATAGATCAGTCAACAAAACAATCTATAATACCAAAAAAGAAAAAGAAAAAAGATAAGAAAGAGCAGATCTTGACTTACGAGTAACTGAGAGGAAATCGGAAAGTGGTCGCCGGGAATTTAGCAAAGCAATCGGAGACTTCGGCCGGCGGCTTCGAAGAAAGCGCTGTTTGGGGAAATGGAGAATGCAAAATGAGGAATCTTAAGACAATAGGGAAGCGTTTTTATATACAAAGAGAAAAAGAGGGCTCTGAATTTTTCAATTTTTTTTATTTATTCCTTTTATAATTAAAATAATTTATTACAGCAGTAAATATTAGTCGTAGGAATTTTTGAATTTGAAATTTAAAATTTTAAAATTTAAAATTGCAACAACACCAAAATGACAAATTTGCCTTCAACGTTAAGATGCTAAAGTTTTCAAAAAGGACAAGCTTTTCATTAAGGAATTAGGAATTAAATATTTTTTTCCTTTTTATAGGCAAGACAGAATGATGCCATATATTGAAAATAATTATTATTTAGCATTTTATCTTAAAAAAAAACTCTAATATTAAGATATTAACGACTTATTTATTTGGACTTAATAAAGCTTGAATCAAAATTATTCAGAGCTTAGTCAAGAAATGTAGTTATTTTTTCGATTTGAATTTTAATAATTTAGATGTAATTTGACCCCTTTGATCGTTTGATAGAATGTATATGAAATTTTTAGTTAAGGTATTATTTTTTCTTTTTTTTATGGAATTTTTAGCCTATAATATTATTTATACATCATGTTTGATATTATAATGAGTGTAATAAAGACATAACAAACTATGGCATTAGAAACTCATAAACAATAAGATAAGCACGGATATAATTATAACTGTAATACATCAAATCAAATAAATAATTATCTTTACATAAATAATTTTAACATTATTAATAAATATTTTTATACATTTTATCAAACAAGCTATGATTCATGCACCATTTTGTTTTCCCTTTCCAAGTTCGCCGGCGTTTCCTTCTTCTTGTGTGCCAAAAAAGCATCCTCCCTCTCCAACTACCAATTGGCAATTATCAAAAAATAGTGGTTGATTTTTACATTAATTTCAAATCGTTTAAATATTTGTAAGCGTAAAATAAAAATAATTTTCAAATATATATAATAAAATAATTAATTTAGAGTAAATTACTTATATTTTTTAACTAAAAATCATAGAAAGTATATTTATCTATGCAATATAATTTGTCAAAAGTTATAGAAAATATATACGGATTATAAACTATATCTCATATATACATGAGTTATACATTGATATATATTATGATACACTTAAAAAATTAAATATACATTATAATATACTCAAAAATATTTTTGAGAAACCAAATTGAGATGGGTTTCAAAATGTGTTTGGCTATAATTCTTCAAAATATATTTCACACTTTTTTTAAGAAAAAAAAAAAACATGAAACATGAGTTATATTCATAAGTTTTATAAAGTATCAAAATTACCCATAAATGTAGCATAAAATTTTCATTTGTATAATGAAACTGATAATACATTATTCTAAAATAATTATAACATGATATTTTAATAAAAATTATAAATAACACAACTACTAGTTACTACAATTTGTCAAATTATAATTAGTTGTGAAAATCCATCATTGAAAAATAATAACAATAGTATCCAATTATTCTTAATATATTTTTTTCTCACTTTTAGAACAATCTCTTCATGATAAATATGCATTTTTGGATGATCGACAAAAAAATGGGGGGGGGAGGGGTGGAATTAGTAAGGGTCATTAATTGATAAGAAACTTTATAAAATATACAAATAATTTGAAAACTATAGATTTGATTTATAAAATTTCACAAAACTAGAGATATGAATAAATGGTATTCTAATCTAATTCAATACAAGTGAGAAAGCAAAGTGAAGTAATTATTGAATGACAACTAAAATTCCGGCAAGAATATTTATTGAATTTTGTAAAGGCTAAAAATAGAAACTTTTTTTATTATTATTTATTTATTCCAATTATTTAAATGGTTGATAGGTGTGAGAATAATTTCCACCATTATATTACAGAGAAGATAGGAGTGTATATGACCTGTCATTGACAACCCTTCAAGAACCTTCTTTTGACGTGTTCCATTTAATCTCAGCCGTCCATTTCCACATCGACTTTATTTTTCTTTTTTTATTTTGAGTTTTTAACTTTTTTTACTCTATAACATTTGAAATATTCTTTTATGTGCAATTAGTTTTATTTTATTAATTTAGTTTTGGAACATCATAGTAAATGTTGTGATATATTATTCTATGATGGGTTTAACAGACAAACATGCAAACAAGTTTTGAATTAAAGATATTGTTTCGATAAAAACTATGTGGAATAATTGAAATGAGTCTCTGTCTATAGAAATAAGTTGAGAAGGAATAGATGTATAAGACAAGTCTCAAAATGAAATCTTAAATGTATATTGCGAATTGTTTTATATCATAAATAAATTTATGCGCTCAAGAATTTTGTTGGACAGATGAATTTATATCTCTAATTTCAATTAACATAATTCTTTATTGATATGAACGGGTAAAGGACAAAGTCTAAACTCAACGATGATAACTAAACATGAGGGTTCTATCTATCCGTATGTAGATATATGATCTAGCATGTTTATTTGCAAAATAAAAAAGAACATTTCATTTCTCCCCACCCTACTCCATGTAAGAATAAAGTGCGAAAGGAGAAATAGTAAAAAGTCATATAAAATTAATGAATTCATGATAAATTAAAATCTCTCAATGCCATATTTTATCATAATTAATAATTTATTTATTTTTTTGTTCATAGAGGGATCACATGGTATGTAGTTTGTTTGTTGGTAGCTTGGAGGATTAAAAACATGACTTTTGCTTTTCAATCGGTTGTTTTTGCATTAATTGCTACTTAATTAATCTTATTGATTAGCACACCCATTGTATTTGCTTCTCTTGATGATTGGTCAAGTAAAAAGAAAATATTGCATTTTTTGGTACATTTTTATGGATTAGATTAGTTTTTCTAGTAGGGATCCTTAATTCTCTTGTCTCTTCAATTTATTCATTGCAGATCCAAATTCAAAATGATTCCTTCTAATTTTTCTCGATTATGAGACACATTAAATCTGAATCTAAGTCCTCAAAGAAAATGCAAAGAAAATAAAGAAAATTAAAAAAAAAATTAGAAGGGAATCAAACTTCTTGAATAGAAAAAGACAATTAATAAAATAATAAAAATAGATCCGAAGAGAATATGTGTTCGAACACAAGTGCGGGCCAAATAAATCAATCGGCAATCTTGATCCTATTGAAAATACCAACGAAGGTTTAAATCTAAAGTGAAAAGTATTTATTGTTGTATTAGATTATTTATTTAGTGTTAAAGACGTTTAGAATTTTATCTTTGATGATACTCTTTTAGTTAGTGATAGAAATTGAGATAGTTATTCTATCTTTTTTGATATCGAAAATCAGATATTTCGTCCTCTTTCATGACATAAATATGTTAAGAATTCTCGAGCATGTAAACAAAAAAGTTTGTGACGTTGAACTGAACTCTTGATAGATAAAAGAAAATCGAAATACTCCTTGTGCCTATTATTTAGGCAGCAAAATACCCTCACTCATTCTTACTTTCATGATTTTTATGTGCACACAATTCAATAACAAATCAAAATTACATAGTCGTGTGGTAGCAAAATTAAGTCCAACGTGCCCAACTCGATCTAACCCATTGAAGTTTGGGCGGGTTACCGGTCTTAGCATTTTCCTGTTACAGAATCGACTCAGTAAGCCCGTAAAATTTACTAGGATAAGTGGTATTATTAGCTCAACCCAACCCATTTAAAATTGGGTTGATATGCAACTCGAATTAATTCGAAAGAGATCTTGTTAAAATATTTTCAAAACACTTTTTCTTTTTTGCAATTTGATATGTTTTATATAGTCATAATAAAGAAAAATATAATTTAATTTAACTATTAAAATATTGAAAAAGAACAAAATAAATAAGTAAAACTTAGTAAAAATCAGATCGGGTTGGGTCTTGACCCGCTCTATAATCCATTTTGACCCAATCCATTTTGACACAAGCAAATTTGAAGTGAGTTGGGTCTTGACCCGCTTAGTGTATTGACCCATTATAACTCATTCAAATTTGACCCAACCCACTCAATTATCACCCCTACACAATCATCTGAGATTGCAAATCATCTCTAAAATAAGATATATTTTTTTTAGTTCAATATTTATTAGGTACCTGGAAATTTTAGCAAGACCTAAGAGCAAAATATCCCACTTATTCAAAGTTTCAGGTACAAAATTTTACTTACACTAAATTAAATAGATAGATGAAATAAAACTTTGCTAAGTGAATCAAATTTTGAAATTAAGAGTTCTTTTCACTTGAGGCATGACCGGAACTGAATTTTAGGATGAATATCATATAAGAGTTAAAAAAAATGTCACCAATAAGAAAAAATTAAGAATATATTGCCATACGACTAAGAAAAAATTATGCACTTTTTATTTTACTATTTTATTGTGAATGTGACAACAGAAATTATTATTTTTTCTGTGTTATTGAAATTTACATTTACATATAAATAAAAAGGGAAATGGCATGTAAATAATTCGTTAATTAACCCTTTCCAAGACAAAAATATTTCCCTTGTCATCTCTGCCTATCCTCAAATTCTCATCAACATATCTGCATGTTCAAGATTAAGGATAATAGATTTCTCCTCAAATATTGCCCTTCTCCATTTTGTTTTTATATTTTGAGAAAAGATCGTATTCCGAAAAAATGTGATATAAACAGTATATTTTAAAGTAAATATTAATGATTATTTTTAGGACCGAGCACAAAATATAAAAAAAGGATACGTAATCTCAAGCCAACCTTCCGGATTGAAGATACTAAGAAGAAGATTGTAATTTTTCTGAAACACTTTCATTAACTGTTCCAAGAAAAATAAATCAATGTATATATAATAAATCAATGGACTTTAAATGAATGAAATATAAAACTGTTGTTGAGGAGTATAAATTAAAAATAATTGAAGAATTTCTTCAAAAAGCATGTATAATCTATTGATAGAGTTGTTTAATGTCATAGCAACTACATGAATTTATTCTACATTGCTAAATTTTTATATATTTTTTTAAAAAAATGGAGGACTGAAAATCCATGGAGTCTGTTATTATTATTTTTTTTTTAAAAAAAGTTATATCAATTTTAAATTTAATGAAACTAAAGAGTATCCTTGGAGAAAAAAATCAGAAGACGATTTCCCTAAATCGACCCAATATTTATGAAACTAATTAATTGTAAAAAATAAAGATTACATCAAAAAGTGCTGAAAAAAGAATCCTAGTACTCTTTGGATCTACTTTTGCCCCGACATAATCACATGTGCATGTTCTGTGTTAAACTCTTTTTTTTTTTCAGTGTTCGATATTCACATTGAAAATTAATTAAATTCAAATACGCACCAAAAAATTTCATAATGAATGTAACATGTCTCCTAATAAAAGCGACTCTATATCTAAAAGGACTCAAACTGAAACCTTTGATTAAGGATTAAAGAGTACTTATTACTCTACCACAATCAACAACAACAACAACATACCCAGTATAATCCCACTAGTGGAGTTTGAGGAGGTTCGATTGTACGCAGACCTTACCGCTACCTCATAGAAGTAGAGAGACTGTTTCCTAATTATTACTCTACCACAATCTTGTTGGTAAACTACTTACTTTATCAATTTCATTTAACACGAGAAATGAATTTTGAACAAAGATAATTCCATTTTAGATATAACAAATAAAAGATATCGTTTAATTTGGTTTTAATTGACATTTATTTCTTCCAATCTTGACTTAGAAATATGTAAAAAGCAAATCCAATTAGGTGTATTCTCAATTCTAAATCATTTGTCTCCGCCTCTTATAGTTATTTATCATTTAATGACTAATAAAGAATTCATTGATATTAACCTAATCCAATTACAATGTCCCCTTATTCAAGAAAGGTTATTTCCAAAATCGAATTTGTTCATTTGGAATATGGTTACGCAAATAAATATTTAAATTTGTATATAATTAATGCAGAAAACACAATTAATCCAAACACTTAAATTTGTTTAATTAATCCATACCTGGTCTGGTGTTATTCCAGAACTGTTGTAGAAAATATCAACTCTCTACATTGAAAAATAAAAATAAAATGAAACAAACAGAAACATGAAATTAACAAAATTGTATATTCATTAAAAAATAAAAAGGTAGAGAAATCTCAACTGATTTTGATGCAATTTTGAAGGAGGCTTCAATCCTTAACTCTCCACTTAATAAACTTAATCCTCTGGCATTAAACTTTATCACATTCACAGCTTTTCCCTCCATTCATCATCATTAAAATGTTTGAAATTAGTCCAAAAATAACAAAATAATAAAAAATAGAGTATACATAAATCACATAGTGTAAAGAGTTAATTATTATTCTCTTGTTATTCTTTTTCAATTTTTAGAAATTCCGTTAAAAACACGGCAATTCGAATACATTAGTTCAGTAATTCGTATGCATTAATTCAGTTTAGGATGCACAAATTAGAATTTTAAGTATCACCAGATAACATTTAAAGCATGATACATTGACATAGAGATAATTTAAAAATCAGAATTAGTGTATCAGATTACTAAATTAATGTACTCAAGTTATTGAATTAATGTATCCAGATGAAAAGAAGAGTTTTTAAAATTTTTGAAAATGAGTGAGAATAATGAAAAATATTATAAATAAAAGAGTGTAATTAAATAATTATTCCCAATAAAAATATATTAAATTAAAATAACATACCTGAAAAATATCAATATTTTGATATAAATCCCCCAGAGTGATAAAATCTCTCAATCCTAATTTTGTTCTTTTTGATCCTAAAATACTTATAGTACTGTATATAAGCTTCCAATTTCCAGCCACCTACTCATATTCCAAATCAGAAATATAAAACATTTAATTCAACAGTTAAATAAAATAAAAATAATATAATACCACATCACCTTATCTAGAGATAAGGTTGGTTCTTGAGTTGGATTTTGAGATTCCAATTGCTTCACAAGCTCTTCTATTTCTATTTTTTTGTCTGATGATACTCCAAATATTCCTCTGTTAATCCCTAAATAATATTTTCAACAAACAAAATTACTAATAAATTTACAAGAATGTTCAGGCTAAAATTAATAATGTAAAGGAGGAACAAATAGGAGTATGTCATTAGATTATTTTATTACATCTTCTATATAGGATATTTTGTTACATTTTCCATATAAGATAGTAATTTTATCATTTAATACAAATAAAGCAAAATTAATTTTAAATTTTATCTCAAAATAATAATAATAACAATTATTATTTATTTTATGTATCACATTACCCCTAGAATACTAGAACCAGCTCAAGCCCTAAACATATATAGAGAGAGAAGCAGAGATGCAGAAGGGGTTAAAAGTGCAGAATCATAACTTTCAAAAAAAAAAAAAATTTCGATGAAGAATGTTCATCTACCACCGTTGGATGAAATATAGATCTGAACCTGACTAGCTCTTCCCTTAATTAAAAATAGAGAGAAAAATGTAGAGAAATGATACCTTGGAGGGCATGATAGAGGTGAATCTTGATTTGGGATTGTGAAACCTCAACATTATTCTGTTGTTGTTCTGCAGCAGCAGCAGCACATAAAATGGTCCTTTGCTGCACAAATCTTGAAATTTTGTGAAAGTTTGTTGGACTACTTATAAAATTACTTCTCATCATAACTTCAATGGTGTTTGGCAATGGAGGAGACAACTGTGAAACTTTGATTTGAGGGTTCATTAAAACCTTTGTGGCCATTTTCTCTATGTTTTGCTGCTCTTTTTATTAATTGTGAACAGGACATGAGAGATGTCTATCTTGTCCTTGTGGTTATGTTTGGCATACTAATTTCCACTTTCCTTTTTTTGAAAGAAAATATTAAAATTATAGTGCTGTCCAGGGCACATAAATCAATGGGCTATTTAATTTTATGATTATTTTCCATTATCTGTATCTAATGGTTCATAGATGCTTAAATCATTCCGTCCGTGCTCTTTTAATTGTCACAGATTATATATTTGAAAAATTAATTTGATTAGTTTTTAAAATTAAGTTAGATATCTTAATTTGATATTTTAAATATTTAAAAATTATATAAAAAAT